>CM053789.1:844847740-845447740 GCA_028749045.1 Cupressus sempervirens | reverse complement strand
GAATCCCTATTAGGAGATTTCAACCCTATTAGTAGTTGTGCCAACACTGTTACGTGTTGTAGTACAATGTATGCAAGAAGAGCCCACTTTCCAAACATACAATTTCAACTCCAAGAAGAGCTCACTACTCAAACATGCAATTTCTTGTTATGTTATTGTTTCCTTTGTTCTATCAACCAAACCAATCACTATGAAACCTTGTAGACCAGGTTAGAAGCCTTGGATCCAAATATCAAACCTTGGATCACACAATAAAACCTTAGTGATGAAGTTTCCTTCACTTCCGCTTTGCTTTGCTCAACTTTGCATTCAACTATTTCTGTTTCTTATAATTTCTTCTTCATGTCATAATTTTGTACTTCTTGATAAAGGAAAATGTCCTTCCTTTATATTGAGTCTATAAAACAATTCTCTAAGTTGGTTGTTAGACCTTCTCAATTAATCATTATAAGACCACATTAAGAACATGTTACACTTTGTGATAAAATTTATCTTCCACCTTGGAACTTAAATATCATTTCATACATGTAATAGTATGATGAGAAAACATAGCCACATCATCACCAACATGTCTTCTTCGTATCCTCAACCTCAATTCTCAAACTAACAATTTTTCTAAGAGATATAACAAGTTTACCAAAACATGCCTCTATAGACTCTATCTCAGAACAAACATCAACAAAAATTACATGACTTCTTCCTAACTTATCATTTCTTCATCTGACATTAACTGTATATATTAGATACTCAGATGTATCTCCCATAACCTCAAATAGTTAGAATACTCAACTAACCATCCATACCAACTTGATCTTTTCAATGTTCTTCTATCAAATGCCATAGAAAACTGCTATGTTGACATCAATGACAAACTCAGTCATGAATGTAACATATCATCATAGTAACATATCTACAATACTCCCCCATAGGAATATCATAAGCATTCATGCTTCTAACAAGTAGCTACAACAAGCTAAAAGTGAACAAATTTGGTTCTTGTAAGAGCCTAACAAAATTTGACACTAGAAATTCTTTTGGAGTTGAAATACTAGAAGATATGGATATTTCAACTATATTTAATATTCTTTATATATTTGAGTAATTTTAATTAGATGATTAATTGAAAAATAACTTAGATTATCCTCAAAAGGGGAGATACAAAATTGAGAGGGTTTTGAATAGAAAATTAAGTGAATGTGCTAGAGGAAAAGACTACATGGAAGACCTAGTTCAGTAGAAAGACAAACCAATTTAAGATAGTTCCTCGACTACACAAGTTGGATTGGATCTTTATGGCTCAGGTCAAAATGCCATGAATACATGGTGTGGATATCAGTTCTTTATTAACCCCAATTGTCTAGTGTGAGCGCATTGTGGGTCTTTAAGCAATCTTGCATTAAAAAATATATATTGCTCATTTTTCATACCAGTCTATTGCTTGCGAGATTGTCATTTACACTTTTGGTTTCAGGCTATGCGTAGATGGTTTCAGGTTGAGGATGTGTCCCAGATCCTTGTCCTAAGTGTGTGTATCTTGATGTTTCATATTCTTTAATTTTTGTGTCATTTTTTGTGCTCTCTATTTCCTACATTTTTCATCCAACAAGGCATGCTTCTTTTGTTAATGACATTTCGTATGATGACATGGTGTCTTTTGCTATTAGGAGTTGACATCTAACTCTTGTGTGGACCTATCCTTAAGAGTGTGTTATATTATATTGTCATTTGCTTGGGTTTTGGTTTATGTTTCCACAACTAGACCCATAATATAATTAAATGGGTGACTAGCCAACCTGTGGCCTAGATAGCTATATAAGAAGCTTGGTTAGATGTAGGAAAGGGGATTGTGGTGGATCTAAGTATCATCTTAGATAAAAGAAGATAGAGGATGCAAGATTGGACTTTGATTTTGTAATTTTCTTTGTATATGGCCACAACTCGGAAGGCCTCATAGCCAGGCATGTTGTCTTCTTTATATGTGAAGTGAAATAATTACATGTATATATCTACTAGATATGGCCTCGTATTACTTATTTCTCTTATGAGTGTAACTATGAGAAGGGGTATATTAGAAGGTTTAGGTTGAGTTTATTCAATCTTATCCCTAACTTATGTTTTTCTTTGTATTACTATGTTGTTTCATATTCTTATTCTATGTACATGAGTGTTGGGTTAAGAAGCCCATGATTATCAAGGGATTAGTCAATGATAATGATTTTCATTGGCATCTTCACCTTAGTCTTTACCTTCCAACATAACAAACTAGGATATGCACACCCACTACCAACATTCTATGTACTCCTTAGTCCTTGGTACTAAATCCATCTTGTTCATAAAAATCACATTCTCATTTAATTTCACATTTTTGCAACATAGTTTCAATGATGAATGTAGGCATCACATTTACTTCTTCTATCAACTAAAGCTATGCGACCAATACCATTTGAAATTGCTTCAACACCTTACAAGATTATCAAACTTATATCACTTAAGCCTAGATCAAGAAAACTACTTATAATTGATTGTATATTACTTATGAATGGTAGTTTTGAATAAATATGAGTGATGCCTCTTCAATTACTTTCCCACACTTTCAACTATATTTAAAGAGGTTCACTCTCATTCAAGAGGGGTACAAATTTATATATTTATAGTAAAATATATAATTTAGCGCATGTGATATTATTGACTATATTAAGATAAGTAGAGAAACATCAAATTTAATTTATTTTCATCTTTACATATTAATAAAATAATAATATTTTACAATTCCTTTTAATCAGAAAATATGTCTCTAAATAAATTTATATAATATAATATATTAATTAATTCAACAATTCAATAAAAGAAATTGAGTCCAAATAAAAGGAAAACCATAGAAGCATGTACCATGAAATAACTAGAACTATTCACCATTTATGTGGAGACCAATTTGACTTCTTTCTAGAAAGGAGATGAGAATGAAACTTATCATTAGACTATATTCACACAAAATACACACATAATCTCATGCATTTATTTCTATATTCACACGAAATACACACATAATTTCATGCATTTATTTCTATTGGCGTATTCAAAATTAATGCTACGCCCAGCCGCTGTGGGGTCCCAGAAGTAGATTAGGTTTGGAAAAATGGGTGTTAGACAACCATTTGGACGAGTTCCGTTCTTTCTACAATCTCATCATTCATTGGCTCTGTTACCACAACTTACGTACGCTCCACGCAGGTTGACATATTAAAGTCGTGGATAAGGTTCTTTTTAGGCAGATAAACAATATCACCAAAGATTAAGAACAAAAATGAGTCAAAATGTATGCTAATAATCACGATCCAACCGAATGGTTTCCGTTTTTATTCAATCAGAAGAAAAACAACAGAAACCACATTCATGCAAATATAGAAAAATATAACCAGAAGCACGAATTTCAGGTCACTGTGGAGGACAAAAAGTGAGGGCATAATTAGTGCTAGAGAAGCACCAGACTTGCTCTTGGAAAGGAAAAACATTCGGGCAACTCTTCTTGAAAGCGGATTCAAACTCCGAGGGGCTGCAAGTTCTCATATATGCATTGCATTCGCCTTTGCAACCGACCACCTCATTTTTCCACATCATCTGCAAATTTTTGGGACAAATTGAAGAAACAAATGCACCGCATGCCTGAGACCCACACTTATTCATAACCGGACTAACTGATATGGGAAGGTTATATCCGGACTGCAAATCAACAGAACAAGATCCGTTCATAAACACGGCCTGTGTAATTGGCGTTGAAATCTTTTGCTGCGCCGGCGCTTTCTCACACCGTAGATTTCCTCCGCAGTCGCCGGACCGGCAGAATCCCAGCTCTGAGCGATTGAATGAACACCCGTACCTTCCCCAAATGCCTCCCTCCCATGACATTGGAAAAATAATTGAATATGACTCGCCGGGTTTTAGCAACGGCCGGAATCCGGCAGGAACGTCGTATTCATGGGTGTTCCATGATGATATCCCCGGCCATACGGGGAACGAGCAGTTGTTCTTCAGCTTTAATGTCTTGTGGGATAAATCTTTTCCATTCAGTACATGACACGACAAACACAAAACAGATTAGTAAGATTCTCACAGATTGTTAAGCAGTTTTCTTCATTCTATGATACACTAGTTTTGATTGTACATTTTTTATCAATAATTGGAACACACTCAAATCTATCTTCAATTCATAGTAATGAAACTGTCTTAAATCTTCTTAATCGATCACAAATTCTCATAAAGATTACGGTCTGATGTAAAAATTTTATGAAAACACACATCTAATCCATCATCAATTCATAATAATGAAACTATCATAAATCTTCTTAATGGATCACAATTTCCCATAAAGATTACACAGTATGATGTAAAATTGTATATTAGAACACACATCTAATGCAAAATAAATAGAAGATTTCTCATAAAATAAATTCAAATTTTATACCAATAATTAGGTTTTCGAAATATTAAGCTTATCTGTTTTCTACAATCTTATATAATACAATACTTGAGATTGTACATTTTCTATCAACAATTGAAATCACAATCTAATCTGTCAGCAATTCATACTTCAGAAACTATCTTCAATCTTCTTAAAAGATCACAAATCCCCGTATAGATTATAGAGTCTGATATAAAACTTTGATATGAAAAACAGACATCAAATGCAAAACTAATTAGAATTCCAATAGAATAAACCCAAATTGTTTACTAACAGTTAGGGTTTTTGAACCCTAATTCACATGCTTCAATTGCTTCTGATTTACCTGCAGCGCAGAGAGATGCCATGGTAAGGGAGATGCAGAGAAAAAGACAAGATCTCAATGGGGTCTCCATTTTCTTCAAGCGTTTCAATCCAAATTAACAAAAGATGTTCAAACTGCAATGTAGACAAAGGATGATCCCTTGCCAATATATAGGTGTTTTACGCCAGCATGCAGTGGATGGAAGGGTGAAAAGTACGAACCATTAACCCATTTCTACAGCCGTGATGTATGTGCCGGGGTCTCTCACTTTCCAAACTTTTGAAGAAATTGACAAACCCTAATCTGACTTTTGACAAAATGAGACTTTGTGTTAATAATAATTAGTGAGAAGTAGGCGCCGAAGAGAAGGATTTTAGAACTAGTCTTTCCTATGACCTAATGTGCTTTGAATTCGGGCTAAACTTTCTTGAACTAAAACCGCACTAAACATCATTGGGATTTAGGGTTTAGGGCTCGTTCAAACAAGCTTTGAATTCTTGTTGAGAGACGTTGAAATCGCATTAATCATCATTGTAGTGTGCCTAATTCCATCAATTTCGTTCCATTCCATGTAGGATCTCCACCCTTAATAGTTTAAGAATCTGTTTTAACTGTTTGAAAGCTTTTAAAACATGAACCTGTCCTGTCCGTTTAAAAGCTTTTTAAACATGGATCAACTGTTGGAGCATTTGTTTAATGTTGTGATAGGGATTTGGTATAAGTGCATAATAGAGTCTTCTACATGTGCGCAATGTTCATTCCCTCAGTCTTATCGGGACAAAGGAGGAAGTGGTTGATGATAGAGGCGTGATGGTATTACGACATCAGCATAAGGAGACCTATTTCTTATTACCTCACAAAGCGTATATACGAGCCGCCTCAAATTTAATGTTATATCTGTGATACCCTTCACCTAACTCTATAGGCAGCCGACCTATCACATGTTCCACTTTTGATGTCACACTCCAAACTATTGCTCACACTCCAAACAATTGTTGTCAAATGACAGTTTCTTATTTTTTTAATAATTAGTAATTAATCCTTGTAAATGATCCTCCTCATTGGCACATCCTCTAACATAGAATGTCAAGTCTTAAATTGTGTTTTTTAAGACATTAAAGTTCCGAAGTATTCATTTTAAATGTGGAAGTGGCCAAATTATTATAATAATAATAAATATTTTAATGTATTTGGAAAGTATTTATATTAAATTTATTATTTAAGAGATTTTTAAAAAATGTTTATGGTAAGTATGAATATTAAATTTATTATTTAAGTTATATGCATTTGCAGAGACTTTTAAATAGGTGATTTGATATGAATGGGATGGTCATTGAGGTGAATAGGACAGTTATTTAACTCTTAATTGGTCTTACATTTAGATTTTTGTCGGTTTAAACATTAAAGAATATATAGTCATTCATATTAAATATGATATGATAATTTCATGTAATATTAAATTTATTACTTAAGTATATATAGAGAGAGACTTTAAATAGGTGATTTGATACAAATACGATAAATATATGACTCTTTATTGGTCTAGCATTTTATTTTATTTTTTATGTTTAAACATTAAAGAGAACATTTTTTTTTCATTTTAAATATGTAATAGGTAAAATGAATATAAATGTTTGTTTTTATTTAGAAAGTATTTATATTAAACGTATCTTTTAAGTAATGTAATTGGAGAGACACATTTTAAATAATGTTTTAATATGAATAGAATAGTCATACCATTTTTTATTGCTTATCTATGGTTAATAACTTTTGTATAAGAATATCAAAAGTGTGTGTAGGTGTAGTATATCTACTTTCTAGTCTTGTAACAAAATATATTAGCTTCTTATGATTTTTTTAAATTTAATTATGAAAATTATCATCATACTCACATTTAATTTTGCAAGTAGTAAAACTTTATGAAGATGTTGACTCTAATCTATTGAATTTATTATAAGTGACCTTAAAGTTAATTTATTTTAATATTGTTGTATTTTCTATAAATGTTTCAAATATTTATGTTCTTTTTCAATATTTTAAACTACACATTGTTATTAATTATAGAAAATGTAGACTTGATTAAGTGAGAAAGTAATTATATAGTTA
Source organism: Cupressus sempervirens (assembly GCA_028749045.1). Taxonomy (NCBI): domain Eukaryota; kingdom Viridiplantae; phylum Streptophyta; class Pinopsida; order Cupressales; family Cupressaceae; genus Cupressus; species Cupressus sempervirens. Next base: position 845,440,871 of record CM053789.1, on the reverse strand, counting down.
TTTTTAAAAATAGTTACACTTAATTATTTAAAACACAATTTTATTTAGTTAAAACTTTGAAACTAAGAAAGTAAGATATCGTCAACCAAAAAATATTAAAATAATAATAAAAGTATAAAATAAATAAAATATATGGATCATTTATTGGAAGCCTTTTTTATCAATAATAATAATTTATATATATTGTCCAAAAAAGATTTTTATATTGGATTCCATCTTGGCAACCCATTCAAAAGATGATAGTGACAAACCTATCAACGAGACACATAAGAAAGTCATAAGATGCCGCATGGGCTTGACAAAAGCATAGTCAAAATGTCACATTGTCTTACATTTAGCAGAAGGACAAAAAAATCTTCATCACAAACCTAAACAAAAGACACTCAAAGAAAAAAGGATTGGTTTGGCAAATAAAGGCTTAACCCCATGACCAATGTTTCATCCCTCCCATGTGTAGTTTGGACTAGCCATCCAACCACTAGCAGGCTTGCTCTTCTTGCCCTTCTCTATAAAGGCTTAACCCCATGACCAGTGTTTCATCCCTCCCATGTGTAGTTTGGACTAGCCATCCAACCACTAGCAGGCTTGCTCTTCTTGCCCTTCTCTTTTGCCTACCCTAATGAGCTCAACGCTTCCTGCTCAAGAATTAAAGAAACATACACTGTTGCCACCATTAGACCAAGAGTATATGCGGCGATACCAAACTCCTTGTTCTTGATAAGAATCTATCCTCGAGTCATTAGGACCCTTCAGGATCAAGTACAGTCAAAGAGTGGATGAATGTCAACTTGATGCACTTGACGTATTGCTCCCCTTTTGCCCGGGCCTCATCCAAACCCTTCAAATGTTTCCATAGATCCCATGAACCTTATTGAAGCATGGTTATACAATAGCTCATATCATATCTCATAGAATTTGGAACTCGTGTGAGCTTCAAATCATGGAGTTGATGTCCTCTCATATGATCAGCCACCTGCATGTGAAATGTTCTCTCACCAACACTAGTGAGAGCATTGGGTCATTGCTTGAGACAGAGGTGCATAAGGAAAACCACCTCGCACATGAACATTGCTAATTGACATTTTAGACATCGTGTGCCTAGGTTAGCCTCTTTCGGGAGTGAGAATGTTGAGTTGGGCCTAGCCACTAGAGCATTGTTGTGATATCAGGGAAGAGGTCATAAAGGGGAGAGATCATTGAGGGAAATGCACCTAAAATCTTCAAAATGATTCAAACCTTTCTGATCCTCCCCCAATTTAGACAAGAGTTCCACTTCTATGTTTACTTCCCTTAAAACATGTGTGAATTTCAAATCATCTAATTCAATCAACAGAGATCAAATTATCTTTATGTATTTGTTTTTAGAAATATATGAGGAGTAATTGAGAGGGAAGGGTGAATCAGTTGCCACTAAAACAATTCCAAATCCCTTATATGCCAATACAAACTCTCTTATAACTCATAGTTCGGTTAGAACTAGAAATCCATTATAGCTTGGTTAAAAAAGCAATCTTGAGATATTAAAGTGTATTAACTATTAACAATGTTGGCTCCTAATAGGGCTCACTTGAAAGAGTGAATAGTTGTAACTAGTTTCATTGGTGGTTCTCCCAAGTTGGGTTTCCATGTTAAATCTTGGTGTCTCTTGTGTTCATGTTATTTGCTTATTACTTTATTTTTTTGCAACTAAGTTTTTGAAATATTAGATAACAACCAAAAGAACAATGGGGTGACCTCCGAGTACAAAAAGGTTGAAGGATCAGTCAGAGGTTAATTCCCAATTCTCTAACTGACACGAGTTTTATACTTCAAAGAACATATAAAGAAAAGATCCCCAAAAAAGAAAACTTACCATTAGTCCTATTACTAACCAGCAAAAAAATGGATAAGTATACCAATATTAAGGGGACATATTCCTACTATCAATCCAGTACTTAACCATATACATATATAATAAACCCATGTTGGGCACTGGGTTTAGATTGATAAAAAACATTAAAAAATAAAATAAAAAAACATAAGCAAGGCTAGCTGCCTACATTATTTTCTGGTTTCTCATTCTTCTTCTCCTCAAGCTCTTCCTTATTTCCGTCAACCCCCTCCTCTTTGACAAGTTTGCTAAGGAGAATATTTAGCCAATCCTTTGCTCAAAAATCATAAATGGAGTGGGTACTTTCACTCTCCTTGCCCAAATCTTCAACATCTTTATTCAACTATAGGAAATATAGATTACTAAAAATTAAATGCATGGCTTTCATGGGGAATTCAGAAAGGGTGTCAAATTTTTAGCGGATAGCAATGTGGTTGTCTTCCAACTCCCTCGTCAAATGCTCTAGTCTCTCCAATCAAGCCTTCCTTTGGCTCTAGCCATCACTATGCTTCCCTTTCTTCCCCCACCTTTGGGAGTGTCTTTCATGGGGGAGGTGATGTCCTCCTCCTCACATCTAATTGGGGATGAGACATCTTCAAGGGAATCCAAAATATGAGAGGGACTAGGTGGGCTATTGACAAGCTTCTTTTTAATGTCTTGGTGTGGCCTATTCTTCTTAGTGGGCTTTCTCTCACTCACAACAAACTTAGAGCTAAAGTCTTGTTTAGGGGGGACTTGAATCTCTTCTTTGGAGTAATTTACTAGTTCTCTAAGAATTCTTCTTGCTTGTCCTTGTCCTCATGTTCGTATCCAACTCAATGAGGCTTACTTTTACCTGTGAGCTAGGATTTTTTAAATATATTTTGTGGCTTGACCTAGGGTCAAGGTCCATGGATATTTGGGGAGTGACAGTGCCAAGCAAGTTGACCAAAAGCAACAAGTTTAAGGAAAGGTGGTAATGTTGAAGTTTGTGCATGAAACCCTAGTGAATTATATAAAAGGCTTTACCTTCCTCTTTCTTTTTTCTAGCCTTATAGACACAGTATTCATGGAATTCAAAAAAAGGTACAAAAAAGAAATCTGATCCAACTTCCTAAAATAGTTGAGAATGGGGAAATAGTAGTAATATAGTACTTGGAATTGATCTTCAAGGGTAATATACCTCATTATGGCATAATAAATCACATTCTAGGGCTTCAAAAGATCCTCTCTCGAAAACCCATCATGCATATGAAGTAACTCCTCATTAAATTTAAAAAGCTTCCTCAAAATGGTTTCATCGTTCACTCTAGCCTTCTTGTGCCAATTATTTCCCCCAAGCAAAAATCCTCCAACTCGAGCAATAACCTCCTCCATGATTTCGAGCACCATCCCATTGATGTTCACTTTCCTGTCATTCCAAAAGTTTAATAATCGCATCAAGATGTGCTTGTCATGATTTTCCATTCCTTCCATGTACTTTAGCAAACTACCTTCTCGAAGATAAAGCATCACAACATCACTCTTACAAATGAAAGCCTCAACCTCCACTAGTTCAATATGGTCACTAGCACCCATTTCTCCACCCATATCAACCACCAGATCCTCATATTTTTATAACTTCTCCTTGCTATAGATTTAGTAGTCACAATAGGTTAAATAAATTGCACACAAGATCACAAGGTTTCCCAAAAATCATAAAAGCCTCCGTTGGTGACATGTTTGATCAATACCTTTTCTTCCATAATTAACTGTCAACAACTATAGTTGGAGTGGGGTTTGATTAAAGTATCTTTATCATTAATGTTTGTTAGTTTTGAATATCTTGAAAAATCTACTCCATTCATCATTTTTTGGAAATAGTTAAGGCTCATGGTAAGAGGATCACAAAAGTAAATCCTCACACAATCTTGCCAAAATTGAACTTTATAAAAGAGAATCTAGTGGCCTTCCTGTGCATGTGGATTCATAAAGGCATGCCACTTGTTGTAATGATTCATATAACATTATATGAAGTACTCTCATATTCCATCATCACTTGAGTTAATGGTGGAGTTTGGCTAACATCATCCCATTCAATTATTCTCACAAAATTATGGCCAAATTTTGCCAACACATCCTCCAATCCATTTCCTTTGTAGTAAATATAAATCCACATGGATCTCCTGACACCCCTCCATCAATTTGTGAATTTTTTCTGTTGTCATTTTCATCTTCCTAGTACTCCCACCCTTCCTTTAACAACTTTAATAATTAACATTGAATCCTCATCAATAGCTATCCTGTCAATTCCTCTAGCTCTCACAATTCTCATTCTTCACACAAGAGTTGAGGTTTCTGCTTTCTTGTTTGAATCCCTCCATAATTCCTACTATAGGAAACTACCATTTTCCCCATACAATTATGGAAGACACCCCTAACTTTAGTGCTTCCCACCATGGCTGACACATCAAAATTAAGTTTTATCCATATTTCATGGTGGGTGATGCCACCTTGTTCTATGCCTAGACATAGCTTTGTACTTATCAAACTATGCTACCATTGGGCCTAAGTGCCAAGCAGATGCCTACTTCATCTAAAATCTTCTTGGGGAGTTCGAGTGGGGCTTTCATTACTAAATCCAACTACATCATTTTAGGAGTTTGGTAACTTGTTGGAACATTACCAAAAGAGTAGTGGCTCTATCCCTAAAGATTATTTTATTTCACTCCTTCTAGATTTTTGATAAGACATACGGTGGGATTATTGTCCCTAGATTTTTAAGATATGGGTGATACATTGATCCATTCTAAAGAACAAATTGATGTAGGATTTCATTAGCACACCACTGTAGTGTATGAGAAGGTGTGGGATAGATTCTGCATCTTGGTAACATAAAACACATTAGTTAGCTAGTTGACACCCTCTCCATTGAATATTATCAATGGTGAGGATAGTCCTATGTAAGGCTATCCACCAAAAGAAATTTATCTTTGGTAGGATCCATGGGATCTAGACCTTCCTCTAATCTCTGTGGGCCACATCCCCCCTTAGACAACAAAGATAAGCCAATTTCATTGTGAAGTCACCCGAGGGGTTGAGTCTCCAAACCAAAGAGTCATCCACTAGGTTGAAGGGAATTTGATAACGCTATATAAGATTTTATAGTTCTAGGGAAAGGCCCTTCCCATTAAAATCATGATTCTAAATTCTTATCCATTGATGATTTAGGGTGATATAGCTTCAAGTTAGAGTACCATTATGTCTAGTACAAGTCTCACACAAGGGTTGGAACCTGGTGTGCATGAGGGGGTCATCTTGGATCCATTGGTCTTCCCATAAGTCAATGTTGTTTCCATCTCACACAATCTAGTGACAACTCATCTTCATAATTTTATGGGTGTGCACCACATTGTTCCAAATTTTAGAACTCTGGGGGAGAGAATGGGTCCATAGGAAGTGACGGAATGGGTCCCCTCCAAGGTACTTCGCCATCACAATGTTACACAAACTACCCAGAGAGTTCATTAATCTCCAACTGACCTTGGTTAGGAGGGCCTTATTCATATGTCCTATCCTCCTTATATTCAAACCTCCAAGTGTCTTTGGTCAGCAAACTTTTTCCTAACCCACCAAGCTTATCCTAGACTTCTCTTCAGAACCTGACCATAGGAAATTTATTTGGACTTTTTCAAGGATATCTTTATATCTACCTTGGAGTTTAAAGATAGAGAGAAAATACACTGGAATGCCCTACAAAGATGCTGAGAGAAGCTAGAATTTCCCCACACTACTTAGGATTTTTCCTTTCCATTCCTCCAACTTTCTCTAAAAGTGTTGAACTAGGTCCTTCCAATACTAATTGGAGAATTCTTTAATTGTGAGTGGTAGACCAAGATAGGTATCTTAGAGAATTGCCTCCTGGCATTCCAATATTCTAGTGACCTTTTGTCTCAGGCTAGTGTTTGTGTCAAAAAAATGCACTTTGCATTTCTGATAGTTTATATGCATTGTTCTATAACTAAGTTACTAAAGGTTAATATACATCAATATCTCAAGATTTCTTTGTTAACCAATTTATAGTGAATATCTAGTTCTAACTAAGTTGCAAGTTAAAAGAAATTTTGTATGGACATCTAAGAGATTTGGAATTTATTTAGTGGTAATTGATTCACACCTCCCCTCTCAATTACTCCTCTTACATTTCCATTTTTTTTAGATGCCAAGTTGCAAGTTCCCCATTGATGATTCCCCCCATGATGATCTAAGATTCCCCCAAAAGTGCACTCTTCATTCCCACAAATAGTGTGGAAGAAGAACTTCTTTAACTATTGTTGCACACTTGGCCTGATTATTGGTTCCATTAGGGATGTGAGTAATCAATGCCAAGATATTGCCAACTTCATGTCTTGCAACCACCCCAACTTCTAAGGGACCTGGGTTGATCTTAGTTGCACCATCAAAATTAATCTTGATCCAATTGAGCTCTGAGACACACCATTATGGTGTGATTACAAGATCATGATGGGGTTTAGCCCCCCTATGTCCATTAATGAGCCACATGTATTGAAATTCTTGATAGGTAGTAGACAAGATTGATTATTATTTATTGTAATTAATTATCATTATGTGTAAAATAAAATAGAATTAAATCCAAACCCCATGAGAGGTTACAAGTTATTTGTGTAGAATTAATTCTTGACTAAAATAAATTATTTTTTATTAAGAAAAATAATTTAAAAATATGAATGATAACAAATTAAGTAGTAAATAATATTCTTAAATTAATCATGTGACTAAATATGAAATAAATAAATTTTTATCAAATTTTTTTTTTCAATAAATATATATATATATATATATATATATATATAGTATTAATCTAAATATGAAAGATAATCCCATTCCTTCTTAGATAATTTTCTTTACTATTATCTATATGCTTGCTATATAGCTAGGAATTTTTTTCCCTATCTCATTTAGTTTATCATAACATATGTAATTGTTTCATATTAATGCAAAGTATGAGCTTTTCATTTTAGGTTTTAGAAAAATAAAATTTCAAATTTAAAAATGAACAAGATTTTAAGGTTTACTATCCAAACTTATGTGGAACTTACATAAATAGAAATAAGGTGGGAATTATTGTTTAATCTTTATCAAGAATCTTTGAAATGCTAAGGATAATATGGTCAAATCTAATGTAATGTAAAAGGGTTCAAGATTATCAGAGAAACATAATCTTGTCCTAATGGACATTGGAGGATGTTCAATATGATGCACCAATGATGTTAGGAATGAAAATCTTCTAAATTAGAAGGTACAATTATTTTGGCAAATTCATATGTAATATCTTACATATGGTAAAGGATTGTTAAGAAATAAATTTTCAATGTTCAATTTTTTTAATACATTTCTTATATAACACATGTTCTAAAAGATTTCATACCATTTTAGGGAATAACCAATGTGTATATCATTTAGACAATCTATAAGATAAAACTTGATATGCCTTAGTAAAATCATAAAGAAGAATTAAAAATATCCTCCAAATAATTTTCTATTTTATCATCATAATTCAAGCAAAAATAAAATTCCAATGAATACTTATGATGATAAAATAGAAAATTATTTGTTTTGGAGAATATTATAATAAATATCCTAGACAAACCATTCAATTTTCATAATTGAATTTTAAAAAAAGCTTAATTGATGTAATGAAGCATAACTTTTACAATATTGAATTTTTTTAAATATTAATAATTTTCAAAACGAATCCAATATTTAAAGAGATAGCCAAAAAGACTATAATGGTAGGACTATGACTTGTTCCATCTGATATTGATGATTTTATTTGTTTTTGATAATCTTTTTATTATTTTATTTATTATTTTAAAGTGTTTGATCTTTTAAATTTTTCCCTTTTCCTTAGACACTTCACTTTTTTTGTTTTCATTCCTTTAATAACTACCAATCCTTCTGATATCTTTTCCTTTTAAGTTCCTTTTATCTTTGTTTGTTATTGATGTACTGCCTTACAATCTATTTTCCTTTCGTCTTTGTTTGTCATATGTACCTACCATTTGTTGTTCTTTCTCCTCCATTGGAAAATCCATAATTTGTTATAAATGTTTGCGCTATTTCTGCTCAACCCTTACAGACAATCCAAAAATTGAAGCCGGCTGCCGTAAAAGGAATAATTTCGCCTACGATGGGCTTTCCGAGACAACTTAAATTTGAGGATCTATCAATATTTTATTTCCTTTTCTAAAGCTTCCTCTTGCTGCCTACTGCTGAACCCTAAGTAGCTGAGACTGTAATCCTATCATATTTGACTGCATACTTGGAACGGCAACGTCGTATTACTCGTCGAATATTTTTGCCATGTGGCAAAACATATACACCAAGCAAAGGAAAAAACTGAAACTCGCCGGTTCGATTGGGATGAAGGTCATCCACCATTTGTATTGAGTATGATCTAATTTGTCTTATTTTCTTTCCCTGTCGATATGATTGAACCAAATGTGATGCTTGGTAGATAAAGAAAACTATGGAGACAAAAGTTTTTTCAGAGATACTCAAATTTCTCAAGTTGATGCACTCGATCAAGTCCTTTAGCCGACAAATGATATTGACAGAATGCATCTTGTACAGATGAAATGGATAGTTTTTTCTATGAAAGGTTTTATAGAAATTTATTGACGTGTGTTAGTTTATATCGGTTCACATATTGTTCAACGAACTTCAGTTGAGGATGAAGAAGTATTTATTCTACCAAATTCATTTAGATCATAATTTGAACCTTTTTTTTTTCTTATCTTGGAGTTGTATACTCATTAGGGGAATGGCTTAAACATCACACACTAAGCTTAATTCCTAGACCAAAAGTGTTAAATAGGGAAAGCTGACTTTTTTTTCCCTAGCTTAATTCTTTCCTTAGTGTATGATGTTTAAGGGTGGCCCTCATTAGGACTTGATTTCTTGTAAGTTCAATAAGAAGATTTCAACTTTATCAATAGATGATAGGTTCATTGCTGAAATGGATGCATATTTTAAATGGCTTAATCTAAGAAAAACTGAAAAATGTCTACTTTTGATCACAATTGACAAGCTTTCTAAAATATAATCAGTTTAAGTATACTGAAATCATATGTTCCATTCAATTTTTCAAAAACCTTGTTGGCTATTTATAACTTATTTTATATGCATTTCTATCTCCATTTTCAATGCTCTACAAATAAGAAGAGACATGTTTCAACAATTATAAGGATAAATAATAATATTTAGTGAGTGAATCTTGTTTATAACATCAATTTCATATGCACAAATTAATGTTTCAGTAATTCACAACACTTATTACATACACTACTTTAATTATTTTTAATTATTTCTTACATTAACACTAAAACATATCTAAAACATAGGGTTGGTATTATGAGGGCCAAGTGTTTAAATAACAGAGATGGCTCCCTCCTTTTAAAATCCTCAATCCTTGATAGTTTGAATATTTGGAACAATCTTTAAAAAATGATCTCTCTATAACTTCAAGGTTATTTTTGGAATGTTTTTAAACATAAAAAAGTAGCAAAAGGGTGCTAACTTGTGGTACAAATAGTAGACACTAGACAATGTTAGAAATAACAAAACCTAGTGCCAAACAATCAAATACAAAGAACCTCAACTAAAGTCTACCTCTGTCAGAAAAAGGTCACAATGCAGAAAACCCACCAACCATGGTCCACATTGCTAAGGATCAACATGAGATATGCCCCCATATTAGCAACATTCTTAAACAAAAAACAAGAACAAAGATCCCAAAAAAGTCCTTTAAGAAAAATAGCAATCATCCATCACAATAAGATAAAAACAAAGAGGGGGAGACAATCCCATCCTCAAAAGACCTAGTAACCAATCTCGGGGAATAGATAGATTGTTCTTGTTTCACCTACATAGCCAGACAATGGATAGCTCATTCTACTTTCACCATCATACATGGAAAAAAGATGGTATATTCTTCTATCAACATTTTGGCTAAAGGTCCATAGCCACCAAAACCACTAACTTCGATCAGTATTGTCAAAAATCTTCCTACCCACCTCAATAGCAAAGAGATCTATCTTAATAGACGTTTTGGGAAGAAAGATTACAAAACCATTATTGTGGTAGTGAGACTACATAACAATGAAAACTAGACCACTACCATCCCCTTCAATAGATGTTATCTCAACCACCAAAATTACAAGCATGAACTCCAACTTGATTGGAGTCAAAAGCAACTTCAAAAAATAACATAGAGGAAGAACTCAATAAACTCCAAGTCCCCCACTTAGGAGAAATATTCTTCACCAACAAAAGAGTAATAGGAACAATCCATCCAACATGTATCCCTTCCACTTCAAAAGAAATGGATCTCACCTCAATAGGGATAATGTGGATGAAGGAACTCCCCAAATAAGCCTTCATAAGAGACCATTCCACCATCCAAACATAGACATTATGAGAAGGAATTCTCCACCCAATATCAACCACATTCACACAACATATCACCACCTCAATAGATGATATCCCCAACTCAATAGATGATATCTCCACCTCAATAAGATTTTTTTGGTACATAAAAAATAGCAGGACTTAACTCTCAAAGTAGAAACCCATCTAAAATTGCCTTTGAAACCCAAGGTGAGATTTTACCTCAATAGGAAACTTCAGGGGGTAATGTAGGCGCTAGAACAAATTCCTCTAGAGAATCAATGGAGGAAAAATTTGCAATTTGGAAGCACCCAAAGAAATAAATTTGCACTAAGCCTAGATTAAGGAGCCAAAGATGGTCCCTAAGAGAAAACAACAACTGATAGACAACAAAAGGGAAGGCAAAATAATAGAGCCCACCCAAGAATCTGAGCAATATGCACCTTTGAAATCATAAAAAGACCGCCAAAGATCAAAATATAGATGGAATGGATAGTGTTGGCATAAAGTTATTTGCCATTAGTGACAACACTCATCATACAGTTCAAACCGAGTAATACAGTTCAAATTGAGCACTAGCAACACAGTTCAAACCGAGCACTAGCAACACAGTTCAAACCGAGCACTGGAGACACAGTGTCAACCAAGAAAAGTTGCACTTAAGTTCAACCGAGTAAAGTTGCACTTAGTGTCAACCGAGTAAAGTTTCACTTAGTGTTGACCGAGCGAGGAAGCACTCAGTGATAACCGAGCTCAGGAGGTTATCAAAGAAGTTAGTTTCTATCGAGTGACACTATATCTACTGAGTCACCAATGGTTATCGAGTTCCAGGAAACGTTGTATGACTAGTATGAACCGAGCCCCTACCTCTACTGAGTGCATGATGATGTCGAGTAACGTAGTGGATGTCGTGTATCAGAAGGTCACCAAGTCTGTCTAAAGAACCCGAGTTTATTTTACCATTTGGCCGACTCAGTTATATTTTGTTTATTTGTGTTTGGCCGACCTTGCATGAATAATTATTGGAATGGTATATATACAATTGACACATTCAAAAAGATATAGAATATTGCACAAAGGAGGGACATAAGATATGATATGCGAATTCATCAGCAGAAAAGAATACTTAGCAAGGTCTACCAGGAGCAGAAATGATTTCATCAATCACAGAAGGTGATCTACAATAAAGAACTCAATCAAATTGTAAGTTGATCTATTGGTTCATCCTAACAGGTGAATCATTTTTGTAAATCCTTTAACAGGGTAGACTTAACCGTCTTTATACAAATCTCCTAACAGAGTGCATACCTATAAAGTATGTTTGTAAATCCTCTAACAAGGTGGATCTAGCAATCCTCTGTGCTCCTAACAAGGCAGATCACCAGAAGTGATCATTGTAAGCCTTAACCGGCCAACTTCATACTGCAGTAACGAAGCTTTGTGGGTATCATCCCCACCCCAATTTTACTTTCTATTTTTGGAAGGTTTCTGGGTTACCAAATCTCTGTGCATATATGGTTTTAATGTTTAACAGTTTTTATGCAGTAGGATAGATGAGTAAATGTTGTGTATGGTTGATTTAAAAAGTTTTATTGTTACTGATTCACCCCTCCCCTCTCAGTAACCTATTATATCTTGAATATTTCCAACAATTGGTATTAGAGCCTTTTGGTTCTCAGGACAAACTTTGACAGCTTGAGCAAAAGATCTAAGTTATGGAGATATTCAGACTGGAGAAAGTTATTGCAAATGAAAAGTTAGATCTAGAAATGGCCATGGTTCAACTCAAAGAAGCAAAGGAGCATCTTTCTCAATCCCTAAAAAGAAGAAAGGAACTTGCAAGACAAATGAATGACCATCACTGTGTTGAAGAAAAGATTGAAGATTTGTTACCATCAAGTAATTCAGAAGAAGCTGACAAGGCAATCAAAGAAATTCTAGAAAAGAATGTATCTCTTCAAGAAGAGGTAAGAAAACTCAAAAGAGAACAAGAAGTCTAGTCCATCAGGTTATGTGAAGTTTTGGAATAGAGAAACAAAGCAAATGAAGACATAGAGGTAAGGAATAATCTATCCCTTCAGCATGAAGATCTTATAGGACAACTATGTAATGCAAATGAAGAAATTATGATTCTAAGATCAGAGAATGAAAGTTTGAGAAATGATTTAATCACTGAGAGACAAATCAGTGTAAGGTTGCATAGTGATCTGAGAACTGAGAGACAAATCAATGAAAACTTGGAAAATGACCTAATCTTTGAAAGACAAGTCAATGAAAGAATGATGAAATCCTGAGCAGATATGAATCAATTGAATTTGTAAAATGAACAGAATCTTCATAGACAAAAAGGTAAAGGTGGTCTTGGATACAATGAAGAAGGTGAATCTTCAAAACAAAATATCCAAAAGAATCAAAAACCTACTTGCAATCACTATGGAAAGTTAGGTCATACATCAAACAAATGCTGGAGCAATGGAAAAGAAAAATTCAATGGTAAATGTTTCAATTGCAATCAACATGGTCACAAAACAAATGAGTGCAAAGGAAAACCAAAATTTGAAGGCAACTGTCACAAATGCAATAAAAATGGTCACAAGGCATTCCAATGCAGATCCAAATCATTCAATCCAGCTGAACAACTTGTCAAAGCCATATTTGGATGGGACTACAACACCTGGTGCAGATGTCACTATTGTAGAGAATATGGACATACTGGCATAAATTGTGCAAGACATCATTTAAGAAAGAAGGACACTATTGTAAGGTGCTATACATGTATAGAACTTGGTCATATAGCTAGAAATTGTATGAATATAGAAAGAATTGAAGATGAAAAGAAAATCAAAGTAGACAACATCTGAAAGAAAATGAAGCAACAATGGATTCCTAAATCTACTAAACAAGATAAGTCAAGCAATGGCAATGTCACTCAAGAAATGAGTGACTCCATCATTTCCAGTTAATATTCATAAAAGAAAGTATGGAACTGCATCCTCCAAGAATAATCCTAAGTAGTTCCAAAGGAAGAAAAATGACCAGATCAGTATGCAGATACACTTTAATCCCAAATCGGTTCAAGACTCAACCGAGTTCAGTCAGGTGCAACAAAGTTTCACTCACCGAGTTGTATCTACCAAGCGAGGTCGGTTCATGACCTTACCGAGTTAGGTCGGTACATCAATACTTTGTTTTGATTGCCGAGTTGATACTATCTACCGAGCAAGTGGATGACAACCTTTCATTTCATCTACCATCGTACCAAGCATTTATGACGAATGTTTTGTCAAAAAGGGAAAAATTTGATCTCATTCTTCACTATGAACTTTGAGCTAAGTTATCTTCTGCAATTCCAGAGCAAGCTTAAAGCAATTTTGAGCAATTTTTTAAAAAAAGAGCGAAGAATCTATTCAGAATTTCTCTTCACCTACCGAGCAGCAATGGCATCCGAAAGTAGCAGCTCCAAGACAAAAAGAGGCTCAAAAATGCTAGTTAAAGGTGTGGAATGGAAGGCACCAAACTTCAAATTGGCACCAGCAATTACAGAATCACTCGACCCTAATAGTACCCAGTCTCGAATTCCTTCGAAGGTACTCCTTGTAAATGATATTCACTCTCATTTCAAATGTTCCATTCAAGAACTTAGAAATATAGAAATTGATAATGCCCTAGGAGAAATGAGGGTAGATGGAAATTTGAAACCCGAGCATAAGCATCTTGAAACAAAAGGGTTAACCCACATTTCACATTTGCCAAGAAATTTTCAAATTAAATGGGTTAGGTATGTACTCAGCCAGGTTCACAATGGGCAATCGTGGTTAGATCAACCAGTGCTTATCACAAAGAAAATGATTAACAAAATTAGTGGCCTTCCCATATTGAGCAAAGCTAAGACTACCAAAACCCTAGGTCGAGAAGAATTGCAAAGGCTAACCTAAGCAGAATGGGATGGTAGAGGCCTTAAGCTCAGTACAGTAACTGACGCTGAATTAAGATCTAGTATTCACGTCATTCCTCATAAAATTTACAGTTCCAGCCATCCAAATAGTGTACCTTGTGAAGCAGTAGATTTAGCATATAAGATAGTAAAGAAGAATGTTGAATTTGATCTGTCTGAATTGCTTTTGTCTGAATTTAATAAAAATATGGAAAGCATAAGGACTTCAAAGAACAATTCCTGCAAATTTGGTTCACTTTTGATCTGTCTATTTTTCCATGTTCAAAAGTCTTTTCCATAAAAAGGATCAGTAGTATGGAGAAAAGATATTCCCATTCTCTATCAAATAAATGAGTTTATTGCAGAGTTAGGTGAATATTTTGATAGTGTTTTGGATAATTACTTTGAAGATTTTAAGGAAAGAATGAACAATAGGTTCCGAATTCCACCAAAACTGATTGAGGAATATAAAGAAGATGTATGCTTTATGGTAGATTGTGACAAGGTATACATACAGGCAGTCAGGCCCCGAGTTGCATGGGTGAAACCTCTTCTTTATGAGGTTAATATTGATGAAACCAAAGACATCATAGAAGCACTGGTGAATGAACCAGTAGACCCAAAGCAACCAGTGTTTGGAACTTATGATGAAGCTAAAGCCAAAATTGAGCTTTCAATCAAAATCCCTCAGGTCATTAGCAAAGGAAAGAGGAAGATTGCAAAGCTAAAAATAGAACTTGGTCCTCTGATGATTACTGAAGGGAAAGGAGAAGATGATGAAGAAGAAGAGGAAACTGAGTCAGAAAAAGAAGAGGAGCCTCAACGGAAGAAAGGTAAGGTGATTATCACCAAACCTAAAACGCAAGCCACTACAGTCTTCTCCAGAAGAACAAGACAGGGGAAGAAGGAACCTGTATTTGTCAAACCTCCACTGACATTTGAGGCAAGGTTGAAGCAATTAGAAGAAGGTACTAGCTTCACAAACTTCAAAGCATTGAAGTTTGAGACAAGAACAGAACAAGAGAAAATGCAGATTGAGGATTTGGTATTAAATAAAATGGAAAGATGGAAATATTCTCCAAACGAGATTACCTCTCAGATCCCTCAAGAACTACTGGAGAGGTTGCAACCAAGATGGGAAATTACAACCAAAACTATCAAAGATATCTTTGAACAAACCCTGAAAAATCTCTTGTTGAGTCTCACTGATGCAGAAGTAAAGAAATCACTGAAAGATCATGAAGGTAATATGATGATTAGATTTCACACTTGTTTGATACTTATCAAAGACATTGAGCATGTTTTCAATGATGCAACAAACATGTGGAAACATATCTATCATCTACATAAACCTAGTGGGGATATTGTTGAAATCAAGGACAATGACAGTAGTGATGATGATATTGAAGATGTTCCAAGGGATCTGCATTCAATGATGATAAATGTTGAGGAAGAATTCAAGGAAGATGAAATGGAGGAAGAAGACAAGGAAGATGAAATGGAGGAAGAAGAAGCTGATCAAGCTAAGGAGGAAGATGATCCTGTAAAAATTGCAGCCAAAGTCATTGCATCTCTTCCTCACTCTCCACCTAAAGCAGCTACATCAACTGTGGAGACAGCCTCTACTAGTGAGATTGTGTGCAAAACAGCTTCATCAATTGTTCAATCTTCACTTGTCTCCTCTCAGCTCCGGGCACCATCTACGCAAGTGTCTACCACTTCATTAACCAAGCTGCAACCATCTTCATTGACCGAGGCATCATCAACTACAACAGTAAGTTCATCAAGCATATCAACTTCCACTGCAGAGTGTTTAGTAAGTGTACCCACTAGTACTTCAATTTTGACAACTTCATCTGCTCCAATTTTTTCATCTGTTAGTTCTCCCATACTAACCTGTACATCAATCTTGGGAAGAACATCAATTTTTGATATTGTTAGCACTTCTCTCAATTTTCCTCTAGCTAGTCTTATTCCAGTTTTGTCAACCAATCCAACCTCATAACCTATTGTTTTAGTCTCAAAGGCAAAAGGTGAAGACACTGCAGGAAGAGCAAAAAGATACATGATTTCCAGCAAGACAGTAGATGAGGAAATAGACTTGGATAAGGACATTATCATTCCTAAGATAGATCTAGATAATGCATCAGTTGATGAAATGAGAATGGTCAGTCAGCTATTAGATCAGAAGGCAAGGCAAAAACAACTGAGGCATGAGAGAGACCAGGAATATAGTATTATTGAAAGTGCTAAGAATATTCTAACAGAGGCTATAGGTGTTGAAGTAGATTCTACTCAACACATTTTGAATCAGTTAGAAGAGGCTGTATATAAATTCAATGAGGATACCTCCGGCCAAGAAAAATTGATTGAAAAAGCAGAGAAGAAATTTGACAATAAGGTGCTTGAGCACATTGCTTAGCATATTGCATTAAAACAAGTAGAATTGTCTACAATTTTGAGTAATTTTGAATGTTCTTTTAATAATGTAACTTCACTTTTTGGTAAAATTTGTGATGTTACCGAGTATACTAAGGAAATCAAAGAAAAGATGAATAAAATTGATGAGGATATGAAGGTCAATGCATAAATGTTGCAGCTTGACCATAGTTCAAGTTCATCCCATCATCTCAGAATAAGATTTTTGTCAGAGAAACAGGCAGAATTGTTGAGAGAGGAAGCAAGGATCAGGTGTACTCTGATTGACATCCAAAATATGATCCTTCCTGTCATGGACACAATGCAAAAGCACATTGCCCATTCCAAAACATTGATTCATGACAAAAACTTCTCAATTGTAGATCATATGATTGAACTTTCTGCAGAAGTTCAAATAGCACTCTCCACCAGCAAACCTTTGCAAGAAAATTGGGATAAGACATTGGCTCTTATTTTCAAGGTACATTCTGAGTTTATCTCTCATTTTGGACTCTCTATGTAAATATATATAGTTTAATTTGGCATTATTGTCAAAAAGGGGGAGATAGCACACTCTTGGAGATAAAATTGTGCAAATATGTGTAATGACTTGTAAATACTGTGCATATTGTATGGGGGAGATACACGTAAGAAAGATATGTGTAATAAGACTTGCAAAGATCAATTTTGAAAATTCAGAACTATATGTCTATTTTTGCACATAATTGTTTTTGTCACTAATGCCAAATGGGGAGATTGTTGGCATAAAGATATTTTCCATTAGTGACAACACTCATCATATAGTTCTAACCGAGTAATACAGTTCAAACCGAGTAATATAGTTTAAATCGAGCACTGGCAACATAGTTCAAACTGAGCACTAGAAACACAGTTCAAATCAAGCACTGGTAACACAGTTCAAACCGAGCACTGGAGACAGTGTCAACCGAGAAAAGTTGCACTTAGTGTCAACCAAGTAAAGTTGCACTTAGTGTCAACCGAGTAAAGTTGCACTTAGTGTTGATCGAGTGAGGAAGCACTCAGTGTTGACCGAGTGAGGAAGCACTCAGTGATAACCGAGCTCAGGAGGTTATCAAAGAAGTTAGTTTCTACCGAGTGACACTATATTTACCGAGTCACCAATGGTTACCAAGTTCTAGGAAGCGTTGTATGACTAGTATGAACTGAGCCCCTACCTCTACCGATTGCATGAAAATGCCGAGTAACGTAGTGGATGCCGTGTATCAGAAGGTCACCAAGTCTTTCTGAAGAACCCGAGTTTATTTTACCATTTGGCCGACTCAATTATATTTTGTTTACTTATGTTTGGCCGACCTTGCATGAATAATTATTGGAATGGTATATATACAATTGACACATTAAAAAAGATATAGAATATTGCATAAAGGAGGGACATAAGATATGATATGCGAATTCATCAGCAGAAAAGAATACTCAGCAAGGTCTACTAGGAGCAAAAATGATTTCATCAATCACAAAAGGTGATCTACAATAAAGAACTCAGTCAAATTGTAAGTTGATCTATTGGTTCATCCTAACAGGTGAATCATTTTTGTAAATCCTTTAATAGGGTAGACTTAACCGTCTTTATACAAATCTCCTAATAGAGTGCATACTTATAAAGTATGTTTGTAAATCCTCTAACAAGGTGGATCGAGCAATCCTCTATGCTCCTAACAGGGCTGATCACCAGAAGTGATCATTGTAAGCCTTAACCGGCCAACTTCATACTGCAGTAACGAAGCTTTGTGGGTATCATGCCCACCCCAGTTTTACTTTCTATTTTTGAAAGGTTTCTAGGTTACCAAATCTCTGTACATATATGGTTTTAATGTTTAACAATTTTTATGCAGTAGGATAGATGAGTAAATGTTGTGTATGGTTGATTTAAAAATTTTTATTATTACTGATTCACCCCTCCGCTCTCAGTAACCTATTATATCTTGAATATTTCCAGCAATTGGTATCAGAGCCTTTTGGTTCTCAGGACAAAGTTTGACAACTTGAGCAAAAGATCTAAGTTATGGAGATATTCAAATTGGAGAAAGTTATTGAAAATGAAAAGTTAGATCTAGAAATGGCCATGGTTCAACTCAAAGAAGCAAAGGAGCATCTTTCTCAATCCCTAAAAAGAAGAAAGGAACTTGCAAGACAAATGAATGATCATCACTATGTTGAAGAAAATATTGAAGATTTGTTACCATCAAGTAATTCAGAAGAAGCTAACAAGGCAATCAAAGAACTTCTAGAAAAGAATGGATCTCTCCAAGAAGAGGTAAGAAAACTCAAAAGAGAACAAGAAGTCCAGTCCATCAGGTTATGTGAAGTTTTGGAACAGAGAAACAAAGCAAATGAAGACATAGAGGTAAGGAATAATCTATCCCTTCAGCATGAAGATCTTATAGGACAACTATCTAATGCAAATGAAGAAATTATGATTCTAAGATCAGAGAATGAAAGTTTGAGAAATGATTTAATCACTGAGAGACAAATCAGTGTAAGTTTGCATAGTGATCTGAGAACTGAGAGACAAATCAATGAAAACTTGGAAAATGACCTAATCTCTGAAAGGTAAGTCAATGAAAGAATGATGAAATCCTGAGCCAAAGATTAAGGAGCCAAAGAGGGTCCCTAAGAGAAAACAACAACTGATAGACAACAAAAAGGAAGGCAAACTAATAGAGCCCACCCAAGAATTTGAGCAATATGCACCTTTGAAATCATAAAAAGACCACCAAAGATCAAAATATAGATGGAATGGATAGATCCATCACTGTCAACTACTAATCCATGCAGGATACTAATTTTTGGTAGGATCCTTAAACAAGTAAACCTTAGTTGGAATTTCATCTAGTGTTTCCAATTCTTAAAAATGTGTTGGTAAAGTCTCTAGGTAGAAAATTTATTGACTATTGGGACCTTTATGTGCCCCCTATGGCTCCAATTTCCTCTAAGTGGAAAACATAGATCAATTAGTTTGAGAATGGCCTAAAAGGCATTGTTGGTCAAGTGGTCTAAACCCTATCCTCTTAGGTTCTACATGCTTGATTAACCATATTCATTAATAGGAAATAATAGTTCCATATTTGTGTACTTAGTTAAATTGGGACTTGAATTTAAAATCTGTAGATGCTCTTATGATTCTACTTGGACTAGGATACAGGCTCTCAAATCCCTCTACAATGTCAAGTTTTTCTTCTACACTATTTTGCATAGAAAAAATGTCACTTTGGATAACCTACAAAAAAGAGGGATTCATTTAGTTACCAAATGTGTATTGTTTGAACATGATGAGAACTCTATATTGCTGTCATTTTTTTCTCATGTTTGTTTGTTTTGGATCTTAGAAAATAGATTATATCACTTTTAATCTTCACTAGTGCTAGTTTCACAACTATAAGATAGTTGCAGATTTTTAGACTTCGTAGTCAAATAATCCATTCACTATAGATCTCTAGTGGCGAGCTCTTTTATATGAAACTGGTCTTTATGGAAGGACAGAAATGTATGAATGTTAAGATGGTGTTTTATGCCTTGGTCAATAATATCAAGGAGAATGTGTAGATCATAAACCCTTCTATTGGAAATATTCAGGATAAGATAGGTTATTGAGAGGGGAGGGGTGAATCAATAACTTATAATTTTTTTGAATAATTCAGCATTTTAATCATTCACCATTCATTCATCTAATCTACTGCATAACTGAAAGAACAACCATTCATTGCACATGTACACAGAGATTTGGTGACCCAGAAACCTTCCAAATAGAAAGTAAAACTAGGGTGGGGATGATGCCCACAAAACTTTGTTACTGTAGTATGAATTTGGATGGTTAAGGCTTACAATGATCACTTCTGATGATCTGCCCTATTAGGAGCAAGTAGGATTGCTAGATCCACCTTGTTAGAGGATTTACAAACATATAGTAAAGTATGCACTCTATTAGGAGATTTACAAAAAGACTGTTAAGTCTACCCTATTAAAGGATTTATATATTGATTCACCTATTAGGATGAAGCAATGAATCTGTTTACAACTATTTCCTAATAAGATTCATTTTGCATTGATCACCTAACATGATAGACATAACTTTTCTGCTCCTATGTTAACCTTGCTGAATCCCTTTCACTTTGCTACTGATTTGCAATACCTTCTTTACATGCGAACATCAATCTCTTCAAATATTTTCATATATTCCCATACTACAAATGATATCATATTTTACATATATACCATTCCAATATTTACAATTACAAGGTCAGCCAAAACACAAGTGAACACAACATTACTAAGTTGGCCAGATAGTAGAAAACTCAAGTTCATCAAGCTGACTCGGTGACCTTCTGATACTCGACATCCACTACATTACTTGGCATCATCATGCACTTAGTAGGAGTAGAGGCTCGGTTCATACTAGTCACACAACATTTCTTGGAACTCGGTAACCATTGGTGACTCGATATATATCGTGTCACTCGGTAGAGACTAACTTATTCATTTACATTGCTTTGCTTGGTGAACACTGAGTCCTTCATTTACCTTTTTCACTTGGTAAACACTAAGTCCTTTGTTTACCTTTTTCTATTGGTAAACACTGAGTCCTTTGTTTACCTTTTTCACTTGGTAAACACTGAGTCCTTTGTTTACCTTTTTCACTCGGTAAACACTGCCGAACTTCTCATTCACTCGATATCCTTTGGAATGCTCAGTGAGAACTATTTACCTGATGAACTTATAAGGTAACCATTGAATGCTTGGTATACACTGTAGACTAAGTGATGAGCTAGATAAGAATTCATAATTGAATAAGTGTTTGCACTAATGACAAATATACGATAATTCCACCAATCTCCCCCTTTGGCATTAGTGACAAAAACACTTATGAGCCAAAACTTATGTGCAAAATTTGACATACTAATTTACATATATCTCCCCCATACAATATGCACATAATATTTACAAATGTTTCTATCTCTTCTCTCTATCTCTTCTTTGGTACTCTATCTCCCCCTTTTTGACAATAATGCCAAAATAAACAATATGTATTTATACAGAAACACCAAAATGAATGATAAACTTAGAATGTTTCTTGAGAATAAGAGCCAAATTCTTATCCTAATTTTCTTGCAAAATTGTGTAGGTGGAGAGTGCTATTTGAATTTCAGCTAAAAGTTCAATCATGTGATCTACAACTGAAAAATTGTTGTCATGGATTAATGTTTTGGAGTATACAATGTGTTTCTGCATTGTGTCCATGATAGGAAGGATCATATTCTGAATGTCAATCAAGGTAGATCTGATCCTTGCTTCCTCTTTCAACAATTCTGCCTGGTTTTCTGACAAAATTCTAATTCTAAAATGATGGGATGAACTTGAATTGGGGTCAAGTTGCAGCATTTTGGCACCGACCTTCATATCCTCATAAATTTTATTTAATTTTTCTTTGATCTCCTTGGTATACTCAGTAACATCACAAAGTTTGGCAAAAAGTGAAGTTACATTATTAAAATAGTTTTCAAGATTGACCAAAATTGTCGACAATTCTACCTATTTTATTGCAATGTGCTCAAGCACCTTATTATCAAATTTTCTTTTAGCCTTTTCAATCAATTTTTCTTGACCAGAGGTGTCCTCATTGAATTTATTTACAGCCTCTTCTAATTGAATCAAAATGTGTAGAGTAGAATCTACTTCAACACCTATAGCATCTGTAATTATATTTTTGGCGTTCTCAGTTATTCTGTATTCCTTATCCCTTTTAGACCTTAACTGCTTCTGTGTAGCCTTCATCTCTATTAGTTGACTAGCATACCTCATTTCTTCAATGGTAGCATTTTCATAGTCAATCTTTGGAATTGCTATCTCTGTGTCTAAGTCAATATCTTTTGAAATTTCCTTTCTAGTGATTAGAAGTCTTAATGGATGCTTTTGTTTGACTTTAGTGATGATTGGTTTGACCTTAGGAATAGTGACAATAGTGGAGATGGAAGGACTAGCAGTAAATATTGGGAGAGGACTTGAGGTTTGAATGCCAATAGAAGTATTTACTAGATCAAAAATTGGAATACTTCCCAAAAATGATGATACACTCGGTATGGCAGTATCTGAACTAACTGGATTTGAAGTAGATGTAGATAATGCTGACAAAATTATAGAATAAATTGGAACTAACAAAATTGTGGAACTTACTGCTATACTGATTGAAGATGATGGAGCTAAGGAGGCTAGCTTGGTAGCTAAAGAAGTAACAGTCAGCTCGGTGGATGAAGTGCTTGGCACATCTTTTTCAGATACCTAGAGCTAGGAGGAGGCTAGTGAAGATTGAGCAATTGATGTGGAAATTGTGCTCACAATCTCACTTGTAGAAGCTATCAAACCTGCTGAAGTTGACTCCAACCTAGATGATGTCATAGTTTTAGGTGGAGATTGAGGAAGGGATGCAATAACTGCTACTATAATTTTTATTGGATCATCTTCCTCCTTATCTTCCTCTTTAGCTTCTTCCTTCTTGTCTTCTTCCATTAATGCATGCAGCTCTCCTGGTGAGACTGTGATGGATGGAGTGCCATCAATATCATCACTATCACTATTTTCATCATCCTTGATTTCCACTGGGTCTTCACTAGGCTTATGTAGATTATAGATGTTTTTCCACATGTTTGTAGTATCATTTACATTATCCTCAATGTCTTTCATCAAAATTAAACATGTGTGAAATCTTATCATCATCTTACCTGCATGGCTTTTCATCTCAGTCTTTATTTCTGCTCCAGTGAGACTTGGTCTAAGATTCTTCAAAGATTGCTCATAGATGTCTTTTACCACTTGGGTGGCTAACTCCCATCTCAGTTGAAATCTCTCCAATAGTTCTTTTGAGATTTCGAAGGCAAGCTGGTCTGGGGAGTATTTCCATTTACCCATCTTGTTGAGTACCAGTTCCTCTATTTGCATTTTTTCAGCATATGTTCTAGTTTGGAATTTTAATGCCTTGAAATTTGTGATACCTGCTCCTTCTTCCAATTGTTTAAGCCTTTCCTCAAATGTGGGTGCAGGCCTGACTAGTATAGGTTCCTGCTTACTTTTTCTGGTTCTTCTTGTGAATATTGCAGTAGGCTTCTTCTTAGGTTTGGTAATTATTTCCTTTCCTTTCTTCTTCGGAGGTTCTTCTTCAGATTTTTTATCTTCTTTTTCTTCTTCTCCTCCCCCTTCTTCATCATCTCCTTCATCCTCACCTTTTCCTTCTGTTAGCATAAGAGGGCCAAATGCAATTTTCAATTTTGGTATCTTCCTCTTGCCTTTTCTTAAGGCCTATGGTAGCTTGATTTCAAGCTCAATTTTGGCCTTTTCTTCATAATAGGTTCCAAAAATTGGTTGCCTTGGGTCTACTAGCTCATTTACCAGTGCTTCTATGATGTCTCTAGCTTCATCAATATTTACCTCATATGAAAGAGGTTTTACCCATGCAACTCGGGGTCTGACTGCCCAGATGTATACCTTATCATAGTCAACCATGAAGCATACATCATCTCTGTAATCTTCAACTAATTTTAATGGAATTTGGAACCTGTTATTCATTCTCCCCTTGTAATCTTCAAAATAATTGTCCATGATGCTATCAAAATTTTTACCCATCTTTGCTACAAACTCGTTTATCTGATCCAAAATTGGAATGTCTTTTCTCCATAAGACAATTCCTTTAGATGGAAAGAATTTTTGAATGTAGAAAAATAAACATATCAACAGAGAACTGAATTTACAAGGGTTATTCTTGGAATTCCTTATACTATCCATATTTTAATTCAATTTTCTTAGTAATACTTTAGATAGATCAAATTAAAGGTTTTCCTTTACAATCTTGAGGGCCAAATCCACAGTTTCACAAGGTACACTATTCAATCTACTGGAACTGTATAATTTATATGCAATTACATGAATGCCAAATCTTAGTTCAACATCTGATACAATGTTGACCTTTAAACCTCTACCATCTCACTCAGCTAGGGTTTGCTTATATAGCTCTTCCCAACCTAGGGTTTTGGTGGCTTTTTTTTTACTGAACATAGGGAGACCCATGATTTTGTGAATCATCTTCTTTGTGATTAGCACTGGCTACTCTAACCATAATTCTCCATTATGCACTTGACTCAAGATATACCTAATCCATTTGGTTTGGAAATTTCTAGGCATATGTGAGATATGAGTCAAGCCTTTGGTTTCAAGATGCTTGAACTCAAGTTTCAAAGAGCCATTTACACTTATTTCACCTAGGGCATTGTCCATATCTAGGTTTTTGATTTCTTGAATGAAACATTTGAAATGAGTATGAATATCATTGATAAGAATTACCTTAGGTGGTATTTGTGATTGAGCTCCAATTAGGTTGAGTGATTCTGTAATGGTCGAAACAATCTTGAAGTTGGGCACTTTCCATTTTGTACCCTTTATCAACATTTTTGAACCTCTTTTCATCTTGGTGTTGTTGGTGCTTGCGGATGCCATAGCTGCTCGGTAAGTATAAGAAAATCTTGAACAAATTCTCCACTTGAAAATCACTTGAAATCACTTGGAATTTGCTCTAGATTCACTAGAAATTTCTTTTCTCAGAAATCACGATGAAGAATGAAATCAAATTCTGCCCTTTTGACAAAAATATTGTCATTAATGCTTGGTATGAAGGTAGTTGTGATGACATAGTGCTTACCGATCTGTCATTCACTTGCTTAGTAGAAGCTTACAACTGAGTGATCAAAAAAAACTTTTAGTTACTCCTGACCTAGCTTGGTAAGTTCTTCAACCAACCTTTCTCGGTAGATGCAACACGGTGAATGATAACTTTTCTTTGATCCTTGTATCTGAAATGTTGATTTGATCATTTGCACTCTTTCACTCTGGAACTAGTAATTAAGGTATGGCTAAAAGATGCAGTTCTTGATTCTTCTTAAATCTAATCGAAAATGGTGGAGTCACCCTTTTCTTGAGTGACATGACCATCATTTGAACTGTCTTGCTCGCTAGATTTAGGAATCCACTATTGTCACATCAGCTTCCGAATGTTATCAGCTTTAGCTTTCTTTTCATCTTCAATTCTTCTAGTATTCATGCAATTCTTGCCTATATGACCAAGTTTAGTACATGTGTAACATCTTATGGTTGTGTCCTTCTTTCTTAGGTGATGTCTTGCATAGTTTATCCCAATGTGTCCATATTCTCCACAATAGTGACACCTACACCAAGTATTGTAGTCCCAACCAAATATTGCTTTGATAATTTGTTCTGCTGGATTGAATGTTTTTTTATTTACATTCAGATGCCTTGGACCTTGTTTCTTGCATTTTTGGCATTTGCCTTCAAATTTTGGTTTCTCTTTGCATTCATTAGCTTTGTGACCATGCTGATTGCAGTTGAAGCATTTTCCATTGAATTTTCCTTTTCCATTACTCCAACATTTGTTTGATGTATGACCTAACTTACCACAGTGATTGCAAGTGGGTCTTTCATTCCATTGTGCACCTTGTTTGGAGCATTCACCTTCTTCCTTATATCCAAGACTATCTTTACCTTTTTGTCTATGAAAGTTTTTCTCACTTTTCTGATTTAATTGAGTCATGTATGCTTGAGATTTCATCATTCTCTCATTGATTTTCCCTTCAATGATCAAGTCATTTTCCAAACTTTCATTGATTTGTCTTTCAGATCTTAGATCACTTTGTAAGCTTGCATTGATTTGTCTTTTAGTGATTAAATCATTTCTCAAACTTTCATTCTTAGATGTTAGATTCATAATTTCCTCATTTGCATTAGATAGTTGACCTACAATATTTTTATGCTAAAGGAATTGATTATTTCTTACCTCTAACTCTTCATTTTCCTTGTTTCTCTGTTCCAAAGCTTCACATAGCCTGATTGATTGGACTTCTTGTTCTCTTTTAAGCTTCCTTACTTCTTCCTACAGAGAACCATTCTTTGCTAGGAGTTCTTTGATTGCTTCATTAGCTTCATTTGAACTGCTTGATGGTAAAAGGTCTTCAATCTTTTCTTCAACATACTGACGATCATTAATTTGTCTTGCAAGTTCCTTCCTTCTTTTTAGAGATTGAGAAAGATGCTCCTTTGGTTCTTTGAGTTGAGCCATGGCCATTTCCAGATCTAGATTTTCATTTTCAATAGATTTGTCAAGTCTGAATATCTCCATTGTCCTTGATATTTGCTCAAGTTGTCAAACTTTATCCTAATAACCACAAAGCTCTGATACCAATTGTTGGAAATATTCAGGATAAGATAGGTTACTGAGAGGGGAGGGGTGAATCAATAACTTATAAAACTTTTGAATAATTTAGCATTTTAACCATTCACCATTCATTCATCTAATCTACTGCATAACTAAAAGAACACACATTCATTGCACATGTACATAGAGATCTGGTGACCCAAAAACCTTCCAAATAGAAAGTAAAACTAGGGTGGGGATGATGCCCACAAAACTTCATTATTGCAATATGAAGTTGGCCAATTAAGGCTTACAATGATCACTTCTGATGATCTTCCCTGTTAGGAGCAATTAGGATTACTAGATCTGCCTTGTTAGAGGATTTACCAACATACAGTAAAGTATGCACTCTATTAGGAGATTTACAAAAAGATTGTTAAGTCTACCCCGTTAAAGGATTTATAAACTGATTCACCTATTATGATGAAGCAATGAATCTGCTTACAACTATTTCCTAGTAAGATCCATTTTGCATTGATCACCTGATGTGATAGATATAACTTTTTTGCTCTTATGTTGACCTTGCTGAATCCCTTTCACTCTATTGCTGATTTGCAATACCTTCTTTACATGTGAACATCAATCTCTTCAAATATTTTCATATATTCTCATACTGTAAATGATATCATACATTAGATATATACCATTCCAATATTTACAATTACAAGGTCGGCCAAAACACAAGTGACCAAAAAATTACTGAGTCGGCCAAATAGTAGAAAATTTGAGTTCCTCAAGCTAACTTGATGACCTTCTGATACTCAGCATCCACTACATTACTTGGCATCATCATCCACTTGATAGGAGTAGAGGATCAGTTCATACTAGCCACACAACATTGCTTGGAACTCGGTGATTATTGGTGACTTAGTAGATATAGTGTCACTCGGTAGAAACTAACTTCTTCATTTACCTTGCTTTTCTTGGTGAACACTGAGTCCTTCATTTACCTTTTTCACTTGGTAAACACTGAGTCCTTTTTTTACCTTTTTTACTTGGTAAACATTGAGTCCTTTTTTTACCTTTTTTCACTCGATAAACACTGAGTCCTTTTTTTAACTTTTTCACTCGGTAAACATTGTTGAACTTCTCATTCATTCAGTATCCTGTAGAATGCTCGGTGAGAACTATTTACCTGCTAAACTTATAAGGTAACCACTGAATGCTCGGTATACACTATAGACTAAGTGATGAGCTAGATAAGCATTTAGAATTGAATAAGTGTTTGCACTAATGACAAATATATCATAATTCCAACACCCTTCATCTTCCAAGTCTCCTTAAGGATCAACTGGCTAGGATATTTTCTCATGCTTAAACCTTGTGAATTACTTAAGAAATTATAAATTTCCTGGGATTGGATTCATAAATTTAATCAAATTACAACCAAGAAACAAATCACACTCTAACCCCAATAGTTACAGTCCCTCCCAACCAGAAATAAAAAAATTAATCAATATCACCATGTTATTCAAGTAGCTTAAAGAAGCTATACTAAAAACTAATGCTAAACTATAGAACTTACTAACCAAATTCCAAGTCTTCCTTCACCAATAGTAGTGGGGATTTCTAAAATTAATAGTATAAAGGATGAGTCTGAAAGTTATTGAGAGCATTAAAGTTTTAATACTACTAACATCAACATTAAACATAAAGATAACAAAAAAAATCCAAAACATTAGGCCTATTTGATGTCCTCCCAGTAATCGGTCAGATCCTTGATTTCTTCCATCCAATTCTCAACTTCCTTGGAGCTTTTTAACTCCTTGTTGTTCTCTTCCTTAATTTGGCTAACTTTTTAAAATTTACTTTTCCCATTGATGAACCCAAACATTTTCTTTTGTACCATTTCATTCTAGACTTTGTAAATGGAGGACACAACTACACCCAATTCAATTCCCATAACCATTGACATAAATTTTTATCCAAGGCCTCAATCTTCTCATTAATTTTTGAAATTTTATCATTGATTTTTTTCTTTAACTCTTTTCATCCTAATTTCAATTAGGGATAGAGAATTATCTATCACATTTCCTCCAGCATTATGATTCTCCTTAATCTCCTCATCTTCCCCTCTAATTCCTAAGTCCACTTCAACTTTTTCCTCCTAAGTAAATTAGATCTCTTCATCTAGTTCTTTTGCTTCTGCATCAAAATCTTCATCTTCAATATCATTATTACTAGATTTCTCTAATGATTCTTCTACTTTAGTATCCTTAATCATTTCCTCATTGCTTTCTTCCTTATAATTCCCTCGTAGACCTCCTCTCTCTAGTGCTAAACTTTACGTTTTTCCTATTAGATTCTAGTAACCTCACCCCTTGATCATTCTCCAAATTTACCTCATCTTCTTGCTTATCAATTTCAATAATTTCTTAAGCAACTTTTATCTTTTTTTGGGTACTCATAGGGATAGACTTGGTAGAGGCATTTTTATTCTTCTTCGGGGACTCAAACAATAGAATTTCTTCTAGAGAGGGCTGTTGTTTCTTAAAGGACTTAGACATTTCCTTGGAGGAAGTATGTCATGTCCCCTTTTCAAATAATTAAAAATAATAATCTTTTCTAAGGCAGGCAGGCCCAAAAAGGTGAAGTTTCAGAAAAAGGGGATAATCTTTGGAAGCTAATGGACTAATAAATGAAAATTATTATTAAAATATGTTTTATTAACCCATTTTGGACGTGAGTTAGGGTTATGCCCTCTTTTAAGGAGTTTGGAGGAATTTTGGGCTTATTCCAGAACTTGATTTTTGCTCATTTCTTTGTTATTCTTCAGAGGCTGCCAAACCTATGGAGAAGGAGACCCAAGAACGAGAGTTTGCAGGTTCTAGGGAAACCCAAGAATGGGAGATTTTAGGTTTCTAGGAAGGCTAAGGATGGGAGTTTGAAGCCATTCCATGTCCATGCTCATGCAGAGTTTGCCTTTGTGCTGAACAATGCAGATTTGTGAGTTTTCAGGTGTATTTTTTGTAAGAGTTTGGTGTTTCCAGTTGAGTATTTCATATCAGTTTGAGTTGCTGCTGTATATCAGAATTTTAAATGTTAAAATAGAGCTGAAAATATTTATTTGGATATGATTATACTTCTGTGATAGATTATTAAGTTTCTGTGGTGATTCCGGGCTATTTTGTGCTATTTTCAGGAGCCCGATGAGCATTGTTTTTGTCCTCCGTTTGGGAGATATTGTGTGCATGTTATACAGATTTGAAAATGTAATTTTATAGGCTGTTATGCTGCTCAAATTTCTGTAAAAATGTCCACTTTCAGATTTATTAATAATAGGTGAAGCTGTGAAGCTTTTGGCACTATTTCTGGCATACCCAATTTGGGGTTTATTGAGAAATTGGTGGATCTTTGAAATATTGGTTGTTTGATCTTAAATATCTGATTAGAGGTTGGAAATATCATACAAAATCAAAAAAGAGACATTTCAGTGGTATCCGAGCCATGATCTTGCCAACTTGAGGGTTTGTAGAAGTTTGCATGTCAGTTTTGATAACTACCCAGATTTTGCATGTCAGTTTTGACAACTACCCAGATCTTGCATGTTAGTTTTGACAACTACCCAAATTTTACATTTTAGTTTTGACACTACTCAGATCTTGCATGTCAGTTTTGACAACTACCCAAATCTTGCATGTCATAATTTATGGTTGCATGTTGCTTCTAATCAGATGCATGTCAAAATCTATGGTTGCATGCTACTTCTAATCATTTGCATGTTAGTTCTTGGTGAATTTGGTGGTTGCATGTTGCTTCTAATTAGCTGCATGTCAAAATCTATGGTTGCATGCTACTTCTAATCAATTTCATGTTAGTTCTTGGTGTTTGAAGAAGTTATAACCTATTGGGGTTACACTCTACTTTATCTAGAATGGACAAGTATAGTATAGAGTCTCAGAGGACACGATCTTGGACAATTGATATCCAGAGTCAGAATAGTAGAAAGGATGGTTATTTAGAAATTTAAGATAAACTTAGGAAAATAAGCCATGACATGTCTGAACAGTTGGTTGAGCACCACCGTATGATGAATGACATGTTTTTCGACCCAGCTAAGGTGGATAAGTTGACTAGATTTCTATTTGGCAAATTTTCTCACAAGGCAGATGACACAATTACCAAGAATTTGCATGAGGAGTCTAAGAAACTAGCTTATAGCTAGGCAGAGGTCTCAGATTCTACTCCACCACAGTAGGTAGTGAGAAAAGATATTACACAGATTGATAGTAATGGTCAACTTGATACTCAAATTGAGACAATTGTATATAGGTCATTAAAGGGTGATATCACAGGTATTCAGGATGGTATAGTTACAACAGGTAGTGACTATAGTGTAGTGGGTTTAGATGATGATTATGAGGATATTGTTGTGCATGATGGTGAGATACCTGGTAGAGATGAGCAGACATTGAGCATTCATGACTTTGCTGAGAAAGAGTACTAGGCACAGTTAGATGCTTCATCACATGAGCTTGAGGCTGGTAGTACTTCACACGATTTTTCCAGCCAGCTGAATGTGAACAAAGATAGTATTGTGACTTCATTATCTCATCATGACAGGTATGTGGAGTTATTTGGTATTGGTCATATTACTCAAGTGAGGATTTTTCTTGAGTTACCAGCTGATTCTAGTTTACAGATATGGACTCGAGATTGTTATATTGGCATTTGGGATTCAGTTGATTGGAGATCTTTAACACTTTTTGGTAGCAGTGTTTGTTTGGGTGCTATCATGGATTTGATTAGCAGATTGCACGGTGTTGTCTTTTCTTGTGCTAGCAGCTTGTCTGATGTTGGTATTAATTTTTATACACTAGTGTTGGGCTTTGTTCATATATCCAGTCGACCATACTTGTTGGAATGTGTTGATGAGCTTTCATATTTGGCAGTGTGTACAGATGAGTCCCAAGATCATATTGGCATTGATGACATCTAGGAGGATGCAGTGGGAAGTTTTGAAGACTTAGTTTCTTTGGGTACAAAGGAGTTGGACAGAAGTGCTACAGTTTTTGATACTCTATTTGTTGATATGAGCTTTAGAGTTGATTCACAGGATATGGATGGTAATAATCTAGAGACTAGTAACTTTGAGGATACTCCTTTAGACAGTGCATCAGAGGAGGTTTGTAGGAGACAGTCAAGCCAGTGCCATCATGTGTCAAATCAGTTGAGAGTTAGTGAATGAGACATTGCTATCACTTGCCAACATTTTGATGCTTCTCATCAATTTTTAGCAGCTTATGGATGGGGTTCTCCTACTAGTGATGAGTAGGGAGGTAGTTATCTTTCCTTGACAGAGTTCCACTCTTTATGGGAGGCTATCCAGATTTTGAGACAAGATTATATGCAGTTGGTAGCTGACATAGATTATCTTATGGAGTGGGGCAGTACAACATACGATGCATTGTTGGCCAAGGAAGATGAGGTGAGTGAGCTTACTGAGCAGCTTGAGGTGACTTCTGAGATTCTTGAGAGTACACAGTTGGCTTTCAAGGAGTCACAGTTTCATTTGGCTAAGGTGACCATGGAGTTAGAGAAACTACAGTCTTTACTAGATTATATATAGTCACAAGCTGTGGTGTCTGATGATCTGAGGATGTACATGGTCAAGATTGTGAAAGATAGTGGATATGGGGATGCATCCATCCTTGATACTAACATTGGCATATCGGGTTCATCCTCACTAGAGTCAAGTTCAGTTGAGTTGGGTGCTGCAACAGATTGTTGTGGTATGCTTGACATGGTGGTGACCTCTAGCACTAATGGCACAAAGACTAGAGATGTTGTATCAAAGACCATGTGTGATGTTGGTGAGCCGATAGTTGGCATGGTTCCTGCTAGTAATACTACTCCCTTGGCGATGTCTTTAGAGGTAGTAGTTAGTTCCAAATTGGTTAGTGATCGATTGCAATTAGTTACATCTGGATTGCAGTCTGAGCCACTAACTGAGATTGGCACATTCTATCAGCATTACATTGTGAGGTATGCTCATCAATTTACCTTTTATGACCATGTTGATGAGATGATGATACAGAGATGTACTTTGGTTCCTAGTGCTTATCATCAGTTATGGGATAGTTTGATGCCTCGAGATGAGAGTTGTGATGGGCACAACATGGCGATAGGTTCTGTAGTTGATAGCTTGATAATACGTGACTTAGAGCAGGAGTTTCAGAGTGATGCTTTAGTAGGTGTGGTTATTGATTCTACTCCTTTGGCTATGACATCTCCTGACTTAGCTGGTGATCAATCACAGTGGTTTGTATCACTTGTTCATGGTGAGCTATTGACTGAGGTTGGTTTCTTTTATCAACATTATATTGCAAGGTATGTACATCAGTTAGCATTTGATCCTTGTTTTGACTAGTTGATGGCAGACAAATTTGGTTTGGGTTCCAATTCTTGTTGTTTATCATGTAATGGCTTTTCACCATCAGGGGTGCATGGGAGTTATGGTTATGAGACAGTGGTCAGTGATCTACAGAGTTGTGTTGACTATAAGAGTTGTACAGTGTATGGATTCTCCATACTTGGTACAGTTTCATTCGGGAGCATTCACCATTGTTGCAGAGTTGGATTGTACAGTCCGGATAGGCTAGTGGAATGCATTGATGGTATTTACTGTGTTGGTAGTTTGATTTGTCCACTTTACTTGGCTTTTGATGTTCT
Source organism: Cupressus sempervirens (assembly GCA_028749045.1). Taxonomy (NCBI): domain Eukaryota; kingdom Viridiplantae; phylum Streptophyta; class Pinopsida; order Cupressales; family Cupressaceae; genus Cupressus; species Cupressus sempervirens. The sequence goes on along the minus strand of CM053789.1, from coordinate 845,407,262 downwards.
AAGAGTTTGTGTCTCATGGGTTTATGACTGTGAAAGATGTGACTTTGGAGTTTGGTTGAGTAGTAATTGTCAGTTTGATTATGGATTCCTCTTGGTTATATTGCAGAGGATATTGCAGGAGCCTGTGTTAATTGACAATAGTATAGTTCATGACTACATTTGGGATCCAAGTGGATTGATTGGTTTATTGTTCAGCCATTGCTTGAGGACAAGCAATATTTGGAAGGGGAGGACTTGTCATGTCCCCTTTTCAAATAATTAAAAATAATAATCTTATCTAAGGCAGGCAAGCCCAAAAAGGTGAAGTTTCAGAAAAAGGGGATAATCTTTGGAAGCTAATGGACTAATAAATGAAAATTATTATTAAAATATGTCTTATTAACCTCTTTTGGATATGATTTAGGTTTATTCCCTCTTTTAAGGAGTTTGGAGGCATTTTGGGCTTATTCCAGAACTTTATTTTTGCTCATTTCTTTGTTATTCTTCAGAGGCTGTCAAACCTGTGGAGAAGGAGACACAAGAACGAGAGTTTGCAGGTTTCCAAGGAGACCCAAGAATGGGAGATTTTAGGTTTCTAGGAAGGCTAAGGATGGGATTTTGAAGCCATTCCATGTGCATGCTCATGCAGAGTTTGCCTTTGTGTTGAACAGTGCAGATTTGTGAGTTTTCGGGTGTATTTTTTGTAAGAGTTTGGTGTTTCCGGTTGTGTATTTCATATCAGTTTGGGTTGCTGCTGTATATAAGACTTTTAAATGTTAAAATAGAGCTGAAAATATGTATTTGGATATGATTATACTTCTGTGATAGATTATTAAGTTTCTGTGGTGATTCCGGGCTATTTTGTGCTATTTTCGGGAGCCCAATGACCATTGTTTTTGTCCTCCATTTGGGAGCTATTGTGTGCATGTTATATAGATCTAAAAATTTCATTTTATAGGCTGTTATTCTACTCAAATTTCTGTAAAAATATCCACTTTCAGATTTATTAATAATAGGTGAAGCTGTGAAGCTTTTGGCACTATTTCTAGCATACCCGATTTGGGGTTTATTGAGAAATTGGTGGATCTTTGAAATATTGGTTGTTTGATCTTAAAGATCTGATTAGAGGTTGGAAATATCATACAAAATCAGAAAAGGGACATTTCAAAGTATGATTTTTTGATATCCAAGGGGAATCTTTATGGATAATATCAGCACCAATCTCTTCAATAACCATACAAGATTTGGGAACTTTAGGGCTTTAATTAGTTGGGAGACACCTTCCAAAACCTAGGTGATGAGCATAGATATGATGATAAAGAAAAAATATGAGCCCTTAGAGGATAGGAAGACTATCTCCAAGGGAAATTTTGTTGACTAGAAACAAGAACAAGAAAAAGGGGATGTTAATCATTTCCACATGCCTTACTTGTTTTAAAGTGGAAAGTGATAGCTATGGTAGGTTGTCAAATGATCTTCAAGGATGAAGTGTTTAATTAAATAGAAGCAAATAGCACAAAAGGGGCTATGGAGAGAAATCCTTTCATAACCATTATTAGATATCACTCTGATAGTTTCTTGAGTTCCTTCAAAGAATTTGTTCTTGAATTTATTATAGTCCACCCTACCTTTCCTCTTCACTTGAACCCCAATACATTGTAACATTTAGGCATCACCACAAACTTAATACTATCAATAGCCACCAACCCATTATTTTAGGAGTTGGTAAATTTAGTGGAGAGGATTTTGTTATAGCCTTTCATCACATGTATATACAAATCCAACCCTTCTTTAACAAAATAACCCAAAATTTATTTATTCTTCCCCAACTCTTTGCAATTTCTTAGTTCGATACGCTTAGGTGGACCTCTCATACTATGCTCCTTCTCAAAAATCTGGATAACTCCCTCAAGACCTAAGTCCATCTTGATTATTCTTTTCTTTGCAACTTCACGCTTCACCCTTTATGGCTTTTTTCCTTCAACAATAGAAAACTATTCTATCTATATGGAAATTCAATAGAAAGAAAAGAAACTTCCATCATCAAGTAAGGGTGATGAAAAATAATAACCTTATGACTTGTAAAATCATTAACTGCTCCACAAATATTCACCTCAATCTTCACATCATACTTCCCCTTATACTTGGCAATTATCCTTCTATTGATTTGACAAATGTAATAAATAATGAGGACCTTTAGAATGTAATTCCAAAATTTAGTGATGTACTTCCCATATCTCTTTCATAAATGCTTAACATTGGAATAATTACCAAACTTGTGAAGTAAAAAATGAAAATTTGGAGAGGGAAACACATCAGGCAATATCATAATTAAAACAATAGGGAACATAATTTTAGGATTCATGACCCAAATCAATTTACTAAAATTAATCTTAAAGTTGGCACTCAAAAAAAGGCTCGCTCATGTCCTTCCTTATATCTAACATTGTAATACCATCCAACTAACTCAACATCATTTTTGTCCTCTTATCAACCTTCTCTCTCCCTCTAGTCCTCTTACGATATTACTTGGTATTTTTTGCTATCATTAAAAATAATTTGGCTTAACTCCTGCTTGTATTCCATCTAAGTCACCATTTTCCAATCTTTATAGTATAAACCCTAGGAGGCCAAGTAGAATGTAAAGGCAACCTCCTTCTTCTTGTCTCTTAAAAATATGTTGTTTCTTTCTTTCCATACACACCATCTGACAATGGGTAATCTCAACTTCCATGTGTTAATAGAGATAGTACATGATAAGGGTGAGAAATTTCATTGTTTAACAAGTTTAGTTATAGTTTCAGGGAACACCAAAGAGACAAAATTCCTTAAGCACAAGATTCCAAAATTCAGTAGAATAAGAGAAATGTAATAAGAAATTATTAATAGATTCTACATCTTTCTCACACAAAACACATTTTTTAGCTAAAATTATTCTACATTTAAAGAGATTGTCTAATATAAGGATTTTTCCATGAGCCATTGCCCACCAAAAATAGTTTACTTTGGGTGGAAGATTAGAAATCCATACTTTTTCTCCCACAACAAAGTCCTCTAGCATTGGTAGGCTAAGAATATAGAGAAAACTCTATTTTTTTTTAATATCCAAATCCACTTGTCCTCTTGGGACTGATTTAAAACACTAGGGCTAGGATGCATATCCCTCAATTTAGTAACTTCATCTTTTCTCATATACATAAGCCTTCTAGCATCTCTTTTAATTTTCATAAATTTTTTTAAGTCCTTCCATCTAGCATTACCATTCTCCCATTCTAGATAATTTTCCACGCTTATTAATAGTCTTCTTGATAGGTACCTTTTCCTGCTAGATTTCTTTCTAGAACAAAGCTTTTCATCTATTTCTAATTAGTGTTCTACTACCTCTTCTTATCATTCCTTAAGTTCTCAAGATGTTCTTCCAAAGAACAGAGTGTCTATCAGAATTATTCCTACTAAGAAATACATAAGTGGGGACATAAGACAAGTATTTGATTCTAAATACTTTTATCCACTCCTTCACTCCTAGTAATGACCGACCTAGCTTACATCTAAGAGCTTTGTTCATGCCTTTAAATATCCTAACTCTGAGACCTCCTTTCTCTTTTAGTTTACAAACTTGATTCTAGCTAAACTATACCATCTTTCTCTTTTCCTCCACTCCATACTAGAGAAAATTTCTTTTTATTTTCTCAAGATTATCTATCGCCTTCACCAACATTAAGGAAAAGAACATAAAGTAAACTGGGATACTTTGGAGGCAGAATTTAAGGAGAAGAAGTTTACCCCAAAAACATAACAACTTTCCTTTCCAGCTAGCAACTTTCTTTTTCAAATTTTCAATAAAACCATTCTCATATAGGTGATTTGGTTTCTTAGGAGAATAAGGTAGGCCAAGAAATATGTCTAGAATAGTTTCAATGTGACAATAGAGCATGATAGAGATACATAATTGTATGTCCTACCTAGTATTGAAGAATCTCACTTTTCTTTATTGGAAATTAATGTGTTCCCCAAATAGCTCAGCATAGTCAAATAAGAATGATTTCCAAGCCTTAGCATTAGATAAAAGAGCCTTACCAAAATGAACCATGTCTTCTATAGATTGTTAGTGAGTTCAAGGGGGTGCCCAAAGGCATCTTTGACACCTCAAATAGAATTGGAGAGCCTTAGTTTGTTCAAGTTCCTTCTTAGGACTTTAACCACAATAATAAAAAGATAAGGGGATAGAGGATCTCCTTGGCTAAGACCAATACCATCAGTGGAAAACCCAAAAGGGGATTCATTAACAAAAATCACATAACTAGTAGTGGTGGCATAACTCAAAATCATCTTGTGGAACTTACCAAAGAAGAAAAATTTGGGATCATATCATAAGCTTTGGATATCTCAAGCTTAAGGACCATAAAAAGCTTATTATTGGCACTCATCAAGTGTAATATCTCATGTGTAGTGATGACCACATCCATAATATTCCTCCCACCAACAAATCCCTTTTGATTGTTAGAAATTAATTTATCTAGAATAGGTTTCATTCTATTCAACATAACCTTTCCTATAATCTTATAGATTGTATTGTACATGCTAATAGGATGGAACTCTTTCATACAAGTGGAGTCACATTTTTTAGGAATAAGAATAATGAAAGTTTGAGATGTCTTATTCACCATTATTTGAGTTCTAAATAAGTGGCACACTACTTAACCACATCTTCATCTACAATTTCCCAACACTCATGGAAGAATGTCGAGTGGAACCCATCAGGTCAAGTTGACTTGGATCCTTGGAAAGAGAAAGCAACACTTTTCACTTCTTCCCTATTAACCCATTTAGATAGGGAAGCATTATCCTTAGAAGATATCAACAAAGGAATGCCCCCTATATGTTTAGCTCTTGTCTGATGAAATTAATCTATCACTTTAGTATTAACATCACTCTCTTTAGTAACCACCACATCTTCCACACATTTGAGATATTGAATTCTATTTCTACTCATATGCTTCATTGTAGTGCGATGGAAGAATCTATTATTTTTATCACCTTTTGAACAACCATTTACCCCTATATTTTTTCTTCCAAAAAGTTTCTTCCTAAGAAGAAATGGAAAGCCATTGGTCCCTATAAGTCTTCTGAAGTTTTTTAATATCCCTATCATCTAGTTTTAATTTGAGGTTCTTCTAGGAGGTATCAAGAATTCCTTCAAGTTCCTTTTTCCTATTAAAAATGTTAACAAAGGAAACTCTTTTCCATTTTAAAACCTTCTCTTATCACTCCCAGCATTAGGCTTAAATTAATCATAGGGGAGGACATGGAAGGGATTTTCCACAAATAAAAGATCAAGTCCTTTAACTTAGCATTTGATCACCACATAATTTAAAATTTGAAGGGACTTGAGACTTTTTTTTGGCTTTCCATTCAAGGAGAATAACATTGTGAACTGACCCAGTACAAGGATTAGCTTCTAAGTGGAAGTCATCAATATAAATAAACTAAGACAAGAGAGGAACCCTATACAATTAAACCTGAATGAGAGTCTTACCTTGTTTTCTATAGGACCAAGTAAACATATCTCTATTAAGATCTAAATCCATTAGACTAGTATATTGAAAGAACTCATCCAGATCTGCCAAACTATTTGAGAAATCTTTAGAAACCCCTAGTTTATCTGATGGATCAAGGAGAGTGTTGAAATCCTAGTTAACATCTATTTATTACTCCATCCATTACTCATTATATTCTCTAAGTAGTACCATAATTATTTCTTTGTCCTACCATATACATTGACCACATTCCAATGCGAACTTGTAACTACATCATGAGAAGCTAAAATAATAGAGTTATCATTAGTGTGTAAAAGATTACCTAAAGTCTTATTTGCATTCCAAATTATGGAAAGGCCTCCTAAAGATAATTGAGACTCCTTGAAAACTCAAGAATATCTTGACCAAATGTGGTTCATCGCGTTGTCCAAATTTTCCTTACTCATCTTGGCTTCTTGAATGAAAAGAAAATCAACCTTAGATTCCATGTAACACATATTTTTAGGATATGCTACTTTAGGAGACTATTAAGGCCTCTCACATTCAAGAAAGGATTCTAACCATAATAAAATTTTATGGAAAATGCTCTAGCTTCAAGACCATACAAAATCTTGTATGGGATAACAACCTTCCTACTACACTTGTGGAGCATTGACATCAACAGAAAGCTTTTGAAGGCCCACCTTCCCTTTGATATTCTAGAAGTTATTTAGGAAATGATCACTTTGTTGTACTCTGCAATGTCTATTTTATTATTTTTGTTTTTCTTGTCTACCATGGTCCATTTGGGCTCTTCAAAAAAATAATTGGGTAAATACACAATTTTGGGTTGTAATTTAGCAAAAGTCAAATCCATGGAATGAGACCTCTTAGAAATGGGTACCCAATTTTAAGAAATGGGAACCTATTTTTGGCTTGGGTACTTGACCCTAAATTTAAAAAATGGGCATCCATCTTTTAACAATTGGGTACCCATTTTTGAAAAAAATAAAAAATTTGAATTTTTTAGAAATGGATACCTATTTTTTAAAAGTAAAAAGCGGGTTCCCATTTTTTTTAAAAGTGCGTTCCCATTTTTTAAAAGTAAAAAATGGGTACCCATTTCTAAAAAAATCAATTTTTTTATTTTTGGGGGGATTTTAAATGGCTCTTTTAATTTTTCAAAATTAGTACCCATTTTTTGAATTTCAAATAATGAATGCCTATTTCTTACAACATGAGGCAAATTCTTTTTCCTGCCTCTAATTTTTGGTTCAAGATAGGCTAGTGAGACGAAGCCTATGCCTTGGCCTCTCAAGATTTGGCTAAGGCATTGAACTGAAAAATTCATGCCTTGCCATAATTTTTAGAGGGTCTTCACAATGAAATTTTTTTACAAAACAATATCTCGTTAGACCTCTCACTATCCTAATTTCATAAATATAAATTTTATAATGTTATCATTTATTTATTTTTGAATAATTTTTTAATCAAAGGTGGTACCTAAATGTAAAATAGAGATGTTTACTAAAACTTTAATAACTTTTTTATTTGATGATTTTTCTTAAATTAATTTATATGTCACTAATCTACATTCAATTATTTTGATTTTTTGAAAAAAGTAAAATTTTGATCAAATTATGGTGTCCATACATGAGAGGTTTTAAATTTTACCTTTATAGCCAATAAAAAATTAATAATAAAAAGTTAAGGAAAAATATTATCATTAATATTTAGTGTGTTAGGTAATTTTTTTCAAAAGGATTTACAAAATATTATTTATTTCTGTCAAATTATGTTGTCCATACACGAGTCTGGTATGGTCTTGAAATAGGCATTTTGAAAAAGTGGTTCCTAAAGATCCATAGAAAAAAAAACTCTATCATATGGTTACACAAATAAGTTACATATTCAAAAAGTAGATTCTAAGCACTACAATTTTTATTTCTAAATTTTTTTTATATTCAATCTCTAAATGCATCAAATTTTGACAACAATTGACAAGAAATTTCAAGAATAGGAAAAACACTTCCACTTTTTGCCCAAAAGTGAGATGCAGCTTCTTGCACTTACCCTTGTTGCAAAATCCCCTAGTTGACCCAAAACATAAGAGAAAAACCTTCCAGAGAGCATATGTAGGGGTCTTGGCCCAACAATGGACCTACCAAGAGATGCAGATGGCCTAGAAATAACCACAAAAATACATGACTTTTTTTCAAGGACTAGAAGAGCAGATGAGGGGCTAATAACCCCTACACTTTTTAAAATAGAAGGATAAATACCACCAGCCAAGTTATCTAAAATATTTTGCTATATTGGGGTCAAAAGTGTTCCACTGCCCACATTTCAAGGATCTACAAACAACTTGGGATTCACCTCAATCACATGGGCACTGGGCTCAACATTAGATAATCCCAACATATTTTTGGGAGGAAGGACATGAATCGAAACATTGAAACTTGGACCCTAGGGAATCCCAATTTCTACATCCTCTATAGAACCCTCACATGGGATATTCACCTTCTTTGAAGGAATGAGAGCAGGGCTTCCAACCTTATTTTTTGGAAACTTTTGGAGAATCACCTTCATATTTGAAGAAATAGTACATGACACATCCACATGCCCAAACCTTTTACATCTCATTTAGGAAAAGTCTTGTTTTTCAAAGAACAAAGGTTGAACATAGGGCCCCAGTTTCAAATCAATGGTAAACTTCATATGGAAAACTTTATTCATTGTCACAATGACACAAATCCTTACAAACAAGAGGCAAGATTTTATCTGAGAAACCTTGTCAATTGATAGCAAGGAACCAAATGAGTCAAAAATTCCCCTAAATGCCTTACTATTCCATAACTCCAAAGAAAACCCTGGAAATCAAACCCACATAGGCACTTGAGACCCCAAGTCAACAACAAGATCTAGATTAGGTTTTCACTTGCAAATATTTAGTTTTTTTTTCTCAAGTTTGAGCCTAGAGACCAAGGCCCATTAGTAAGAATAGTAGTGAGATCCTCTTAGAATACAAAAGAGATCACAAATATCAAATTAACAAGAGAATTAATTTTAATACTTCCTTTTAAGGACCAAGTGGAAGTCACCCAAATCATTAACTATTCAATAGAAGGTCTGAATGTGGTGAACCTTCCCACTAATGTGATACCCTAATCATTAACATGATTTTCATCAATGGTATCATCTGGAATAGACATATTATGACCCAAAATCATACATGAGGTTTTTACCTTAGTGGGGCAGGATTTGGAAGTACAATTTTACTATCCAAGGCCTCTAGAAGTGTAGTTTTACCAAAACAAAGGTCATTTAAATGAGGAATAACAACATCTAATAGGCACATGACAATCGAAGGTGAGCCAAGGAAAATTGCATGGAAAACTAGGAGTGAGATGTTGTAGAATAATTAGCCTTACTTTTTTCCTTTTTTGGGTATTAAATGTTGGGTGCTATATATCTTTTGGTTTAGCTTAATTGCTATTTTATTTTCTCTACACTGGTTGTTTAGTTTAGTTGTTGGGTCTCACCTCTTGTGAGCCCCTTTTTTTGTCCTCCAACCTTGATATTTTTTTTGGTTGCTAAGGGCCTAGGTCGTCTCCCACCTTTTCTAATTAGAACATATTTTAGAGAGATGACCAAAATAATACAAAATAAAGGGTTTTCAACTCGTAGATGATTAAGGTCATAGGTGGCTCATAATTTTATATATCTAACTAGAAAATACACAATTGAGGTTTACTTGTATGTTGGTGAATAAATTTTATATCACTCTCATTAATTTCACCTTGACCACATTATTATGCATGTTTGCAATCATTAGTATCACTCAATAAAGGACATGGTTATCTATAATTTGTAAGGCTTGATTGAAATATATCTTCTTAATCATTGAAAAGTTAGCATAGGTCTACAAACCAAGTTTATTACTTAATTGTATCCACCAATAATAAAAATAATATATCTTTATTTATTGTGCACAAATTTATCACACAAAATTATACCATATTAATGGATATTGGGTTCAACATTATAGCTAATCAATGAAATTGACCTAGTGGTATAATCCCTACAAATAGGGTCAAATATCTAGAGATAGTTTACTTGCTTACTTATCTTACAAGTGATGATTCAACCAAATGATAAATAACAGAAAAAGGTAGTCAAAATATATGAACTTTCAGGAGGAAAGGGAGAGAATACATAAAAGAGTGGTAACTCACCAATGGTAGAACATGTTTCTTCCTATCTAGAATAATAGAATGAATTGATCAAAACAATCGAAAGAACTAATACAACTCTCTATTTTACTATTGTTTAGAGGTATATGCATAGGACAGGGTTCAATAGAATGTTAAAAAAAACCATTTGCAATCAACACCCAAAAATTTTTAAAAGAACACATAGATTTAAAAAGAGGAATATGCATTCCAAGAGGAAGAAAAGAGAGTTTAATGTAAAATCAAAGATTTTTAATTATAAAAATGTGTCAAACAAGTTTCAACAAAAAAAGATATAAATATGGATAATTCTCCATAGAAAACTAACACAAGAATGAGCCAATGAGAAAAATGGTATGTGTAGAATTATGGTCAACAAAACTATGTCATCAAGTGGTAATGAAAATTTAGCAAATTAGGGTTATGTCAACTTGACATTCAATTTTAAACTTGTTATTAACATTCTATCAAAAATTTGAGAGCAAATAATCTCTAAGAAATTCAATTTAGTTTCTAAACTACAAGTCCTTATCTGAAAAATCAAATAAAAAATTGATTGGTCAAAATTTTTAATTTTAATGCAATAGTACAAATATTTTAGGACAAAAATAAGTAGACAATCTCTAACCACCTTAATAAAAATAAAATGATAATATTTTTTAATAAGATTCTAGATATAATAAGTAGACTCGTACTCGGATGTGACACATATTTCTAGGTATTTTTATTCTTAAAAAAAATATTATCATTTTTCTACTATAGTATTTTTGGAATAAAAAAGTCTCATGTCTGACCACCTTAACTAATTCAAAACTCTACAAAATTTAATTTTTCTTTTTTTATCCTTATAGTATAAGCATAAAATATGATGCATCTTTTGGATTTTAAAAATCGTGTACCATTTGAAAGTTATAGTTGTTTTTTAATCAATGCGTTAATCAACACTTTATACATAACTTCATTTGGAAATAAGTAATAATTACTTACTAAACTTTTAATTTGACATAAATTACATTTTTGGAAAGCTAAAAAAATTCTTAAGAAACCCTTTTTGTTTCATCAAATTTGGATGAAAAAAAAGTCATCAGAGACATGTTTGAAGTAGAAAACACACAAGAATAGGCCAAAAACATTTTTTTGTGATGTTAGTTGGTATCCAAAGATATAATAGGATTTATAACAGTATTAATTTTTTGGTTTGGTATCAAGATGGATGTGAAAATTGTTGGAAAAGATTTTGAAATGCTTTGAGGCATTTAAGAACTACATTTTTTTAGATCACCACTTTTTGGCACACCATGATTGTGCACATACCCACTTTATAGCCATTATTATTTAGAAATATATAGTAAAAATCCAAAGATGGAGGTAAGAAGTAATATTGTATTACAATATCCATGTTGGTGTACTCATTTACACTATACATAATATCTTAAGTTCATGTAGGAAATAAAATTATCCTAGATACATACAAGTGTACATAAACAAATAAAATTAGTTAAACTATTTTTATGTTAAACTTAAATTATACTTATACCAACCTAAATTAAAAGAACATTTAATTATGTTCTTAATTATGTCCCATTTTGATTCTTTGAAGATTTCATGTTGATGATGTTAAAATTTCATTTTGGAAGGACTCTAAAATTATGTTCTTAGGTTCAAAAGTCAATATTTCTTTGATAAAGATATATGATTGAAGTTGAAAATCATTGAATTATTCTTTCTAAAATGTTTTCACTTTATAAATAAAGGATGGATATTTTTTAGTATGATTTGTATGTGTTAATGTATGAGTTTTTATTGTGGTATTTTTTTGTGACCTAGAAATATTTCATAATAATATGAAAGAGATGTTACCAAGGGATATTGTTATGATTAGTTTGACTTCTAGTTTTGAAATATGTTTTTGTTTAGAAGGTAAGAAAGGCCCTTGGACCAATAGAACAAAAATTTAGAACACTAATTGACACTGACTTGGGCTGTTACAACCAAGGAGTTAGCTAGCACAACATGAACTATTATAGCCAAATGCTAGACCTTCCAACAAATAATAAAATAATTCCATTCTTTTAGAGTTGCTAATACTAATACTACAATAAAAACCACATAGGCTACTAACATAAAACTTGAAAACCAACCAAACTAATATAATACTGGTACTAGAGTCCATGCTACTAATATAAAAGTAACTACCCATATTGCCTTTAATAGTTTTGAAAGAACAAAAATTAAAACTAATCAATTCTGATAGTTACTCGGGGTGAAAAAGAAGGCACTTTAATAGGGTTGTAGGTCTTCGCTTATCAAAGACACTAAGCCATTCAAATATGTTTGTGAGGGAAAGAGGGGAATTTATAAATATGATTCCAATTATAATTCAAATCACATTAGTTAGAACCCAAGGGAAGAAGGGTGCCAATACCAAATTCAAATTATAAAGTGTAATGCAATAGAAGGAAATGTACTCTTTTTCCCTTATGGGATAATATGTATAGAAACTTGAACCAATTTCTTAAATATTATGAATCTAGATTCTATGTGTATACAAGTAGCCCAATTAAGATACAGATCTAGGGTGAAGATATGAAAGGAAATAAAATATGAAAGAATCACCTTGAAATACATAGAGGAAGATGTATTTTATCTCTAAAAGTTACAAATCTAAACCACTTTTTAAAAATCTGACCACAGATCTCAAAATGAAATGATATGAGGGAAAAAAACCTAGAAATTGTTCAAGAAAAATGAAGAAAGGACTACGTCAACATGAAGGAAGATTTTCTTATGAAATGGTTGAAATAGTCTGATGGCACTATAACAAAATTCTCTAGAAAACTCATGGAGAATTACTTTTGGATCCATATGTGAAATCTTAATAACTTCCTTCTACACATAGAAAAGAAGGGTTTTTGTTGTATGGTTTGGATGAGGGCTTTCCTTTGTCAATTCTTAGGTTAAGGAATTTACTGTAAATGAGAAATGTAAATGTAAATGACTACAAACAAGGTAAATTTTAGGATTAACCTTGTGTAAAGCCCTCTTCAATAAAGATATTTTATGTAATGTGTTATAAATCATTAATTAGGTATAGGAATGTAGATTATCTCCATAATTTGCAACATATCTACCATATCCCATCATAGTGCCATGGATGTAAGTGTGCATCAATGAGGAATATAATGAATGCGTCAGTGTAGATCTCATCCCTTGATGTCCAACAATAGGCTAGACCTTGAAGAGAAAATTCCCACAAAGGATCTATCCATGCTTGATAAAAATCTTCTTTCTTGAATATTTGAAAATGCTTGATTATATTGAAATGCTTGAAATTCTTGACATCAATAGGAATAAATATTGAATTGAGAGCAAGAATTAGATTAATTAAGAGTGAAATATGAAAATGAAGCCTCCAAGTCTTCTTAGATATGATTTTATGTGTGGGAAAATAATACAAGACAATAAGAGAGTGTAATGAAACTAATTTAACTCTCAAGGCCTTTTGGGCCCCGAGCCCCAAAATCATTGGGGCATAGTTGACCAAGTTGAACTAGTTCTAGAATAGGTTGCCTTGATGAAAACCTAGTCTAGAATAGGTCAACCTAAGTTGACCTGGTCACAAGGATTAGGTCTAGGGTGTGACATAAAAAAGAGGTAGAAACCAAAAGAAATAAGGAGGAAAGTAGAAGTAGATATGAGAAATGGACATTGAGCATGGGTATATCTATGGTTTGAAGATCACATTATGGAAAAAGGTCTTAAAAAGGCAAGCGTGTTGATTTTAAGATGGTGCATTAGGCCCCACTTTAGTGGGAGTATGAGTTTCCTCAAACTCATGGTAAATTAGATGAAGAGAAAAGACCTAATATTATCATCATCTAGATGCAAAGAAATAATCAATCTCATAGAGACTTGAGTCTTTGTCACATAAAAAATCATAATAAGAGAGATAAGAAGTATATTTTAGTCATTTTCTCAATAAGGTTTTTGTCCCTTACTTTGAACCACACAAGAAAAAGGAAGAGGGGATGAGGTCTCTACAAAAGGGAATGATGATGAATAGTCTAGAAAGTGTGTGTAGCATGCTAGTCAATTGATCAAAGATGAACTAAATGGTCTAGCGTGTGTGTGTGGAATGTTAGTAAGTTCATCAAAGGACTAAAATTCAAGGGAACTCCATATCCTAGAACAAAATAGGAGAAAACACGACACAAGAATACAAATACTACCATGATAGATTAGGTTCACATCAATTCTTTCATGTTCTCCACCTCTCCAACCATCTGAGTCTGAAATTCTAGGTGAAGGATGAAAACTTACAAGAGGAATGATATCCATCATAGTATAAATCATAGTGATCTATAATGAGGACATTGTGATTCGCTATGCTCATTACTAGAAGTGATTGTAATTTGTATAGAAAGTCTGTTAGGAAAATCATTGTTGATATTAATTAACTCTACATCACTACTAACATTTTCATCATCGTTAAAAAGAATAATACCCAACTCATGGTGAGCTCTATGGGGGATTTTTTTTTAAATTTGAAAACCTCAAAAGTAGGCGAGAGTGGTAGTTTGGGGATTCCATTTTTTTTTTGTAGTTTTTCTAGAGGATGGAGCATGCTCAGACAATTTGGGGGACCTGGGTGGGGGAACATCAGCCCTGCCCAAGGAAAAGGTGGATTTTTTCCTCTCTCAACCAAAGATCTCTCTAGAAACACTTGTGTTATATGGTTCTCCATCTTTTCTGAGTCACCCTAGTTCTTGGAATGAAAATTTTGGGAAAGTAGTAGTTCCTAATGTTCTAAACATGGTGGTTGAGATTCCTATGAAATAGTTAGCCTTGTTTGGAGACTAAAAAGGTATGTTCCATTCTCCTTTGTCCAAGGATCTAGTTAGGATGGGGTATCAATATTGAGAGTATAGTACTTTTGTACCTAACCCTCTCTTGATAACACAATAGCTTCTATGGTATTGACCAAGATAGTGAGTTGCTTTGGGGAACTCCTTTCGACCTAAGTACCTCTGCTAAATATAGACTCCACTTTTCTAGGATTTGTGCGAACATAGGGAAACTAGAAAATATCCCTTAGTAATAACAATTAAATTGAAACAATATATTTTGAAGTAGGAACTGGAGTCTTAATCACTCCTTTTCTCCTATTTTTTCTATAATAAAACAATCTGCTGGGAAGAAATTTCCCAAATAAGAAGAGAGCAATTCATCATGGAGCCCCTTCCTCCTTGGATGCCCCTTCTTCTATCCCATTCTATAAAAATGTTTGGACACAAAAATTATCGGCTAAATAAAAGGTTGATATATAGGCTTTGGTTGATGCCTAGATGTGACAAGGGATTCTTTCTTGCAAGTCAAGTTGGAATCTCCAAGATCCAGTCTAGAAGTGGAGAAAAGGGACTACCAAGATTCTCCTCTTGTTGGTTATGGTTTGGTAACATATCAATCCTATTGTAAAAGAAGTTTCAAAAGATTTAAGAGGTGAGAAAATAGGAGGTCTCAATAGATTTAAGAGGTGACAAAGTATTTGTGGAAGACCTTGAAGATGGTGAGGTAAGAGAGATAGGGTTTGAGGTTGGTCAACATTCTTTACAGGTGGTTTTTTTCAAGTTTGGAAGACATAGGGTATGATGGATTGTTGGGTCCAATAGTCAAGGCATTTTTGAAGGGTATAGAGTTAGTCTCCTCAAAGCTCCTAAGCCTCTTCCTTATTTTATCTTGAAAACTCAATTTTCTTCAAGTTATGAAGAAAATGGAGTTTAAAGATGGAGACCAAAGTTAATGGGTTAAGGTTAAAAGTAGGAAGAAGAAATTCTCAAATTCTAATCAGTTCTTCAACATTGTCTCTAAGTTAAAATCAAAGCCATATGTGGGTGGTAAGAAGCCTAGTTAGGGAAAGAAAAATAAGAAAGATTCATGAGAAATGGCTAATAAAGTGGGCATTGTGGATGTAAAACAATTGACCATCCATGAGAGTTTCTCAAAAGGTTTTAAATGTAGATCATGTCTTGGGACATAAGAGGACTGATAAGAAAGACATTCTAAGAAATATAGTCTAAGACCATAAACTAGTTCTTCTTCTGGTCCAAGAAACTAAAGTTTCTAGAGAAAAATTTGAAATTCTCTTGTTGTTTAAAAGAAGAAAAGTGTGGGGATGTAATTCCAAAGGACCATCTAAAGGAGGTAACATCTTTTGGAATGAGGCTATAGCTCAAGGTGACTTGATCTTGTCTGAATACAACCTTCTATGTATTTATTTTTGTCATATTAGAAATAAATTTTCTTGGTTTGTATCCAATGCTTATGCCCCTAACTCTAATGTGAGAACGTTGGTGGGGTAAAAGCACAAACCCATGTCACCTTTTCAAAAGAAAAAACCATCCCAAATCACAAACTATTCAACTTTAATGACATAAGAATGATATCTATGTTTAGAATTTGAAGATGATGTAGACTAATGAAATGTGTGAAATTAGATGAATTTTATGCCTATAATATTTTTATTTTTTTTAGCAAGAATTTGTTAAAATTTTTAAAGTTTAAAGTCCATATTTTAACTTTAAGAAATAGAGGTTGTAGTTCCTATGAAACAAGTATATGCAAATCATAGTTCTTTCCTCTGATTTGAAAATATGTTATAGATGACATGTATATCTAGGGAACCAAAAAAGAAATATTGACCTTTTTGATGTATATTTTATTTTTTTATAGGTACTCGAGGTCAACCTTATTAGAAACGATTAGTTTTTTTCCTCTTGACAAAACTTCCCTATTAAATCTAAACCTTTCTAAAAAAAATATGAATTCTTGAAGATGACTCACTCCTCTAGATATAAATATAAATTTAATTTGTTTTGATATTATTTACTAATTGTTTCCTATTTTGAGAGAGCATCTTCTAAAATGTTAAAAAACCAACTTATAATATTTTGAAATTATAAAATATCATAACTAATATAACCAATACAAATTTTATATAGCGATGAAATTGAACCTAAGATCTATAAAAGGGTATTCTAAGTTTTGGTAAATTTAGAGCTTCAATAGAGAAATGAGATTTCACCAAAAAAAAGTTTATAGGTCCTAAATAGTGACAAAAATTTCTATTTTTGACCGATGTTTTAAGATAGACTATCTAATCACAAAACATCTTTCACTCAATTTCTATGGCTTATTATTTATGATTTCAATACTTCTCTACGTTATTCTTCAAAGGTTGGTGGTATTTTTTTACCAAATTCACTCTCATGGTGGGCTAGATTTGTTGAGATTAATTGACACTCAGGCCTTAGTGGATGTGGAGCTTCAAGGAATAAGTTTTACTTTTTTAATCATAGATATATGAATGATTTAATTCAAGTTAAACAATATAGGGATCTTATATCAATTGGTTATTTTAATCTTTTCTGCTACTCTTTGGTTTCCCTTCCTAAAGTTGGTTCTAGCCACTTTCCAATCTCCGTGGATACTAAACCATCAACTATTAAAATAATTTCTCCCTTCAAATTTCAAAAAAATGTGGTTGGAACATCTAGATCTTATTGGAAGAATTCATGAATGGTAAAACATTAGGATTGAAGGGTTTGCAATCTTTAAGATGAAAATGCAGCTGAGTTTTATTAAAGGAAAGGTGAAAGTTTGGAATATAGATCTCTTGATGAGGGAGCATCTTTGGTTGCCTTTCTACTTTACTCATCTTTCTTAATTCTCCAAGTAAGTTCTAAGCTAATGTCATTGTCAAGCTCTACTAGTTTCCAAGTTGTGGTTGCTCTCTAGTGTTCTTCGAGCATTCTTATATGTACCAAGTTGTTCAGTATTGGCCATGCATTCTTGTATGTGTTGAGATGTCCAGTGTTGGATGTGTTACTACTGCTTTAGAACAACTAAGAGGTGGAAAGGGGGGCTAAATCAGTTATTCAATGTCCAAATGTCCTATTCAAACTTTTTCACTAAGTGTAGTGAGTCAATTCAACCATTCATTCATCCAAGCATTAACTTTTCTAATCAGCAAGTTACTGTAAATCAGCATGCAAGCATAACACATAACATAGTGATTTATGTGGAAACTCAATTTGGGAAAAACCATGAGTAGCATGCTACTCACTTCTCACTCTTTTGAAATGATGCCCTCTTAAAGGCTTACAACACACTATTAAATGTGACCTTGTTAGATGATTTAATCACGTTGTTAGAAGTGGGCCTTGTTAGAGGACTTTAGAACATTCACTTGGAATGCCACCCTATTAAAGGATTTAGAAATGGTTGTTAAGCCAACCTAAGTCCATAGAATTTTCCCTCTATCCTAATTGATACAATTGCTAAAGAGTAAAAATTAGATATTTTAACTTGATTGTAGAATACAACTTAACTTGCAGATCTCAGATCAGATCTCAGCTCATACCATTGTCTGGTCCTCAATCTCTACAACTCTGATAACTTGCCCTCTCTTCAAAATTAGTCTCCTTGAGTCTCCATGCTCAATGTACTAGTGCAATCATCTCTTCTTGACCACTTGTTGAAGTAGAGATTTTGTGCTCTTCTCTCTCCTGGATGCCTTCTTCTTTACACCCTTCTAACCACTTCACAATTTGGCTCTTTAGTAGCAATAGCATCAACAACATTTGCTTCTTGGTATATGACTGCTTAAATAGAATTCTTGGAGCTCCTTTTCCCACTTGATTATTCCATTCCTTAATTTCAATTCATATGGATTAGTTTGGATTCATTGTATCTAAACCATTTTTTTTTTCCTCTAGAAACTTCTTGAATAATCCTTTTGAATTTTCCCAAAAATGGTTTACATAGAATTTTGTGCCACCAACTCATCATCCTTTTTATCCAACTAGTTCACAAAATTCAAGGTAACCACTTTGTAGTTTCAGATTTGATGAATCTTCATCATTTAAAATAATGTAGTAGCTCGGCACTATTGAAATACTAGTGCTTGACAAATACTATGTTACTCGACACCTTCTACATTTTTACTAATGCTCAGCACCTGAAGTTCACTCAGCACCAACTAAGATTTTCTAATTCTTAGCACCTAAACTTTACTCAGCACCTGAAGATCACTCAACACACACTAGAATTTCCTATTACTCAACTCCAACTAAGAATTTGCTCAACTTCAACTAGCTTGCTCAACACCCAATAATGAAGTTAGTTTAAGCTTTGTAGTCAACCTTGTTACAACTTCTTCCTCTAATGTTTCTAATTGTGACCAACCATTTTATCTTTAAGTATGTTATTAGTGCATCATTTAACCATTGCCTTAAATGATCCTTGCAGTTCATTACAACATCATAACTCAACCTTTCCCTTAGGTACTCTTGTTACATCTTGTTGATGAAATCCTCTTCATCAATCAACTAAGGGATAGTACTTGTATCTTATAAGAAAATGTCATTCCTACAAATAGTAGGTTTGACATCAATGACAAAACAATGATTGAAAACATTATTTTAACAATAATCTTCCTTCTTTGCAACAATCTCCCTCTTTCAACAATGAGCTTTTCAATTAGATTTCCAACAATCTCCCTCTTTGGCATTGATGGCAAACCAAACCGATCAACCATTAGACTAAACTATTTAACCACAAGCTAACTAGGTTAGAATAGTAAGTCAAATTCCGAAAAAGAAATTTGTGTTAGCATTAGTTCTCATATCTTCCTCTACTATTCCGATTACTTCATTTATGCTTCTCCCTCTTAGCTAATGTATCCTTTTTCTTTGTTTCTCTCCCTCTTTATTGCTAATCTTTTGCTATTCTAATCAACTTCTTCATCTTCTCTTGTTAGCTTTTGATTATTTCTATCTACCACTCCCTCTATCTTCATTTGATCAGATTCTACATTTTCTTGACATTTCTCCCTCATACTTTTGATAAAATACTATTGATCAATTTCTCACTACTTCTCCCTCTTTGACAACAATGCCAAAGATGTATTATAGTAGGCGATTTTCCCCTAACAACTGGCAGGCCCCCACCCCCTACTATAGGGTAGGGTAGGGTCGAGCTATCTTATCATGCAAGTGTAGCATTTGTAGGTTCATTCAATTTCTCCCTCTATCACCTTGCTTGTGACTAATTTGGAACTTCTGCACTTCAATTACTTTAGGCATGAATCCCAAAGTAAACATCATCTACATCAATGTGTAAAATCTTCAACAATAATCTCATTTGATGCAGGCCAGTCTTGCTTACTCTTAAGTAGCCTTGGCTAGGGGTGTCACCCCTAACTTACCTCTACGATACTCAAAAGCATCTTTAGGTAGTGCTTTTGTGAAGATGTCAGCAATCTGTTCCTTTGAGCTAACATATTCCATCTTCACTTGTTTAACTTCCACCAATTCTCTTACATAGTGAAACTTGATTGCAATATTCTTGGTTTTAGCATGCATTAAAAGGTTCTTTGATATGTTGATAGCACTTTTATTATCACAATAAAGTATCATAGGCTCATTTATCTCTTCCTTCATACCTTGCAGAAAATATTTGATCCATACAATATTGGTGCAATTTATGGTAGTTGCAACATATTTATCTTTAGCAGTGGACTGTGAGGTACAACTTATTTTTTGTTGGTCCTTGTAATCAATATTTTTCCCAAGAAAATTGCTCCTCCACTGGTGCTTTTTTTGTCATCAATGTTACTTTCACAATCTGCATCAATGTAGGCTTTTAGCTCAAACTTTTCACTCCTCTTGTAGTATAGACCATGTCATCAGTTCCTTTTAGATACCTTAGTATTCTCTTCACTACCATTAAATGCAATGTCTTGTCTACTATGTACAACATACTACAACTTTACAATCATTGATCTATACAATTGTTGATTTACTTCAGCAGACTCATCATTCTTGGATAGCTTATGTCCTATTGCCATTGCTGTGTTGACTGGTTTTGAATCTTCTAATCCAAATGTATTGAGTATCTCCTTGATGTATTTTGATTTGGTCACAAATATGTCATGCTTCAATTGATGTACTCACAATCCAACAAAGATTTTGACTTCTCCAAACATTGACATCTCAAATTCATGCTTCATTTGATCAGAAAAATCTTTGTATAGAGCATCTTTTCCTCTAAATATTATATCATCAACAAACATTTCTGATATCAAAATGTCTTTACCTTTTTCAGCTTTGATATACAAGTTGTTGTTTTCATCTGTTCTCTCAAATCCTATCATCACAAGATATTTGTGCAGTCTCTCATACCATGCTCTAGGTGGTTGCTTCAATCCATAAAGTGCTTTGTGCAATTTGTGGACCATATCCTTGTTCTTATCATCAACAAATCCCTCTAGTTGTTCTATGTAGAATTCCTCTTCCAGTATACCATTCAAAAAACCAGACTTCACATCCATTTGATACACTTTGAAATCTTTCTATGTAGCATATGCAAGTAATGTTCTTACTCCTTCCATTCTTGCAACAGGGGAAAATGTTTCCCCATAATCTAGTCCTTCTTCTTGTGCATAGCCTTTGCAAAATAGTTTGGTTTTATTTCTTTTTATCTCACCATTCTCATCAAGTGTGTTGCTAAATACCCATTTGGTACCAATTACATTCTTGTCAACTATTCTAGGAACTAGGGTCTAGGTTTTGTTCTGAACTCAATTTGATCTATCTCATCTTCCATAGCTCTATACCAGTCATCATCTTGTAGTTCATCCTTCATTGTTTTGGGTTCAACCTTACTCAGTATACATGACTCATTCCTTAGTCTATTCCTTGTCATTTGATTGGCATCCTTGTCACCAATGATTTGATCTATAGGGTGATGTCTTCTCACATACTTGGTTAACCTTGGTTTTGTCCTTCTTTCCATGTTTGATCCTTCAGCTTTAGAGTCATTTTGTTCTTCTTTATCTGGTACTTCATCATTTCTCTCATGTGTACTATTTTTAGTATCAGAATGTGCATTTTCTACATTTTGTAGCTAGGCTTCTGAATGCAGCTCAACATTCACTAGTTATGACTTGGCTAATACTGAAATTTGTTGTTGATTCCCAACTTGATTTGCACCATTGTCTTCAACATTTCTTCCTTCATAGAAGTATACAAAGGATCTATAATCCTCTGATTTCTTGGACTCATCAACTTGAACTTCTACATGCTCATCAAAATTTACATTTTCACTCTCCACAGTCTTGTTTGTGTTAGTGTTCAAAAACTTATATGCCTTACTTCTAGTGGAGTATCCAAGGAATATGCCTTCATCACTTTTTGTATCAAACATGCCATTTCTAGTATCTTTAAGAATATAGCATTTGCAACAAAAGACTTTGAAATTTTTTACATTATGTGAGTGACCATACCATAGTTCAAAAGGTGTTGCATTTGTACCTTTCTTGGTTTGGACTCTATTCAGTGTGTAGACTACAATTCTTACAGCTTCTCTCCAGTACATTGGTGCAACATTTTTCTCCATCATAAAGGTTCTAGCATAGCCAATCATTGACCTATTCCCTCTTTTAGCAATTCCATTCTATGGTGGAGTCCTTGGTGCTGATGTTTTCCTTTTGATGCCTTTATCATTTCAAAATATTTCAAACTCCTTTGATGTAAACTCACCTCCTATGTCTGATCTTAGGCATTTCAGATTCTTTCCTTTTTCCTTGTCAACTCTAGCCAAATAACACTTAAACATTTGCAATGCATTAATTTTTTTCTTTAGAAACATAGTAGCCATCATCTTGGAATAGTCATCTACAAAT
The DNA here is from genome assembly GCA_028749045.1 of Cupressus sempervirens. Lineage (NCBI taxonomy): Eukaryota > Viridiplantae > Streptophyta > Pinopsida > Cupressales > Cupressaceae > Cupressus > Cupressus sempervirens. The sequence continues at coordinate 845,384,793 of CM053789.1, read as the reverse complement.
AACATTATGTATTTGTCTCCTAGGTAGCTTTGCACTTCTATTGGACCACATAAGTATGTATGGACTAACTCTAGTACTTCTTTGGAAGTGTATGTTTTTCTTTGAAACTAGACTTATTCATCTTCCCTAATTGACATTGCTTGCACATTGCGTTTTCAGGTTTCTTCAGTTTAGGCAACCCTCTGACCTTCTTCTTTTTGCTGATGTTAATCAGATTGTCAAAGTTAACATGACACAATCTTGTGTGCCACAACCACATATCATCAAGTCTAACAACATGACAAGTTAAATCTTCCATATCTAGGTAAAATAGATTACTCCTAGTTTGTTCACCTTTTCCTATTAGATTTCCATCAGTACCATAGATCTTGGTAGTTTTGTTTCTAAATTCTACTTTGCAACCTACATTGCCTAATTGTGAGACACTCGACAAGTTGTAGTTCAATCCTTCAACATAGTATGCATTATCACATGAAATTTTCTTTGTAAGTTTAATGGAACCTTTTCCTTTGATTTGACAAGGAGCATCATTACCAAATCTAACACTATTTCCATCATATTGAGTAAAGGTAATGAACTTACTTTTATCTCCTATCATGTGATGTGAACATCTATTTGTTAGATTGTGGTGACTGATAAGGAAAGTACTATACATACTCCATAATTTTTTGGTACTATTCATAGATTTTCCATTTGCATATTCGCCACAAAATTTATGGCTAGTTTATGGCCGACATGTTATAACCCTAAAGCGGTTTAATACTTGTATAAAAGGGCTTAGGGTTAGGGATTGTTTGATAGTATGATACGAAATTGGTTCTTATAGCAGTGTTGAGCTGTAAGGGATTATGGATTGTAATAAGATCAAACTTGTTGTTTGGTGGACGTAGCCCAGGGATTGGGTGAACCATGTTAAATCTTGGTGCCTTGTGTTCATTTCTATGTGATCTATTATTTTTTGTTATTGGTTATATTTGTATGTAGTTTTTATTTATGTCCATGGTTTTATCCTAACAATAGGTATTAGAGCAAGGTTTTCTTTTAGTTTTCCTCTACAAGAAAGTCTCACAATTGAGTGGGAGCGATGGCAGATGAAGGTAAGCTGAGGGTTGATAGGTTTAATGGGCAGAAATTCCAGTTATGGAAGATGCAAATGGAAGACTATCTTTATCAAAAAGATTTATGGAAGTCGTTCGAAGGCAAAGCCAAGAATTAAGGAACTATGTCAAATCATGAATGGGATCTTTTGGATAGAAAGGCACTTGGAAGCATTTAATTATGCCTGGAACCATCAGTTGCATTTAATATTACAAAAGTGAAGATGACAGAAATAAAAACTACATGCAAATATAACTAATAAAAGAAAATAATAGATCACATAGAAATGAACACAAGGCACCAAGATTTAATGTGGTTCATCCAATCCCTAGGCTATGTCCACCAAACAACAAGTTCATTCTTATTACAATCCAGTGATTACAACTTGATTACAATCTGTAATCCCTTGCAACTCACTACCACTACAAGAACCAATTTTACATCACACTATCAAACAATCCCTAACCCTAAGTCCTTTTATACAAGTATTAAACCACTTTAGGGTAATAGCATGTCGGCCATAAATTAGCCATAACTTTAGTGGTGAATCTAGGAATGGAAAATCTACAAATAGTACCAAAAAATTATGGAGTATGTATAGTACTTTCCTGATCAGTCATCACAATCTAACAATCTCCCACTTGGGGACTGATCAGGCTCCACACTAAACAACACCATTGTCTATGATCCACTTGTCATTCTTGTTCACATAGGTAACCAATGCTATTGCTTCATCTTCATCTTTATCTCATTCATCCTTCATGGAAACATAGATTATTTCATCATCATTCTCATCAGAATATTCTTCAACAATGTAGCATCTCTTGCCTTTTTCCTTGTAGTCTTTCCTATCATCTTCTCTCTTGTTCTTGTACTTGTTTACTTCTTTGTAATTCTTCTTCTATGTACACCTCACAGAAATATGACCTACTTCATTGCAATTGAAACATATGATAGGGAGCTTACCTTTGAATTTACCTTTGCCTCTATGGAATCTTCTAGCCAGTAGTGCTTCTAGTTGTTCCACATCTTCCTCATCTGTGCTGCTATCACTGGATGCATGCTTACCTTTTCTTCTCTTATTGCTCAATGCTTCCTCCTTTGTGTCTTTTATTGTCATCTTGGCCTTGAAAGTAGATTTGACATTCTCAGGTTTGTAGTTATCAAAGTTGGATAATTCAAATGTAGTAAGTCTTCCCACTATTCCTTCAAAAGTTAGTGTGTTTCCTTGTACACACCTTAGTTCTTGGATGGCTAAAACTCTAATGGCATAGATAGGGACTAGAGTTCTTAAGTATTTACTAATGATAGTTTCTTCTTCCAATTGACTGCCTAGAATTCTTATTGCACTTACCACTTCTTTTATTCTAGCAATATATTGAGAAACATTTTTTCCTTCCTCCATTTTCATATCATCAAACTTTCATTTGAGGCTTTCTCTCATTGCTTTCTGGACATTCTAGTCTCCTCCATAGATATCTATTAGGGCTTTCCACAATTTGAATACAGTGTCACAATTTTTTATTTCATCATACTTTGCATAGCTGAGTGCAAAGGCAATCTCTAGAATTGCTTGATTGTGCTCTTTCTTTTTGTACAAATCATTTGTAGTAAGACGTCCAGGTAGATTTACATGTTTTTTTCCAATTGAGGTTTTTGCATAGTCACCTATTGATCCAAGGTGCAATTTCATTAGACTCTACCATGCAGTAAAGTTATCTGTTTTAAGCTTGGGGACTTCTCTTTTGGACATCTTGATCTTCCTGCTTCTAGTACTTTGAAACTAATCTGCAGAAATGGGGGGGGGGAAGGGCGGTGTTGAGTTAGTTATTCAAGGTCCAAATTTCCTATTCAAACTAAGTGTAGTGAGCACATTCAACCATTCATTTATCCCAGGATTAACTTTTCTAATCAACAAGTTACTATAAATCAATATGCAAGCATAACACATAAAAGATCCACACATAACATAGTAATTTATGTGGAAACCCAATTTGAGAAAAACCACCAGTAACATGCTTCTCAATTCTCACTCTTCTGAAGTGATGCCCTATGAAAAGCTTTCCTTGTTAAAGGCTTACAACACACTATTAAATGTGACCTTGTTAAAGGATTTAACCACCCTGTTAGAAATGGGCCTTGTTAGAGGACTTTAGAACATTCACTTAGAATGCCACCCCATTAAAGGATTTACAAATACTTGTTAGGCCAACCTAAGTCCATAGGATATTCCCTCTATCCTAGCTGATATAATTTCTAGAGAGTAACAATTAGGGATTTTGACCTGATTGTAGAATACAACTCAACTTGCAGATCTCAAATCACTTTTGAATTCATACCATTGTCTATCTTCAATCTTTGCAACTTTGATAGCTTGTCCTCTTTTCGAGCTTAGTCTCCTTGAGTCTCTATGCTCAATGTACTAGTGCAATCATCTCTTCTTGATCACTTGTAGAAGTAGATCCTCTATGGTCTTCTCTCTCCTAGATGCCTTCTTCTTTACACCCTTCTAGCCACTTCACAATTTGGCTCTTTAGCAATAGCAACATCAACAAAATTTTCTTCTTGGTCTGTGACTCCTTAAATAGAAGTCTTGGAGCTCCTTTTCCCACTCAATTCTTCCATTCTTTAATTTCAATTCATATGGATTAGATAGGATTCATTGTATCTAACCCATATCTTGTTTCCTCTAGAAACTTCTTGAATAATCCTTTTGAATTTTCCCAAAAATAGTTTACATAGAATTATGTGTCACCAGCTCCTCATCCTTATCCTCCAACTAGTTCAAAAAATTCAAGGTAACCACTTTGTTGGCTCAGATTTGGTAAATCTTCATCATTTAAAATAATACAATAGCTCAGCACTATTGAAATACTGGTGCTTGGCACATACTGTATTACTCGACACCTTCTACATTTTTACTGATGCTCAATAGCTAATGTTCACTCAACACCAACTAAGATTTTCTAATGCTAGGCACCTGCCTTTTAGTGGCCACCTGAAGATCACTCGACACAGACTAGAATTTCCTATTACTCAGCTCCAACTAAGAATTTTCTCTACTTCAACTAGCTTGCTTAGAACCCACTAATGAAATTAGTTGAAGGTTTGCAGTCAACCTTATTACAACTTATTCCTCCAATTTTTCTAAGTGTGACCAACCTCTATATCTTTGAGGATGTTATCAATACATCATTTAACCATTGTCTTAACTAATCCTTGTACTTCATTACAATATCATAACTCAACCTTTCCCTTAGGTACTCTTGTTACATCTGGTTGATCAAATTCTCTTCATCAATCAACTAAGTGATAGTACTTTGATCTTATAAGAAAATGTCATTCCTAAAAATAGCAGGTTTGATATCAATGATAAAAAAATGATTGAAAATATTATTTTAACAATAATCTTCCTTCTTTGCAACAATCTCCCTCTTTGAATAATGAGCTTTTCAATCAGATTTCCAATAGGATAATCATTCCTTTGTGTGCCAAGTGAACCTAATGTTTGCTAATGCTTGGTTCCTTCTTTGTCTAAGTTTTTTTTTGGTTGGTTCCTAGTGTGAGCCAACTTATGTATTTGATTTGGGATGTAAATTTAATTTAAAGATCTTGCCTTGGGATGTTTGCAAACTATTTTAATATTTTCCTTCTATTATGTAATGATCTTGAATATTTTGTAATTCATTTTGGCAAGTATATGTAAGGGTGTCTTAGATTAGGTTCTACATCACTCAGAGAGTTTGAAAGAAATGATACTTGAGGAGTGATGTTAGAGTTAGATTTTTAGAGATCATGGTTCTTGACATTTTAAATATTGTATTGGTCATAACCTAGAAGGCCTCATAGCTGGGCACATATGTAGATAACTTGATGAGTTAATAAAGTGTTTGTTAGAAACAATAGTCCACCACTATAATTGTGGGGGGGGGAGTGGGGTGTTGTGAATCATTTATCTAGTAACTGTCAACCTTAAATAATCTTAACCATTCAATCAAAGTAAACAAAAACCATGCTAAAATCTACAAATACAATTTCACTAGATATTTTTACTAGGAAAACCCTTGATTAGAGGGAAAACCCTGGTGGAAATAATGCCCACAAGATGATGTACTAATATAAATATTTCTTGTTAGGGGATGGACTAGGTTGTTAGCAGTCTATTACAACATTTAGTCATATAAGTCCCTATTAGGAGACCTTGAATCCTTGTTAGAAGATTCCAACCCTGTTAGGAGTTGTAGAAGGCAGATGGACCCACTATTCAAAAAAATTCTAGCACAAGACCATAGAACTCACTATCCAACTAATCTCTCAACTATTCCTTTCTCGATAACTATCAATAATATACTTTAACTCCTTTTCTCTATCCTATTAACTAGACCAATCACTGTTAAACCTTGTAGACTAGGTCATGAACCTTGGATCCAAATTTCAAACTTTAGATCACACAATTAAACCTTGGCAATGGAGTTTCCTTCACCTTCACTCTATTCTTCTTACATTCACATTCCACTCTTGTTCTTCTTGCAATCATTAATCCATTCTATACAAGATAAAGGAAAATGTCCTTCCTTTATACTGAATCCATAAAATAATTCTCTGAGTCAGTTGTTACACCTTCTTAATTAATTATTATAGGACATCAGTAAGAACATATTACACTTAGCGATACCATTAATCTTTCTCCTTGTTATAACTTGAATAACTTGCTATATGTGTAACATTATGATGATCAAGCTTAGCTACATCATCTCTATAATGTCTTCTTCACATATTTAACTTTTGCTTCTCAGAATAATAATTCTAGTAAGAGATATAACAAGTTTAACATAACATGCTTCTATAAACTCTATCTCTAAAAAATCTTCACCAAAACTTGTGTAACTTCTTCCAAAATTAATATCTTATGCTTCCAAGGTTAGCTTCATATACTAGATTCCTAGTATTATCTCCCTTTAACCTCTCTTAGTGAAAATGCTCAATTATCTATCTATACCACCTTTTTCTTTACCATTTTTCTTCTATGAGATACCATAGAAAATTGTTATGTTGACATCAATGACAAACACAAACATGAATGTAACATATCATCATGATAACAATCTAATCATATTTCTACAATACTCCCCCATAGAAGTATCATCACTATTCATACTTCCAACAATCTCGCCCTTTGGCATTGATGGAAACATAGATGAAAACATCCAGTTCCAAAAATACCAACTATAAAAGACTGTTAACCTTTCTTTTCAAATCCTCTTCATCAATCATTCTCCCTCAAACTATTTTTCATGTTGTAATATCTCCCCTATTTGCATCAATGTTAAAGGTTTCAACAACCATCAATCTCTGCAACAACTCTCTAACTTTCTCAATTGTCCAAAGACACTATTTAATACAATATCCAACAAGAGTCCTAGATAACTCTGTCCATCACAAACACTTTCCCATACAAGAAGCATCAACATTTAGTCTAGATAAACAACAATTCTTTGTTACACTAGACTAATACACTCTTGCATCATCTACTATGATGTAGGAAGGGGCACAACCCCTAGCATACCTCATAAATAATCAAACATCTCTTTAGGAAGAGGCTTGGTGAAAATATCTTCAATCTACTCTTTGGTGCTTACATACTCCAATCTAATTTCCTTTTCTACAACTTTATATTTCAACATGTGATATTTGATAGAAATGTGCTTAGTCTTAGAATGCAACACTAGATTCTTAGACATATTTAATCTTCTTTTCTTTATCACAATGTATGACACTAGGTTTACTAAATTCTATCCTTTAGCATCTACTTCATCAAAACAACTCAAGATTATAATTATTTACATTCCTGCTTTTTGCTTATCCAAGAAACCAATCTTCCTCCAAGAAAGAAGGCTCCACCATTGGTGCTCTCTATGTCATCCATATTTCTTGCGTAATCAACATCAACATAGGAATATAAGCTGAAATTATTAGATCTTTCATATCACAATCCAAACTCTAGTGTTCCCTCTAGGTATCTATATATTCTTTTTACTATTGCATAATGTGCTTCTCTGGGATTAGGTTAAACTCTTGTAACAATTCCAACTACATTTTCTATATCCAGCCTTGTGTGATTCAAATATTGCAAACCTTTGATCATAGATCTATACTTCTTCTACTCAATAGTAGGCATCTCATCCTTTGTAGATAGCTTGTGTCTAGTTACCATAGGTGTTCCAATAGGTTTACATGTTTCCAAACCAAACCATTTTAGTAGATCTTTCAAATAATTAGTTTGATCAATAAGGATTCCTTCTTTCTTGTGTACAATCTATAATGCTAGGAAATATTTCATTTCTCCTATTATGCTCATTTCAAATTCTTTCTTTACTTCTTTTGCAAACTTGTCACTTTCATCATCATTTTATCCAAATATGATATCATCAACAAATATCACCAAAATTATCAAATCCATTATCAATTTATTTCTAGTATAGGTTACTATCTACCATACCTTTTCTAAATCCAAGTTTTGTTAAATTCTTGTCCAACCTTGCATACCATGTTCTGAGTGCTTGCTTCAAGCCATACAATGCTTTCTTCAACTTACATAATATGTCCTCATCATCTGTTATAGGAAAATCTTCAGCTATTCTATGTATACCTCTTCTTCAAATTATCCATTTAGAAATGTTGACTTGACATCCATCTGATACACATATTTCTTACATGCTACATATGATAAGAATAACCTTACTACTTCTATTCTTGCCATAGGAGCATATGTTTTTTCATAGTCTATTCCTTCTCGCTCTGAGTAACCTTTACATATCGATCTTTCTTTGTTCCTTACAACTTCACCTTGTTCATTCATCTTGTTCCTTAATACCCATTTTTGTTCCTATCACAGTCTTGTCTACTAGTCTAGGGACCAATTCCCATGTCTCATTCTTTACTATCTGATCCAATTTTTCTTTCATAGATTACTTCCAATAGTCATCTTTACATGCTTCATCTTCATTCTTTGGTTTAACTTGAGATATCAAACATAGTTCTTCATTGATTTTACTTCTTGCCATCACACCTTTATCTTTGCTTCCAATGATCTACTCGAGTGGGTGATTTTTTGTCATATTCTTACCAGAAGTAGGAGTTGTTACCTCAACTGTTAGCTCCATTTAAAGTTCTAAGCATTTTTCCTATCTTAGCTCTCCTTCATTCTACAAAACACTATTAGTCTCAAAGAATACTTCATCATTCATTGGTTTAGTAACAACATTCTCATCATCTAAATTGTAGTCAACTATTCTTTCTTGTATCCTAAGCTTCTCATCAACTCTTACATTTGCACTTTCAACAATAGTCCGAGTTCTCAAATTATAACATCTATAGGCCTTTCTTTTCAATGAATAACCAAGAAATGTAACTTCATCACTTCTAGCATCAAACTTACCAATATCATCATCTCTTTTGATATAACCTTTCCTAAAAAATTTATAAAATACCTATACTTTTCTCCAAAACATCTTGGCTACATCATTCTAAACTAATATAGCTCTTTTTTCTTCTATTACTAACCTATTTCTTCTCCCTACAATGTCATTTTGTTTAAGGGTTCTTAGAGCTAGCAACCATCTTTTGATTCCATTAGCTTCACAAAAGATGTTAAACTAATTTGATGTAAATTCTCCTCCTCTATCTGATCTTAAATATTTAATCTTCATACCTAATTCATTCTCAACTCTATTCTTAAATATCTTGAACTTATCAAATACCTCATCTTTTTCTTTAAGAAATGTAACCCATATTATTCTATAAAAATCATCAACTAAGATCATGAAATACCTTTCACCATGGAATCCTTTAGTCTTCATAGGACCACTAAGATCTATATGTATAATCTCCAATTTTACTATAGTACTAAACTTCTTGCTAGGAAAAAAAGTTTTGTTATGTTTTGCAAATACACACTCACAAATTGTGTTACTAGGCTTTACAATCTTAGGTAAATCTCTAAATGCAAACATACTACTAGTCTTCACAATGTTGTCAAAGTTTATGTGACAAAAGCTCTTATGCCATAACCAACTGTCATCTACTTTTGCAACCAAACATGTCATTTTAGTAGGATTCAGTTAAAATACATTACCTCTAGATTTTGTTCATGTTCCGATTACCTTTCCATCTTTGTCTCTAATCATGCATGTCTTTTCTATGAACTATAATTGATAACCTTTATCCACTAGCTATCCAGCACTCAGAGGATTGTGTTTCAAACCATCAATCAAATATACATACTTAGTGTTAGTCTTACCATCAAGAGTTATAGATCCAATACCTTTAAGATGGCACGTTGCATTATTTCCAACTCTGAAAATGCCTCCATCATGACTTTTGAAGTCAACAAATTTGGTCATATCACTAGTCATATGATGTAAACAACCATTGTCAATGATCCAATTAGATTTCTTTTCAACCTGTGATACCAAAGCCATTTTCTCTAGGCTTCTTTCTTTAATAGCTAAAAATCCTATTTCATCATCTCTAGCAGTCACTACTATGAACAAGGAATTTGAGATGTCAATGTTTGGTGAGATTAAATTCTTTTTTGTTATTTGCATACAAACACTCTTTATCTCTTCTAGGTTTGAAATTTTCTCTCTAATTTTTCTCTCTTTTAGGACACTTAGATGCATAATGACCAAACTCATTACAAGTCCAACATTTAAAGATTTTCTTACCATCCTTTTCTCTTTCTACTAGAAGGGCTACTCCTTCTATCTTTCTATCTCCATCAAATCTATTACTGCTATCAAAGTCTCCCCTAGCACTTGTGTTCCTTGATAAACTAGGTCAAATATTTAGTGCACTAAAAGTTGTTTTTATTTTGGTCAATTCTCCAGATTGACTAAGCTCATTCTCAACTACTTCAAGTCTCCCAAGTAAAGTTTCCTTTGTGAAAGCTTCGATACAAGATATCAAAAACTATATCATTTGAACTACTTATTTAAATGGTGGCATTAAGCTCTTCAATATCTTCTAGATCACCTCATCATCTTGCTTGGTTCCTCCTTAAGATCTAATAATTGCAGTAATTTCTTATATCCTACCTACATGTGTTCTTATAGATATGTCTTCCATCATTTTAGCATCTTGAAATGCACAAATCTAACTTTGTAGCCTCAATTTCTTAGAATGTTCATTACCTTCAAAAGTATTTTCCAAAGCTTTCCACAATATACGAGAAGTATTAAGTGATTTTACCTAGTTGTGCTCAACTTCAAAAAGTGAAGACAATAGTGCTTCTCTAGCTCTCATATCGTACATGGAAAGTTCACTCTCTTTCTTGGTACAAGTTTTCAAAGAACTTTTAACAACAATTGTCTTTTCTGATTTTGTTAAGATCGAATATCCTGGACCCATACATAGTAGATGTATCTTCATCTTTTCCTTCTAGCTGTCATAATTTTTTTCATCAAGCATTAGACTATCCTTTCTAAATATGTTTTTCATTGATCTCCTAAAGTTTTTAAACTTTATGTTTAAGAACTTGATGCTTTCAAACCAATTTTTAAAATTAATAGTCAACCAGTATAATAGAGATTTTGGGGGGAGGGGTGGAGGGTGAATCTGTTATCCAATAATCATCGACCTTAAATAATCTTAACCATTCAATCAATGTAAACAACAATCATACTAACATATATTGATAATAGATTGAATAGAGATCATTAAAGAGGGAGATTGCATGTTTCAATCATTTTTTTGTCACTGATGTCAAACCTACTATTTGTTGGTAAGACAACTACTTATATAGTACTATCACCTTTTTTATTGATGAAGAGGATTTGATCAAAAGATGTAACAATAGCACCTAGAGGAAAGGTTGAGTTTTGATTATGTAAAAGAGTACAAGAAATAGTTAAGAGAGTGATAGCATGATGTATTGATAATCTAGTTAAGGTTACAAAGGCTGGTTACACTAAGCTTTTTGTCAAAGGTTGACCGAGTGGATAGTAGGTGCCAAGAAAAGTTAGAGCAAGCTACGTAGACAATTAGTTAGAGCTGAGTAAACAATTATTCTAGTGTATGCTAAGTAGAATAGTGGATGTCGAGTAAAGTTTAGTTGATGCCAAGCACTAGTAAACTTTAGATTCTATCCAATAATTTGAAAGAGGATGTCAGGCAATGCAGTATTTATCAAGCATCAAAAGCCAGATTATGTCAAATGGCTACATTATTTAAAAGATCATGAATTTGATGGATCTGAGCCAAAAAGTTTGTTGTCTTAGATTATGTGAACTAGGTGGAAGATAAGGTTGTTGAGCTAGTGGCATAGAATTCAAGGTAAACCATTTTAAGGAAAATTCAAAGAGGATTCAAGAAGAAGTTTCTATAAGAGATATGGAATGTGAGGTAGATTCATTGTATCCTACCTAAATTAGAGGATGGAGAATGAGTAGAAAAAGATCTTAATTTCCTACTTATAGTTATGGGTGGTTAGAAGAAAAGGTTGGCATGTGCGATAACCTAAGAAAGACAAGGAGTCAAGAGTTTTTCTTCATCAAGTGACCTAAGAAAAGAGTTTGCATTGGCATGTTAAGCAAAAAGGCTTGAGAGTATGAATTCTTAAAGGGTGAACAAGCTATCAAAGCTACAATGAGCAAAGGCCAAGTAAAATGGAGGAATAAAACATATTCTAACCTAGAAATGGAGTTGTAAGTTGTTATCAGATCAAACCTTACTATTACTCTCTAATAATTGTATTAGTCTAGGGTAAATCCTTTGGATTAAGGTTGACCTAATAGTGATTTGTAAATTCTTTAACTGGGTAACATTTCAAGTGAATGGTCTAAAGTCCTCTAACAAGGACCACTCTTAATAGGGTGATTGAAGTCCTTTAACAATGTCACATTTAACAGTGTGCATTGTAACCTTAAATAGGGTTGGCCTTTTATAGGGCATCACTTTAAAAGAGTGAAAAAGAGTGGCATGTTACTGGTGGTTTATCCAAAATTGGGTTTTCACATAAATCATTGTGTCAAGTGCGTTGATGAATCTATTATGTTTCATGATTACATTTTTTGCAAGTTGATTTATAGTAACCTACAAGTTTTAAGTGATTGCATAATCTTATGGATGCATGCATGGTGAATATTTTTTTATGGGTTCACTAAGCTATGAAAAAGTTCTATTTTTACATCTAGACCTTGGATAACTGATTCACCCACCCAATTATTCTGAAGTATTACAGCAATAGGTATCAAAGCCATTTTTTTAAGAGGACTAGTTTCAAAGTACTAGAAGCACAAAGATCAAGATGTCAAAAAGAGAAGTACCAAAACTTAATAGAGATAACTTTCCTACATGGAAAATTTTGATGAAGATACACCTTGGAGGACTTGGAGATCATGCACAATCTACCATTGCCACTAACTATGTCAACCTTGTTGGAGCCCCAACTATTTAGGATATGATAAAGAAGAAAGAACATAACTAGACCATACTTGAAATTTCCTTTGCCCTAAGCTATACTGAAGTTGATGATATAAAAGGTCTTGACAATGCAAAGAAAATGTGGGATTCCTTAACCACCATCTAAGAGCCAAAGCTAAAAGTCTCATAGGTAAGTTTGATGATATGAAAAAGAAAGAAGGTGAAAATATTACTCAATATGTTGCAAGGATAAAAGAAGTTGTTAATGTAATCAGAGGAGCTACTGACAAAATAGATGATGATACTACACTGAGGAAAGTCCTAAGAACACTACTACTTGTATATGCTATTAGAGTTTTTTGCAATTCAAGAACTGAGATGTATACCATGGAATAATCTATCATTTGAAGGTCTGGTAGGTAGACTCACTACTTTTGAGCTATCTAATTTTTATATTTACAAATTTGCAAGTATTAAATCTATTTTCAAAGCTAAGTTATCATTGAAGGAACTTGATGAGAAGAAGAAAAAGAAGAAGAAAGATAAAGTATGTGTCCAATGAAAATGATACATATAAGGAGGATGTAGAATAGCTTGAAGCACTACAGACAAGAAGATTCTATAAAAGTAAAGGCAAGTTCAAAGTTAAATTACCTATCATTGTTTGGTCATATTGCTGCTAAATGTCTAGAGAAGAAGTATTATGGAGGTGGTGACAAACACAAGAGTAGGAGAGATAAAGACAATAAGGACTACAAAGACAAAGGCAAAAAGTCTTACTATATTGCTTAAGAGGAAACAAAAGATGAATCTGATGAACATGATGATGAAGTGGGGTATGTTGCAATGAAGGAAAAATCTAATGAAAATGAGGCAACTTCACTTGTGACTTGTGACTTGTGACTTGTGACTTGTGTGAACAACAATGATACATGAATCATTGACAGTGGGTGTTCACATCACATGACTGGAGATAAAAGTAAGTTCATTATCTTGAATTGTTATGATGGAAATAGTGTAAGATTTTTTAATGATGCACCATTTTTGATGAATGGAAAAGGTTCTATCAAGCTCATAGATAAGATTTTATGTGACAATTCTTACTATGTTGAAAGTTTTAACTATAATCTCTTGAGTGTGTCACAACTGAATAATTTAGGATGTAAGGTTGAGTTTGAAAATAAGATTGCTAAGATATATGAAATAAATGAGAAATTGATTGAAAAGGGTAATCAAACTAGAAGTAATCTATTCTATCTTGACATAGAGGATGCTACTTGTCTAGTTGTAAAGTTTGATGATGTGTGGTTATAGCACAAGAGGTTATGTCATGTCAATTTTGATAACCTGGTTAGTATCAATAACATGAGAAAATTTAGAGGTTCTCCTAACTTGAAAAAGCTTGATAATGTAATGTGTAAACAATGTCAGCTAGGGAAAATGACAAAGTCAATTTTTAAGAGTAAAGCTCATTCCTCTAAAAGAATATTAGAGATTGTTCATACAGACCTGAGTGGACCAATTGATGTGAAAAGCTACAAAGGAGATGAGTACATTGTATTTTTTATTGATGATTATTCTAAGATGATGATAGTTATGTTTCTAAAATATAAATATGATGCTTTCCAAATGTTTAAGTGGTACTTAGCAAGATTTGAGAAGGAAATAGGTAGAAGTTTGAAGTGTTTGAGATCTAATAGAGGAGGAAAATTTACATCAAATAATTTTTAGATGTTTTTTAATGATAGAGGAATCAAAAGATAGACATCTACACCTAGAACCCCTCCACAAAATGGAATAACTGAAAGAAGGAACATATCTGTAATAGAGTATGCTAGAACACTTATGATGGAGAAAAATGTTGCTTTCAAATACTGGAGTGAAGATGTAAGTACAATTGTCTATACCTTGAACCATGTACAAGTTAAGAAAGGTACTCATTCAACACCTTTTGAACTATGGTATGGATACTCATCCAATGTAAAATACTTTAAGGTATTTGGAAGCAAGTATTCCATTATTAAAGACTTCAGGAATGGTAAACTAGATGAAAAAAGTGAAGAAGGTATATTCTTAGGATATTTAGCTTATAAGTGTTTAAATACTAACACTAATGAAGTTGTGAAAAGTGCAAATGTGAACTTTGATTAATATACATAAGTGTATGAGGTTGAACCTATGAAAGAACCAGAAGGATACAAATCATTTTTATACTTTTATGAAGGTATGCTTGCTGAAGAAAATGTTGCAAATCAAGCTACAAACCAACAACAAGTTTTAGTAACTGTTGAGTCATAGACTATGAACAGTGAGTTGAATTTAGGAACCGAGTTACATTTAGATGTCAAGTTAGAGAATGAATTTGACACACATTTTGATTCTGAGATTACTGTGCATGAAAAAAATATTGTGCTACTTGACAAAGATATACACAATGACTCTAAAGTTGAAAGAAAAATTGAGGAAACTAGAGTTGAACCAAGATTGTCCAAATATGTGAAAAGAAATCATCCTACTACTCAAATTATTGGAGATAAGAATGCTAGACCAATGACTAGAAATAGATTGATAAATGATACATGTTTGCTAAGAATGAAGGAACCTAAATCAGTAAGAGATGCATTAGAAGATGTGGACTAGAGTAAGGCCATGGAAGAAAAGATTGAACAAATTGAGAAAAATAAAACATGGACTTTAATTCCTAGGCCAGAAGACAAAAATGTGATTGGCACCAAGTGGGTATTCAAATAAAAGTTAGATGAAAATGGTGAAGTTACAAGAAATAAGACAAGATTAGTTTTCAAGGGATATGCACAAGAAGAAGGAATTGACTATGGAGAGACATTTTCTTGTGTTAGATTGGAAAGAGTAAGAAGTTTACTTTCTTATTCTAGATACAAAGGTTTTAGAGTTTATCAAATGGATGTTAAATTTGCATTTCTAAATGAAATATTAGAGGAAGAGGTTTGCATAGAATAGCCAAAAGGTTTTGTTGATGCTAACAATAAGAACATGGTATTTAGATTATACAAAGCTCTATATGGTTTGAAACAAGCACCAAGAGCATGGTATGAGAGAGTTCATAACTATCTTGTGAAGATTGGATTTGAAAGGACTAATGATAACAATAGTCTATACTTGAAGACAAAGAAAGGAAAAGTTATTTTGTTATCTAAATTTTTGGTTGATGATATCATATTTGGAGGTCATGATGCTTTATGTAAGGATTTCACAAATGAAATTAAGCAAGAATTTGAAATGTCTATGTTTGGAGAGATCAAATTCTTTGTAGGTTTGCAAATATACCAATTGAAATATGGTATATACATCACCTAGTCAAAATATGTCAAGAAAATAATGAAGACTTTTGGATTGGAGTATTCCAAAATAGTAAGTACACCTATGGAGACAGGACACAATTTGTCAAACAATGATGATTTAGCTAGGGTGAATCAAATATTATACAAGTCTATGATTGGAAAATTGCAACATGTAGTGCATAACATGCTGGCATTGCATTATCTATAGGGATAGTTGCAAGATTCTTTGCTAATTCTAGGGAGAATCATTTGAAGGATGTAAAGAGAATAATGAGATATCTAAAATGAATAGAGGAGTTTGGTCTATACTACAAGAAAAATGAGAAATTTGAATTAAAAGCTTATATTGTCATTGATTGGATCAGAAACATTGATGAAAGAAAGACCACCAGTGGAGGGGTATTTTTCTTAGGCAGTGGAGTGATTACATGGACAAAGAATTGCACATCACAATCTATCGTTGAAGTTGAATATGTTGCTGCTACTGTAAATTGTACAGACATTGTATGGGTTAAATAGTTACTCAAAGGAATGAAGGAAGAGATCATAGAACTAGTGACATTTTATTGTGATAATATAGGTGCTATCAATATATCAAAAATCTTGTGATGCACACAAAGATTAAGCACATTGCAATCAAGTATCATTACTTGAGAGAGTTAGTTCAAGACAAAGAGGTGAAGATGGAATATGTCAACATAAAAGAGAAAATTATTGACATCTTCACAAAATCATTACCTAAGGATGCTCATGAGTATCTAAGAGGTAAATTAGGGGTGATACAACTATCAAAGGCTATCTAAGTAACAAAAGGAGTGCCCTACATCAAAAAAGCTGATTTTCATATGTTATAAATTGATGTAGAGGATCTTACTTTAGGAAGTTTCCTAAAGTAACCAAGGAGCTGAAACTTCAAATCAGTCACAAGTAAGGTGATAAAGGAAGACACTAGAAAAAGTTTATATCTGCATGTTAAGGTGAGAAGTCTTTGGTATTGTTGTCAAAAAGAAAGATAATTATTGATCAAGGAAAATACAAGTATGATGAGGGAGATAGAGAAATACAAGAAAGAGGGAGAAATCCTAACATCTAACTAGTAAGAGGGAGATACAAGAAGAAATTGAGAGGGAGTTATGAGGATGACTCCAAAGAGTTTTATAACCTATTCAGAAGATGGAAGTTGCTAATAGAGGGAGAGATTTCAATACAAGGAATTATTTTTCTTTTTGATATTGTCTTACTGATTTAACCTAGTCAATTTGGTTGATTAGTTTGGTTTGCCATCAATGACAAAGAGGGAGATTGTTGATAATAAATTGAAAAGAGATTGTTAAAGAGGGAGATTGTATGTTTCAATCATTATTCTGTCGCTGATGTTAAACCTGCTAGTGTTGGTAAAACACATGCTTATATGATTTAAGTACTATCACTTATTTGATTGATGAAGAGGATTTGATCAAAAGATGTAACAATAGAACCTAGAAGAAAGGTTAAGTTATGATTAAGTGAAGGAGTACAAGAATTAGTTAAGTCAGTAATAACATGATGCATTGATAATCTACTTAAGGTTACAAAGACTGGTTACACTAAGAAAGTTTAGAAGAACAAGTTACACAAAGTTTGTCTACAAAGCTTGACTGAGTGGATAGTAGGTGCCGAGTGAAGTCACAGCAAGCTCAGCAGAAAATTTGTTTCAAATCTAAGTAAAAGTTTATTGTAGTGTATGTTGAGTAGAATAGTGGATTCCAAGTAAAGTTTAGTTGATGTTGAGCACCATTAAACTTTAGTTTATGTCGAGTAATTTCATAGAGGATGTCAAGCAACATAGTATGTGCCAAGCATCAGAAGCTAGATAATGCCGAGTGGCTGGACTATTTGAAAGATCATGTATTTGATGGATCTAAGATGACAAGTTTATTTTCTTGGATTATATGAATAGGGTGGAAGATAAGGTTGATGAGATGGTGGCATAGAAGTCAAGGTAAACTATTTTAAGGAAAATTTAAAGAGGATTCAAGGAGAAGTTTCTCGAAGAGATATGGAATGTGAGGTAGTTTTATTGTATCCTACCTAATCTATCTTAAACCTAAATTGGATGATGTAGAATGAGTGGAAAGGGATCTTAATTTCTTGCTTATAGGAGTGGCTAGTCAAAAGAAAAGGTTATCATGTGTCAGCACCTAAGAAAGACAAGGAGTCAAGGTTTTGCTTCATCAAGTGACCTAAGAGAAGAGTGTACATTGGCATGTTAAGCAAGAAGGCTTAAGGGTATGACTTCTTGAAGGGTGAACAAGCTATCAGAGCTGAAATGAGTAAAGGCTAAGCAGAATGGAGAACTAAAACATAGATCTATAATCTACAAATGTAGTTCTAAGTTTTTATCAGATCAAGCCTTACTCTTACACTCTATTAATTGTATCAGTCTAGGGTAAATCATTTGGATTAAGGTCAATCTAACAGTCATTTGTAAATCCTTTAACTGGGTGACATTCCAAGTGAATGGTCTAAAGTTCTCTAACAAGGCTCACTCCTAATAGGATGATTGAAATCCTTTAACTGGGTCACATTTAATATTGTGTATTGTAACCTTTAAAAGGGTTGGCCTTTTACAAGGTATCACTTCAGAAGAGTGAAAAATAGTAGCATGTTATTGATGGTTTTTCCCAAATTGAGTTTCCACATAAATCATTGTGTCAAGTGTGTTGATTAATCTATTATATTTCATGTTTACATTTTTGTGAGCTAATTTGATAACAACCTACAAATTTTAAGTAATTGCATAATATTATGGATGCATGCATGATGAATAATGTTTTATGGGTTCACCAAGCTGTGAAAAGTTTTATATTTATACATCTGGACCTTAGGTAACTAATTCACCCCCCCAGTAATTCTAAAGTATTCCACGAAAATCCACATACACAATTACACTAGATATGTTAACTAGGGAAACCCTTTATCAAAGGGAAAACCTGGGTGGTAATGGTGCCCACAAAATGATGTACTAATATAAATATTCCTTGTTATAGGATGGACCCTGTTAAGAGTCTTTTACAACATTTAGTACATATGAGTCCCTGTTAGGATACTTTGAATCCTTGTTAGAAAATTCCAACTCTATTAGGAGTTGTAGAAAGCAGAAGGTTCCACTATCCAAATAGCTCCTAGGGCAAGACCAATAAACTCACTATCTAACTAATCTATCAACCATTCCTTCATGAACAACTATTTTTACTATACTTTAACTCCTTTCCTCTATCCTATTAACTAGAACAATCACTCTTAGACCTTGTAGACTAGGTCACAAACCTCTGTTCCAAATATCAAACTTCGGCTTGTTGGTAAACAAATTTGTCACCTAGAAAATATATGACTTGGCCCAATGGAGTATGTGGAAAATTGATGTCTCCAATAGTTAGATAGGCCTTTGATATCTAGCCTTCTTGTGCGTTTAGAGGGGTAGGTCCCTTGTAAGATGAAATTTTTGATTTTTCAAAAAAGATGGATTAAAAAAAAAAAAAAAAAGGAAACCACTAAAAGTGCATACACCATACGACTTCAATGTTTCCATACAAACAATGTAAACTATTAATGAAAGAAATCAAGATCTATGCTTGAGAACTATCACTAACACAATGCTAATTCAACGATTCATGAATATTTACACCATACCATGAAAATGCTCATATAATGAATCAACACTTCAACAATTCAGATTCATTAGAAAGAGAATACAAAATGTACTTTATTTCTTTGCATCAAGAAACTAAGAAATAACTAATTACAAGAACAACAATTGTACACACTTTCCAAAAATTGCTTTGTTATTAGAGTATAAGTGTTCCCTATCTCGAAGTCCGAAAAGTCCCTTATTAAATTAATTTTTAGGAATTTATAGCTATTCTAGAATAACTAACCTTTCGGGTTTGTACCAAAAGCTAGAGTTTGGACTACTTTGAAGATAGTTTGTAACCAACTCTAACTTTCAATGCTTAACTACAATTAAAAAATATTAAGACATAGACCAAAGAAAAAGTTAATTCTAAAGTTGAACTTTTTTAAAAATACATAAATAAAATCCTAAGACAACTTTAGAAAAATGCACTTCTAACTTTTAACTATGATCACTGATATTTCCTGAACTTGTTCTTTGATTTGTAGGTGTTGTCAATAGCTAAGTCAAGTTTTCCTTGTATGCTCTAAATGATTTGATGCCTTGAGCCAATTTTTTTTTTTTAATGATGATTAAAAGTTGCATCTTCAACTTACATAGCTCATGGCTCTTTCTAACTTCATCCAACTCTATGACATAACCTAGCAAGTTTTGAGTATAGGAGTTCAACACTACTGAGAGACTGCTCAATCTTGTCATAATACTAGCATTTGAACTTTGTTTATTGTCAAGTTTGGTACTAATTTTTCCATCTATGTATTTCCAAAATTGAAGATATGTCTGGATTTTGAGTATACTCACTAATAGGAATGCCTTCTATGATCATCAGTATATCCCCTAAGGCCTTCTTTTTCAATAACCTACAGGAGCTCAAGAATTGTTCTTCTTCACTCAATTGTTGATTCATGCTATCATTTTTCCATCTGAGATTTTCTAGCCATATGTCAATTTCCTCTTCTTCTCCATTGGAGATTAATTTAAGCGATTTGACTATATCTCTATCCAATTCTTTTATCTCCACTAAATTAGCATCAATTTCCCTCTAGAATGTTTGTTGCTCCTTGAGAGTTGTTAACTCTTTTTTAATGTCTTTTTGTATATGATCTACTTTGCCAAATGCAACTTTAACCTCCTAAAATAAGCTTGATGCTCGTTCTTTCATGATTTTTACCCACGTCTTCACCATTTTACCATAAGTTTCGCATTCTCCTATATTTTGAATGGTTTCTTCATCAAACATCTTTTTGGGATCTCCTATAATTTCCATAGATGAACTAGGATCCAGAAAAGAATCACTGACCATCAATTGGATGCATGAAGAAAGGGCTTGAACTTGACAATTGGGTTGATTTTTAGCTTCCTTATCTCTCCTTGACTATTTTATCAAGATAGTAGCCGACACTTGAAAATTGTGTTCTTTCCCCTCATGGGTGGTCTAGCCTAGATCCACTTTAGTGATGCTAAAATTAGATTCATTTGCCTCATTCATGTCTTTTTGTATGATTGGTTGTGCAATTTCAACAAATAAATTACCTGAAGTAGTTTTCACTATCAATCTGGAATGCATTTTAGTCTTCTCTATCTTTGTACCTTTATGCATTAAATCAACTATGACATCCAAATTTGGTGCTTCCAATTGAATCATCCTTTTCTTCTTTCTCTCCAAACTTTTTCATAACTAGGATGTTGAAATCCTAGTAGATGGGCTGATTATTGAAGGAACCTATAGAAGTGTAGATGATAAATCCAAGTTATGTGCATTTTCTACAACTGGTACCTCTTGAGTTGCTTCTAAACTTTCAAGAGACAATGAGTGTGTAGGGGATGTTATGGATTGAATCATCTCATCTATGAATGATGGTAAAGTATTCATCTGAGGAGCTTCATCTATCATCTGTTGAATTGGTTTTAAAATCTTCTCCTTGGGTTTTGATCTCTTCTTCTTGGTGACTGCATTGATTTCACATGCTGAAACTAGATCAACTCATTTATCTCGATCTTCACCATCATTTCCCCCTTCTGTGCTATGTAAAGAGCTTGAGGACATAGGGATTGAAGACAGAATGGCTGAAACTAACATTCCTTCTTGAGAATTATTATTATTCTTTGCACTACTTCTTCCTGTTGATTAAGTGGTGGTGACTTCTTTGACTTTATTCTTTAACAAAGTTTCAGTTTGTTGAATCACAAAGAAAGTCCTTTCCTTGAGGTCTTTCAATTTTGGTAGAGACCAATTAATATATGGAAATTCTAATAATTGTATCCGCTCAAAGAAGTAGTGATCAATCAAGTCTGACTCGTCCTCTTTTATGCCTGTCACATCTCATCCGATTTTATAATCAATAATTTGTTTCACTATAAATCTCATCCAGTCCCTCTTTCTTACTTTGAAATCATTCTCACAGTTCACCCAATAATCTTCCATTTTAGGGAAATGAAGATAGCTAGGTCCAAGTTAACATACCCACTACCATCAAATGGAAAGAAATTGTGGAAAGAATGTAAAGTCATGTTTACCATGGATCTCTCAATATTTTGAGCATACGAAGAAGAAAGATAGCTATAATGTCCAATGCCAATTGGGAAAGAGATTGATCTTTTGTTCCTACAATTTTTATTTACCTGACCAATTTGCCTGCAAACTTTTGAAAGTACCAACCTGTCATCTATGGAGCGAGGGAAAATGAGAGGACAATGTTGAATCAAATTGACCTCTAATGAAGCAGTGCATGTGTTATCATCAAAAACATATGCGAACTTTATTTCTAGCCAATAGTTGTTTTCAACTTGAAGTTTGGGTTAGGAGGTTTAGGTTAGGATAAGGTCAACAAGTTGGAGTATGTGGAGAGAGAAGACTATGAATGAGAGAGAGCAACTCAAATTTAATCCCTGAACTTCTCTCTAGAAGTTTGAGTATAGAGAGAGAGGTAGCATGGGGAGAGAGAAAATGTTGAGGAGAGAGTGAAGCTCAAACTCAAACTCCAAACTTCTCTCTACAAGTTGGAGTACAAGGAGGGAGAAAGTTGGTTTAGCTAGGAATTCATCTCTCTATTTCTAGAATGAATATAATTAATCCTCCCTCTAAAATGTTTGGGTAATAGCTAGCTCAATCTGGGGACAAGGACTATGCATGATGCTGAATGATCCTAGAGTTTAAATAAAGAGTAGTGCTTTATCAAAAGGGCTAAAGAGTTACCCCAAAAGGAGATAAATTTGGGAAAAAGAGACTAAGCACAAAAAAAATGGGAAGACAATCAAATAGAAAAGAAAGGAAGGCACAAAAAAAACTCCTAAGTTATGTACAATGCTACTGACTGCACACCTTACTGATGATAATGCTTCAAATGTTTCCCATTGTAAGGCAAGGGCAATTGAGTACCACTGAGATATGATAAGATGAAGGAATTTTTTCTTCATACCTCTTTAATTTTGAATGGACCTCTCCATTAGGAGCCAAACTTTCCATGTAGACCTTTTGGCTCTCTACGCTTGTCCTAAAGTAAGACAAGATCACCTTCTTTGAAGACCCTCTATTTAGCTTTCTTATCAAATAACTTGTTTACATGAGATTGATGTTCCTAAATTCTATCTACAACCACATTTCTCTCTTCTTCCAACTTGGTCAAATACAACATTCATTTTTCAAGAGCATTTTTGAATTCATAATTCTCAATAGCATTCTATAATTTCAAGGTTGCTAATTCCAGAGGAAGAGGGAGGGCTAGTTTAGTTCCATACAGGATCTCAAAGGGAGATAATCCTATTTCTCCCTTTTTAGTAGTATGATCTGCCCAAAGTGCATCATACAAGTGTTTATGATAAGACCTCTGATTAATATCTATCAATTTCTGCACAATGGTCATAATATTTTTATTGCTCGATTCTGCCTAACCATCTCCTTATGTGAAACAACTTGAGAAGTGAGAGAGAATGATTCCATATTGATAGAAGAAGGCTGATATCTCTTGAGACAAGAAGTTTTTAGCATTATCGATAACAATCTTGTTAGGAACTCTAAACCTAACCAAAATATTTTTCTTGATAAAACTGCACACGACTTCTAAAGTTGTTTGTTTGACGTGAATAACTTCCACCCACTTGGTAAAATAGTTAATTACCATCAAAATGTGTGTGTGTCCAGTAGTGAATGAAGGATGAATAGGACCGATGAAGTCCAAACCCCATTGTTGAAAGCGTTCTTCGATCACTACTAGCTTCAAGGGTAGTGCTACCAATTGAACTCTTCCTTTGAAATATTGACATGATTCACACTTCTTGACCCATTTTTCTACATCTTTGAACATCCAAAGCCAGTAAAAATAATTTCTTAGAATTTTATGAGCTATTATCAATGCTGAGTAATGACATCCACATGCTTCATTATGAAACAATTAAAGCAACTCTTTCCTTTGCTCAAAATCTACACATCTTCGAAAAGTACCATCTATCCCTTTGTTGTACAAAGTGTCACCCTAGATAACATACTTCACAGATTTTAATTTTAAGGTCATCTTCTCTTTAGGTGATAAATGAGTAGGGCATTCTCCATATGTCAAAAAATAGGCAATATTGGAAAACCAGTCATCAACATTACCAATGAATAAAACTAATGGCATTTCTTTCTCTATCTCTTCTTCCTCTCTGGAAGATCCTTCTGTGATAGATTTACACAAACCTTTTCCTCTGACAAGTTTTGTAAGTTTGATATAAAGATCATATTCTTGTACTTTATCTATCCAAGAGGCCCTTTTGTTCACACCGATCTCAGGTATTGTGTTAGAATAGTCTTCATTGCTGAATCAAGAACAAACACTTTGGAGTGAGAATTCAGGATGTAAAACTTGAATTGTTTCACTGCTCTAACTAGAGCATAATCATTCTTCTTGATCAAAGGGTATTTCAATTCATGTTTCTTAACAGGGATACTCATGAATGTTATTGGGGCCTTAGCATTGTCTTTGTCAGGTTGGGTAAGTATAGTAGATAAAGTGTTCTTAGATGCATAACAATATAAATGAAAATCTTTAGAAAAATCTAGATAAGAAAGGGTAGGGGCATTTGCAATTGCAGTCTTGATTTGTTCAAAAGAAGTCTTACCTTTTTTCATCCATTTATAATTCGCATTCCCTTTCATCATATCTACAGTTGACTTTGTGATCTCAGAGAAGTCTGGTACAAACGTCTTTATGAATTTTATTTCCCCAAAGAAAGACATGACCCCTATTTTACTCATGGGAAGTGATAACTATTGAATAGATTTCACCCTTTAAGGATCTATCTGAATACCCTCCTTGGAAACTAAGTGTCCAAGTAGTTTTCCTTCTGTCATTCCAAATATAGACTTCTTAGGATTCAATGAGATGCCATGGGTTCGACAACTATGTAGGAAAACTTCTAAATGATGTACATGGTCTCTTCTATGTTTGGAAAGCACTATAAGATCATCAAGGTACATGACAATGATCTTGTTCTTGAGATTTGCAAATGAGTGATCCATAGCCTGCTAAAAGGTAGCTCTAGCATTTATCAAACCAAAAGGCATATGATTGTAGGAAAACATACTCCATGGAGTCGTAAAAGTTATTTTATATTGATCTTCTGGTGTAACACTAATCTAATTATAATTAGAGAAACCATCTAGCATTGACAGAAGCTTAGAGCTAAAACCCAATTGCAAAATATGATCCATGATAGGGAGGCCATAAATATCTTTAAGTGACGCTTGATTCAAATTCTAGAAGTCAACACATACTTATCTCACCATTATTCTTCTTGACTGGGATGATATTGGCTACCCATGTTGAATTTTGTATATGATAGATAATCCTTGCTTTAAGCATTTTATCAACTTCATTGAATATGGCATCAGCTACCTTGGGATTGAATTGCCTTTGATTTCTCCAAAAGGGATTTGAACTAGGTTTCAATGGAATTTGATGTTTAAATTTTCCATTCATGAATTCCTTCAAATCTTCATAACCCCATGCAAAAAAATCTTGGTAAGCCTTTAGCAAATTCATGAATTCTTCTTTCTCTTCTGATGACAAATTTCTCCCTATTAGGACCATCTTGGGAATTTCTTCAGAACCAATGTTTACTTTCTCATAACCCAAAGAATTACAAGATTTAGTATCTTCAACTTTTTCTTTCCTTTTACCTTCTTTATTAAAAATACTTTCAAAGGTGACTAATCCTCTAGGAATACCATTACTTTGTTGTTAAATAATCTTAGGATTATCCCTAGGTGTTCTCTCACAATTTTGTGATCCTTCAAAATTCAAATCTGAAAATGGAGGTCTTCCCTCAAGAAATGCAATGATTTGGGCATCATCATCAAAAACTTGTCAATGTCGATCATTATTAGGCACACTAGGTCTATGAATCATCTCTACTATGTAAACATCTCTATTGAACTTGGGATGAGGAATCATGAGAGAGGCAGAGACTGTGAGTCAATCATCTTTAGAATTTTGTTCACCAGGAATAGCAGATAAAGAAAAAGCATTGAA
This sequence comes from Cupressus sempervirens, assembly GCA_028749045.1. NCBI lineage: Eukaryota > Viridiplantae > Streptophyta > Pinopsida > Cupressales > Cupressaceae > Cupressus > Cupressus sempervirens. The sequence goes on along the minus strand of CM053789.1, from coordinate 845,358,772 downwards.
ATGTTTGATCTCATCCCACACTCTATTTCTATATGCATTTAGTCTTGCATTCTTTTTTTGATATTGCCTCTGCACCTAGTTAACAACTAATTCTACATCTCCTAATACCTTGAGCTATTTGATACCTTTTTCTTTTGCATACTTGAGACCAAGTAGAAGAGCTTCATATTCTGTAGAATTATTAGTGGTTTGAAAAGATAACTTATAATATTTTGGGAACTTCTCTCCTTTCGGTGATATCAACACTATGCCAGCACCTGAACCAGAAGAAGAAGAACTTCCATCAAACTCCATTGACCATAATTCATTACTTATATTAGGCATAAGAAGTTCAGCTACATCTTCTTTAGTGGATGTCATCATATATGTCCCATCTCTAGTATCAACATACAATATTTCAGCCCTTGGATCATATGATTTTAGGATAGTATATTTAGCTTTAGGTTCAGGATTGATTTTAACCTTTTTATCTCCAATCGGGATAAGGGCATGAGACATGTCCATCCTGATTTCACCACCAAGATCTTTAAAAAAACCTCTACTCAATAGCATCCCATAGCTAGCTAGGATATTAGTGACCAAGATATTCAATTTTAACTTCTTCTCAATATGTGGTGCAAGGGCTACTTGAGCATCTTTTAACTGGCCAACTAGCAGAACTTGTTTTGCCTCCATAGAATACACCTTTCCTGATGGGTTTTTAAATGAGAGACCTAATGCATGGGCCACTTTCGAAGGCATGCCATTATCATATGAACCTAAAGCAATGATACAATTTTTTAACTTGCATCTAGCTATATAGAGGGAAAAATAGAAGGGATCGAGTTTATCTGACAAGGAAGTTGCAATAAATGATTCTTTCTCAGTCATAAGCCCTTGCAAATTATCTTCCTCTTCCAAAGAAACTCCTGACTCATGGTTGATAGTGATCTTAGGTGAAACTTTGCCTTTACCAACACATTGAATCAACCTTTCTAATTGATGCGGGTTGGCTTTTAAGTAGTCAAATTGAGAAATTTGTACTTTGGTCTTCTTACAATGATCAATAAAATCAAATGAGTCTTCAATAATGGGAGACATTTTACCTTTATCTGTCTCTTTGTCTTGTGAAGGCTCTTCTAGAGTATGCTTATGAGATAGAATTCTCTTAGCAGTCTCATCAAAAGCTTTATCCTTTGCTTCTTTTGCCCACTTCTCTTCTAATCTTTGTCTCCAATTTGGCAAAACAACATTGCAAGAATGATTGTTAATATCCTTAGCTTTCTCATTATCATATTCATATTCTAGAAATTTTATGGAAGAGGTCCCAATAGTAGGTTCTCTTACATCTTCGAGAGCCACATATTCTTCTATTTTCTCTACTGTCAAATGCATTTGCATGAATCTGGCCATCTTGGGATAGCTTGCATTGTAATGATTTGTTGTTAGGTGAAAATCACACTTAGCAATCTGTTTACTAGATGATGAAGGATGTTTAATGGCTAATCTTGGTGTTGATTAGGGTAGCCATTTAGTTTGTCTATTTTTCTAATATGGCATATAATTCCTCCTTGAGATATCTTAATACAAAGGTGGAGGATTATGGGGCAAATGCTTCTTAATTTGTAACACATCATTAGCCAACTTCTAATATAAAGGATTAGTGGTAGTGACAGGAGCTTGCTAACCTTTTTCCTTTTGTAGATCATGACTCCATTTTCTTGAACTAAGCAAGTCATCTTCCACCTCGATAGCCAAATTTTTCACAGCCTCTAGATTAGGAGGTCTTGCCCTTCATATTTGAAATCTTACATTAGAAGGTTGAGCACTGATGAAGAAAGTCATTTGATTTTCTTCAGTGGGTCTTTTGTTGATAGGAATTTGATTTACTATCTGATTAAAATGAGCAATGAATTCTCGTATTGGCTCATGAATTTACTTCTTCATTTGAGTCAACTAGGAAAGGAGAAAATGTTCATCCTTGGCAGTTTTAAATCACCTCTTGAAAGCTTGAATCAAGGTTACCCATGATGTAATTGATCTAGCTGGTAGTTGACCAAACCATTCAGCTATGGCTTCTATGAGTGTTTCAGCAAAAATATGAATAAAAACATCTTCATGTTGAATTACAAGAACCCTACTTGCCATAAAAAATGCACTGATGTTTTGATCAATGGTAACTTTCTAGTCCCCAAAAAACTTAGGAAGAATCTTTTGGGAGCCAACGGGCATGTCATGTAATTAGTTCCCTAAAGTTAAAGGACCAATAGTAGCTTCACATGGGACTAGTGGCTATGGTGCTTGATGTGCCATAGTTGGAAGAATGATGTTCAAAGGTTGCAAATTTATAGATAGAGGTACAAGAGTACTTGGAAGAATTAAAGATTGAAAGACCGTAGGAGAAATAGTAGCCTTGGGTGGTGAAGATGACCTACTAACAAACTTAACCTTGTTCTTCTTCTTAGGGGTAACTGGCTTGAAATCTAACTTCCAAAGGGCTTCAAAATCTTTTTCTACTAGACCCTTTTGTCTATCTACTCGGGTGTATGGTTTGTCAGCCAACTTAGTGGTTTTTATTTATTTTCCCTTGAATGAGATCAAGATTTTGTCTGTTTCTCCTTGGGTTAACTACTATTCTTTCAATGACTACTATGTTCTAACCAATAGGAGCTCTTTACAAGATTCCTTGAACTCTTCTTCTTCAAGAACTTGATTTACTTAATGATATTGTTGTGCACTTCATCTACACCTCCAAGCTAGAGTACTCAAGTCTGAAATGATATCATCATGGGTGTCCTGGAAACTAAGATTTGGTTTGAGAATAGGAAAAAATTTCTCATGTGGTAGCACCATTCTACTTCATTACAAGTGACTATCAATATTTCCTCATTTAGTTTCCCCAGTAGAGTCACCAAAAATCTGTTGGTGAATAGATTTGTCACCTAGAAAATATATGATTTAGCCCAATGGAGTATGTGGCAAAAGGATGTCTCCAGAAGTTGGATAGGCCTTTGATATCTGGCCTTCCGCTATGTTTAAAGGGGTAGCTCCCTTGTAAGATGAAATTTTTTATTTTTCAATAAAGATGGATTAAACTTAAAAAATAAAAAATAAACCACTGAAAGCACATACACCATATGACTTCAATATTTCCATACAAACAATGTAAACTACTAATGAAAGCAATCAAGAACTATGCTTGAGAACTATCACTGACACAATGCTAACTCAATGATTCATCAATATTTATACCATACCATAAAAATGCTCATATAATTAATCAACACTTCAACAATTTAGATTCATTAGAAAGAGAATGCCAAATGTACTTCCTTTATTTCTTTGCACCAAGAAAGTAAGAAATAACTAATTAAAAGAACAATAATTGTACACACTTTCCAAAAATTTATTTGTTATTAGAGCATAAGTGTTCCCTATCTCCAAATCCAAATAGTCCCTTATTACATTGATTTTTAGGAATTTATAGCTATTTTAGAATAACTAACTTTTTGGGTTCATAACTACTCAAAAAGTCAGAATTTGGACTACTTTGAAGATAGTTTGTAACCAACTCTAACTTTCAATGCTTAACTAGAGTTAGAAAATGTTAAGACATTGACCAAAACCAAAGTTAATTCTAAAGTTGAACTTTTCAAAAAATACATAAATAAAATCCTAAGACAACTTTACAAAAATGCACTTCTAACTTTTAACTGTTATCACTGATATTTCCTGAACTCGTTCTTTGTTCTATAGGTGTTTTTAGCAGCTGAGTCAAGTTTTCCTTGTATGCTCTAAATGATTTGATGACTTGAGCCAAAGTGGTTTTTTTAATGATGATTAAACTCTACATCTTCAGCTTACATAGCTTATGGCTCTTTCTAACTTCATCCAACTCTATGACGTAACTTGGCAAGTTTTGAGTATAGGAGTTCAATGCTACTGAGAGACTACTCAATCTTGTCATAATGCTAGCAGCTAAACTTTGTTTACTGCCAAGTTTGGTACTTATTTTTTCTTCTATGCATTCACAAATTGAAAATATGTCTTTATTTTGATTATATGTAGTAATAGGAATTCCTTCTACGATTGTCAGTATATCCCCTAAGGCCTTCTTTTTTAGTAACCTATAGGAGTATAGGAATTGTACTTCTTCAATCAATTGTCGATTCATGCTATCATTTTTCCATCTAATATTTTCCAGCCATATGTCAATTTTCTCTTCTTCTCCATTGGTGATTAATTTCAGAAATTTGACTATATCACTATCCATTCCTTTTATCTCCACCAGATTAGGATCAATTTCCCTCCAAAATGTTTGTTGCTCTTTTAGAATTGCTAACTCTTTTTGAATGTTTTGTTGTATATGATCTGCTTTGGAAAATGCAACTTTAACCTCTTGAAATAAGCTTGATGTTCATTCTTTCATGATTTTTACCCATGCCTTAACCATTTTACCATAAGTTTGGCAATCTCCTATATCTTGAATGGTTTCTTCATCAAACATCTTTTTGGGATCTCCTATAATTTCCATAGATGAACTAGGATCCAGAAAAGAATCACTGACCATCAATTGGATGCATCAAGAAAGGGCTCGAACTTGACAATTGAGTTGATTTTTAGCTTCCTTATCCCTCCTTGACTATTCTATTAGGATAGCAGCTAGCACTTGAAAATTGTGTTCTTTTCCTTCATGGGTGGTCTGGCCTAGATCCACTTTAGTGATGCTAAAATTAGATTCATTTCCCTCATTCATGTCTTTGTCTATGACTAGTTGTGTAATTTCAACAAATAAATTACCTAAAGTAGGGTTCATTGCCAATCTGGAATCCATTTTAGTCTTCTTTATCTTTGTACCTTTATGCATTAAATTAGCTACGACATCCATTTTTTGTGCTTCCAATTGAATCATCATTTTCTTCTTTCTCTCCAAACTTTTTTGTAACCAGGATGTTGAAATACTGGTAGATGGGCTGATTTCTAAAGGAACTTGTAGAATTGTAGATGATAAATCAAAGTTATGTGCATTTTCTACAATTGGTACCTCTTGAGTTGCTTTTGCACTTTCAGGAGACAATGAGCATGTAAGAGATGTTATGGATTAAATCATCTCATCTATGAATGATGGTAAAGTATTCATCTCAAGAGCTTCATCTATCATCTGTTGAAATGGTTTTAAAGTCTTCTCCTTGGGTTTTGATCTCTTCTTCCTAGTGACTGCATTGATTTCAAATGCTAAAACTAAATCAACTTGTTTATCCAGATCTTCACCATCATCTCTCCCTTGTGTGCTATGTAAAGAGCCTAAGGACATAGGGATTGAAGATGGAATGTGTGAAACTAATGTTCCTTCTTGAGAATTATTATTATTCTTTGCACTACTTCCTATTGATTTAGTAGTGGTGACTTCATTGACTTTATTCTTTAACTAAATTTTAGTTCATTGAATCACAAAGAAAATCCTTTCCTTGAGGTCTTTCAATTTTGGCAGAGACCAATTAATATATGGCAATTCTAATAATTGTATCTACTCAAAGAAGTAGTGATCAATCAAGTTTGACTCATCCTCTGTAATGCCTATCACACCCCATCCCATTTTGTAATCAATAATTTTTTGTACTGTAAATCTCATCTAGTCCCTTTTTCTAAGTTTGAAATCATTCTCACAATTCACCCAATAACCTTCCATTGTAGGGAAATGAAGATAGTTGGGTCCAAGTGCCAAGTTATTTTTAACATACTTGCTACCATTAAATGGAAGCGACCATGGAAAGAATGTAAGGTCATGTTCACCATGGATCTCTCAATATTTTGAGCATATGAAGAAGAAAGACAACTATAATGTCCAATGCCATTTGGGAAAGGGATTGATCTTTTGTTCCTACACTTTTTATTTACCTGAATAATTTTCTCGCAAACTTTTGAAAGTACGAACTTGTCATCTATGAAGCGATGCAACATGAGAGGAAAATCCTGAATCAAATTGACCTCTAATGAAGAAGTGCATGTGTTATCATGGAAAACATATGCAAACTTTATTTCGAGCCAGCAGTTGTTTTCAAGTTGAAGTTTGGGTTAGGATTAGGTCAAAAAGTTGGAGTACATGGAGAGAGAGTACTTTAGTATTTGGAGAGAGAAGATTGTGAATGAGAGAGAGCAACTCAAACTCAATCCCTGAACTTCTCTCTAGAAGTTTGAGTATGTAGAGAGAGGTAGTATGGGGAGAGAGAAAATGTTGAGGAGAGAGTGAAACTCAAACTCAAACCCTAAACTTCTCTCTAGAACTTTGAGTACATAGAGAGAGGTAGCATGGGGAGAGAGAAAATGTTGAGGAGAGAGTGAAACTCAAACTCAAACCCTAAACTTCTCTCTAGAACTTTGAGTACGTAGAGAGAGGTAGTACAAGGAGAGAGAAAATGTTGAGGAGAGAGTGAAACTCAAACTCAAACCTCAAACTTCTCTCTACAAGTTGGAGTATGGGGAGAGAGAAAAGTATAGGGAGAGAGAAAGTTGGTTTAGCTAGGAATTAATCTCTCTCTTTCTAGAATGAATATAATTAACCCTCCCTCTAAAATGTTTGAGTAACATGGCTCACACAATAAAACTCTAGCTATGAAGTCTCCTTCACCTTCGCTCTCCTTTTCTTATCTTTGCACTCCACACTTCTTGATTCTTTCAGTCATTAATATGTTCCATACATGATAAAGGAAGATGTCCTTCCTTGATACTTAATCCATAAAACAATTCCCAAAGTTGGCTATTACACCTTCTCAATTAGTTATTATAGGACCTCATTAAGAACATGTTACACTTAGCATTAAAAAAATTCTATCTCCTTGTAACTTAAATAACTTTTTCTACACGTAACATTATGATGAGTGAGATTAGCTATGTCATCTTTGGAATTTCTTCTTCACATCTTTAACTTTGGCTTCTTAGAAAAAAAACTTTGCTAGGAGGTATAAAAAATTTACGAGAACCTGTTTCTGTAAACTCTATCTCAGAAAAATATTCACCAAAACTTTCATAACTTCTTCTAGAATTAATATCTTAAGTTTCTAAGGTTATTTTATATACTAGATGCTTAGTATTATCTCCCTTTAGCCTCACTTTGTGAAAATGGTCAATTATTTGTCCATACCAACTTGTTCTTTATCATTGTTCTTCTATCTAATATCACAGAAAACTTCTATGTTGACATTAGTGGAAAACATAGGCATGAATGTAACATATCGTCATGATAATGATTTAATCATGTTTCTATAATACTCCCCCATGGAATTCTCATCAACATTCACGCTTCAAACACTGTTTTTGTTTCTTCTCTCCTTAGTCTTGTTCTCTGTGTTGTTTTCTTCCATTGTGTTTACTTGATGAGGTGGTTGGATAGTTAGGTGCACCTCTAGCCATAGCCTTTTAAATCCTCCTTATGTCAGGTGGTATCAGTAGTTTAGGTTCATCCTTGAGGACATTGGATTGCATAGAGACCTTATTTGGATTTGGTTATAGGGTAGTAGATCTATAGATTTTACCTATGACTTATAGAGGGTTACGATCTTGTAGGAACTTATTTGTCAAGATAGCTTGAGGTAGAGGAAACGTTGACACTACTATAATGGATATGTGTTATATTGTGGTGACTGATAAGGTAAGTACTATACATACTCAATAATTCCTTGGTAGGGTTCAAGGCTAGGCCGAGCCCCAAGCAGAGTTTTAGGGGTTATTTTATTAACAGTTTATGGCCAACATGTTGTAAATAATTTTAACCCTAAAGTAGTAAAAGTACATGAATAAAATAGCTTAGGATTAGGGGTTTTCATAAGGTGTTATGTGAAAATTTCTTCTTGCAATGGTATTGAGCTACAAGGGATTACACATTGTAATCAAGTTGTAATCACTATATTGCAATAATATTGGACTTGATGTTTGGTGGATGTAACCAAGGGATTAGGTGAACCACATTAAATCTTGATGTCTTGTGTTATCTTATGTGCAATCTATTATTTTTTGATATTGTTTATGTTTGCATGTAATTGTTATTTTTGTCCATGAGGTTGATCCTAACAAGTGGTATCAGAGCAAGGTTTTTTTTTAGTTATTCTCTATAGGAAAGTCTCACAGTCGAGTGGGAGTCTCATGGTTGAGTGGGAGCTATGACAGATGAGTGTAAGTTGAGGGTTGACAAGTTAATGGGTAGAACTTTTAGTTAGAGAAAATGCAAACAGAGGACTATCTCTATCAGAAGGATTTATGGAAGCCATTAGAAGAAAAAACTAAGAACCAAGGGACTATGACAACTGAGGACTAGGAGATTTCAAATAGAAAGGCACTTAGAAGCATTCAATTATGCCTAGCACCATTGATGACATCTAACATTAAAAAAATGAAGACAACAAAAGAGTTGATGGAAACCCTAAACAAATTTTATGAAAAGCCCTCTACTTCAAATAAGATATTTTTGATGAATCATTTATTGAATATGAAAATGGAAGAAGCTGGATCTATTTCAAATCATTTTATTCTATGGGTATTAATTTTGATAAAGAAATTAGGGATCTCTTGATATTTTGTTCTTTGCTTGAAAGATGGAATGGCTTGGTAATGATTGTGAGTAATTTTTTTTCTAGATCTAATACCCTATAATATGATGTTGTGATTGGTATTATTTTGAGTTCAAGGAAACTCGTAGGAAAACCACAGGTGGATCTACATTAGGAAGTTCTTTGAATGCACAAAGAAGAGGTAGAATGACTAAGAGATGAAATAATTTCAGAAATCATGGGCAATCAAGAGGAAAATCAAAAGAGAAAAGGTCTCAATCTAGAGGACCAAATGACTATTGGCACTATGGGAAACCAAGGCATAAAAAGAAAGATTGTTGGACTTGAAAGAAAAATGAAGGAGATAAATCAGAAGGGAATAAAGAGACAAATGCGGTAAGTAACAAATTCAAAGAGGATGGTTTGCTTCTATGTTTAGAAAGTGTTGATGATTCATGTGTTTTAGATTTTGGTGCTTCATTTCATGCTACAACTCATAGAGGTCATTTTATTGATTATGCCAAAGGGGATTTTGGGCTTGTTTATTTGGGGGATAATGAACCCTATCAGATTGTTGGAAAAGGAAAAGTTAAGATTAAGTTACAGAATGAGAATCATGGCTAAGACATGTTCCAAGGCTAAGTAGGAATTTAATTTTAGTAGGGCAACTTGGTGATGAGGGTTGTGTAGTTACTTTCAATGATAAAAATTGGAAGGTTTCAAAAGGTTCCCTTCTAGTATCAAAAGGTGTGAAAGTAGGTGCCTTATATCTTTTTACAGGTCATACTATTCCATCTACTTTGATTATTTCAGAGAAAAATGAATGTTCAAGAATAGTTGTTGCAGTTCAATAGGGACAACAAATTGCTAGTGTAGATTCTAATATAGCATTGTGGCATTGCATACCTAGGAACATGAGTGAGAAAGGTATGAAACTATATCATTCAAAGCAAGTTTTACCAAGTTTGAAATGTGTTAATATGGATTTTTGTGAAAGTTGTATGTATGGAAAACAAAAGAGAGTGAGCTTTGTGAAGACTGGGAATGATAATAAAAGTGAGAAATTAGATCTTATACATATAGATGTACGGGAACTAGCTTAGGTATCTTCCCTTGGTCACTCTCATTATTATGTTACATTTATTGATGATACAACTTGAAAAGTATGGGTTTATTTCCTTAAACAAAAATTTGATGTATTTCAACCTTTTAAGAAATGGAAATCCTTGGTTCAAAATGAGATAAGTAAGAATTTAAAATGTCTTAGATCTGATAATGGTGGTGAGTATTGCAGTCATGAATTTGAAGATTATTGCTCCACTAATGGTATTTGTAGATAGAAAATTGTTTGAAATACTACACATGAAAATGGAGTGGCTAAACGCATGAACATGACTATAATGGTGTGTGTAAGGAGAATGAGGTTACATGTTGGGATACCCTTAAACATGTGGGTGGAGGCTATCAATACTGATGTATATCTGATTAATAGAGGTCCCTCTACTCCTTTGGTTTGTGGTTTTCTAGAGGATGTATGGACTGGAAAGAAGGTGAGTTATTATTTTCTCAATACCTTTAGTTGTGAAGCATTTTCTCATATAGATTTTGGAAATAGACAAAGCTAGAAGATAACTGAAAGAAATATGTATTTGTTGAAAATGACATTGATGAATTTGGTTATAGGATTTGGGATTTTGAAAATCATAAAATTGTAAGTAAGAATTTCATATTCAATGAGAAACTGTTGTGCAAATCTATTGTAGCAACATGAGAAGAAAGAAGATGATTATGTAGTGTTAGATGACAGTCCAAAAGATGATGTTTCAATAATTCCTTATGATGTGAAACAACCACAACAACAAATGTCAAACACCCCAATGAATGTTAGATGGTCAACAAGGCTAAGGAGACCTCCAAAAGGATTTTATACTTCTTTGTACTCTATTTTACTAATAGATGCTGGTGAACTTGAATGTTATGATGAAATTGTGTAGGTGGATAATAAGATTTAGTTGAAGTCTACAATGATAGATGAAATGGACTCTATGCTAAAAGATAAGACTTGGGATTTGTTCAACTTTCCTATGGGTAAAAGGGCTTTACAAGATAAATGGATTTATATGTTGAAAGAGGATGGCAGAGATAAGAAAATATTTAAAGCCAGGTTAGTGGGAAAAGGATTTGCATAGAAGAAAGGTATTTATTTTGATGAGATATTCTCTCTTGTTGTTAGAATGTCTTCTATTCACACTGTTTAAGTACTGTGGCTATTGAGGATTTGCATTTGCAACAGCTTCATGTTAACACAATCTTTCTTCATGGAGATTTGGATGAAAAGATATATATGGCCCAGCCATGGGGATTTGAGGTCAAAGGTAAGGAGAACTTAGTGTCCAGATTGAAGAAAAGTTTATATGGCTTGAAGCAAGGACCTCAAAAATGGTATTTGAAATTTGATAGTTTTATGCATGAGCATAGATATAGTAGGTGTCATTTAGATTATTGTATTTACTTTAAGTGGTTGGATGATGATAGCTACATCATTTTATGTTTATATGTTGATGATATGCTTGTAACTGCATCTAACATGGATCACATTAAGTGGTTGAAAAGCTAGTTAACACCATGCATTTTCTATTAAGGATTTGGGGGCATTAAAAAAATCCTGGGTATGAAGATTTGTAGAGATAGGAAGCATAGAAAATTGACATTATCTCAGGCTGATTATATTATGAAGGTGTTGCAATGTTTCTCTATGGAGAATCCTAAATATTTTAGTAGACCTTTATAGGGTCATTTGAAGTTGACTAAGGAGATGTGTTCAAAGCATAATAAAATGAGGATAAGATGTTGAAGGTACCTTACGCTTCAATTGTAGGAAGCCTTATGTATGCTATGGTATATACAAGGATAAATATTGCACATGCCATGGGAATCATTAGCAAGTATACGATTCATCTAGGAATTGAGCATTGGAATGTAGTCAAATGGATTCTCAAATATTTGAGAGGAAAATCCATTAAGTATTTACACTTTGGGCACTCTACTACTGATTTACAAGGATATGTTGACTCAAATTTGGTAGGAGATATTGATACTAGGTAGAGTACTATATGTTATGTATTTACTATTGGTGGGGCAATAGTGAGTTGGGTTTCTAGGTTACAGAAGGTGAATGCTTTATCCACTACAGGGGCCTCCAAGGAGATGATATGGCTTCAATTCTTCTTAGAAGAATTGGAACATTCACCAAGGGATAATTATTTGTTTACACATAACCAGAGTGTCATTCATCTTGCAAATAATTTAGGTTTACTTTCAAAGACAAAACACATTTAGTTGTGGTACCATTTCATTCGGTCAGTTTTGGTTGACAAACAGATAAAGCTAGATAATATACATATAAATGACAATCTAGTGGATATGTTTACAAAGGTGGTGACAAGGTAGAAGTTCAAATCCTCTTTAGCTTTTGTTTCTCTTCTAGACTGAACAAAATAAAAGAATATTAGAGTCCAAGGTGGTTTGATCTAATGGGAGCCTAATTGAGTAGTGACATAACTATAGGATTAGTCTCCAAGTGGGAGATTATTGTTTAGTGTGGAGCTTGATCAGTCCCATGTGGATATTGTAAGTACTTTACAAACTTCACAATTCTTCATTGGGTTTAGGGCCAGGCTAGGACTTGAATATGAATTTTGGGGTAGTAGGGCCACGATTGTCGGGGGTTAGGGACAAAGCCCCTAAGGAAGTTTTTTGGGTCTATTTTATCGAGATTTTATGAACAAAATTTAGTAACTAATTTTAACCCTAAATCCATAAAAATACTTGTATAAAAGATCTTAGGGTTAGGGGTTTTCATAAGGTGTGATGCAGAAATTGCTTCCTGCAATGGTATTGAGCTATAAGGAATTACAAATTTTAATCAAGTTGTAATCACTAGATAATAATAATATTGGACTCACTATTTGGTGGATGTAGCCTGGGGTTTGGGTGAGCCACATTAAATCTTGGTGTCTTGTGTCCTCTTCTGTGTGATCTATTATTTTTTAATATTGTTTATATTTGCATGTAATTCTTATTTTTTTCTATGAGATTAATCCTAACAATATGTTGAGATAGATCGTAGCTAGATTAGATTCTGTTGAGACAACCCAAAGGAGAAGATCACATATTGATTATGTGAGTGATGATGAAGAAATGACACTAAACCCTAATCTTGAACCTGAGGAAGATCAAGACGAGGAAAGATTATTGAGGGTGTCATCTAGGGTCCATTCAAATACTACTATGGAAGTTGTTCCTTATGATGGTAAATTGGATACCAATGTTGTGTTGGATTGGATTTTTGATGTAGAGAATTTATTTATGCTTGAAGGTACTCTTGATAATAGGAAGGTGAATATTGCAGTCACTAGGTTGAAAGGTCATGCTTCAATGTGTTGTGAGAATTTTTAAATTTATAGAAAGAAAAAAGGAAAATAAAAGATTAGAACCTAATTGAAAATGGTAAACAAAGTGAAGAAAAATTTTCTTCATGCTAATTGTAAGGTGATCTTGTTGAGAAAGATGTAAAGTTTGAGACAAAGGGACATGACTGTGAAAGAGTACAATAAAGAATTCTATACACAAGACATTGGATATAGTCATGTGGATGATGAGTTTTAGAAAGTTGCAAGGTACGTAAATGGATTGAGATTTGGAATTCAAGATGAAATAAGTCTTGTGAATTAAGAAAGTGTGGACAAAGCATATCAGTATGCCTTGAAAGATGAGGAAATCTTGACAAAGAATCATGATCAAAGACAAAGAGGTAGAGGTGGTAGATTCTAGAGAGGTAGAGGTAGATCTTATGGGGAAGGTGGTATATCTGAAAATTTTGTGCAAGATAAGGATAAATCTAAATGGAATAATGAAGATAAAGGTAAGACTAATTTGGAAGGTGGTAATTCTTTCTAAGGAGATACTAGTTATTACTAAGGAAGAGGTAATTCTTATTAAAGAAGTGGTTTTCATGGTAATTATTTTAGATGTGGCAAAGAAGGGCATAGATCCTTTCAGTGTAAATACTCTAGTGAGAATGAAATATTTTTATATAAGGTGAATCTATGCACCCTCAAAATAACCCTGAGGCTAGAGAAAATTTGATGGTGAGAAGAATTGTGTGTAACAAGAAAGTTGAGAATAAAGAGCATGTTCATAGGAGAAGTCTTTTCAAGACTAGATGTAAGATATATGGGAAATGTTGTAAAGTGAACATTGATAGTAAAAGTTCATAAAATTTGGAATTAGAGGAGCTAGTTACAAAGATGCACTTGCAAAGGCTGAAGCATTCTAAACCCTAACATGTTTCATGGAAAAGGGATGAGCATAACATATTGGTATGTGAGAAATGTGTTGGGAGATTAAAGATTGGATACTATTTTGATGTAGTTATGTATGATATTATGCCTATGGATTGTTGTCATATTCTATTAAGTAGAGCTTGGCAATATGATAGGCATGTTGTGTATGATGGAAGATTGAATCAATATTTTATTTAGATGAATGGATTTAAGGATACATTGATGCCTTTGATTGAGTTTCTTGATGAGATAAATTATACTACTACGAGAATTTGCATGGTTAATGTGATGCAATTTGAAAAGGAGATGGAGAGGAAACAACTATTTTTTTCTAGAATTATTAGAGGACCAAGTTGTGGTAGTAATGGATGAGTATTAGAAAGTAGCGGTGGTTGAGCAATAAAAGACAATCAAGGCTGAGTGATAGAAAAATCTAATAGTGTTAGTTGAGTGCCAATACAAATTAAAATCTCTTTTAAATGAGTATAAGGAAATTGTTGCAGAGGTTATACCTGATAGTTTACCACCAATAAGAAGCATAATTCATTGTATAGATCTAATTCCTAGAGCTAGTTTTTTGAATAAAGAACCATATAGAATTGACACCTACTAAAAATGAAGAAATTAATAAACAAGTTTAGGAGTTGTAGCAGAAAGGTTTGATGAGATAAATCTTGAGTCGATGTGCTGTACCTACTATATTAACACCTAGGAAGAATGGAGGATGGATAAAATGTATTGATTTTAGAGAAACAAACAAGATAACAATGAATTACAGGTTTTTTATGTTAGGGATAGATGATATAATAAAGTGCTTGAGTGGAGCAAAGTGTTTTGAAAAGATCAATTTCAAGAGTGGTTATCATCAGATCAAAATCAAAGAAGGTGATGAATAGAAGACTCCTTTTAAGACAAAAGATGGTTTGTGTGAGTTGTTAGTTATGCCTTTTGGTTTGACTAATGAACCTAGTACTTTCATGAGGCTAATGAATGAGGTATTAAACAGATTCTCGGGAAAATTTATAATTTTTTATTTGTATGATATTATGATATTCAGTATGATTCAGGAATAAAATCTTAACCACATTAGGAAAGAGGAAAGTATTGCAAAGATTGAAAAAGGAGAAATTATTTATTATATTTAAAATAGTGTTCCTTTATGCAAGAGGAGATTGTGTATTTGGGATTCATGATCTCAGCTAATGGTTTGAGAATTAATCGTGAGAAGGTCAAAGAAATTCTAGAATATCCTACACATGAGAGTGTAGGTGAGGTAAGATCATTTCATGGTTTGGCTAGTTTCCATAGGAAGATTATAAATGATTTGAGTTATATTTGCAATTTCCATGACTAAAACTATGAGAGGAGATAAAATGAATTTCAATGGACACATGGACCTAATAAGATTTTTTAGACTTTGAAACAAAAGGTTGTTGAGTTACCTATATTGGCTTTGCCTATTTTTAATAACATATTTGAAGTTGAATTTGATGCAAGCAATAATGTAATAGGAGTTGTGTTAAGTCAAGAAGGTAAAGTTTTTGCTCTCTTTAGTCAGAAGTTGAATGCCACAAAAAAGAAGTTTTTTATGTATGATCAAGAGTTTTATGCTATTGTTCAATCCTTGAAGAAGTGGAGACACTATAAATTCCTAAAGAGTTTGTAATTTATACTGATCATAAAATTTTATAGTAGCTGGGAAGCTTGCATAAGTTTAATAAGTTACATATGAAGTGGTTTGAATATTTATAGAAGTTCACATTCATTTTCAAACATAAAAGTGAAGTTGCTAACTAAGTTGTAGGTGCATTAAGTAGAAGACTTTCTTTGTTGATTGAGATGAAGGTTCAAGTTCTTGGTTTTGATGAGATGAAGGAGTTGTATGATACTAATCTAAGGCATGGAGAGAGTGTAGAGCACCAAACCTATTAGATCAACCAAGGAAGTATGATAAGTATTTCATTCAAGAAGGTATGCTATTTAAAGGAATTTAGTTTTCTATACCAAGAATTTCTATGGGAGTTAATTTGATTAAGGAAAAGTATTATATTGGATTGGCTGGACATTTTAGGATTGATAAGACATTGAGTTTTCTTAAGGATAAGTAATGTTGGCCACAAATTTATAAGGATGTTCTAATTTTCTTAGGAGTCATGCAATTTGTCAAGTTTCGAAGGGATTATGTCATAATAATGGATTGTATACACCTATTTTTATTCTTGAGAAACCTTAGAGTGACATCAATATGGATTTTTTTTTTGGATTACCTAAGACAACAAGAGGATATGATTTCATATTGGTTTTTGTGGATAGATTTTCTAAGATAGTACATTTCATACCAGGTAAAAAGATGTCAGATTTTGTACATATTGCTAAGACTTTTTTCAAAGATATTGTTAGATTAAATGGCACTAGTATATTATGGGTCAATTTCTTACCTTTATTTTGACCAAGCCCTTAATTGGCTTCTTGAATACATTTTTTTTTTTAATGCTTGAGTTGGTCAAAATTTTGACCAAATCAGGTTCATAATCAAAAGAAAAGGAAAAAGTTTCCATCACTTTCTTATTTTGTGGAGTTTCTTTGAATGCAGTCTACATGCATGCGGAAGCCATTTTAGGTTAGTACCTCATCAAACATAGAGAATATTTGAGCAACTTCTACCTTCATGTCATACATGAATAAATTTGGATACTTTTTTGGAATGATTTGATACAAATGGATTTGCATTGATTTAGTGGCATGTTCATTCAGCTATCATAGTTTTTTTTTTTCACCTAACTACACAAGTAATGTCCATTCATAAAGATTGCAGAAGTTAATGTCCACTAATATGTCTAATATGCAATGTCATAGTAAATAACCCTAAGTTTTATTTCTAGATCTGGCTAGCTCAATCTATGTATATGGGCACAAACATATTGAAACATCACCGCATTGCAATGAAAGGAATCCTAGCCATCTTCACAAAAGGGTAAAAGTTTCATTAACTTTTATAGGACATTTGAGAACTCCAAATTCCCTAGCTAAAAATCATATTGTAGAACTTGAAATAAAGAAAATCATGCCATGAATTAGTCTACTCAATGCTAATTAAATAAATGATGGTAGGCCTCTCTACCCATCATCGCCTCTATGATTTTTCCCTTGTTTTATCAAAAAGTCCATTGTAATTGTTATTTGTTATCTATTGCATAAGCATTTTGATATTGATATTATTAGTATTTGTAGATTAAAGCCCAAATCAACTTAGTTTGTTTCTCTTTCAAAAATTTTAAATTTTAAAAATGTTTTTTCCTACCTATAGAGTCTCCAAACTAAAGTTTCCCACACAAATAGTTCACATTTTTCACTGAAAGCAGGAGCATTGTAACATTAGGAAATCTTGATATGGAATAACTACTTTAGGAATTGGAATTAGAGAGGCAAGCCTACCCCAACCTCCTTCCCTTTGTTCATGAGTGAGAGTCCAACTCTCCTTACTTTTACAAATTGAGAGAGCCCCAACAACACAACATCCCTTCCCTTACATTTCTCAAGCCAACCAACCAACCTACTTTCCTTTGCATAGTGCGAAATGACCCAAAATCAAGTCAATTTACTTATACTATGCTATTAAAACAATAATAAAATAATAAAACTCACTCAAATTGTGCTAAGTGACTTATTGATGCTTTTAATAATTTAATTATTAGTCTATCAAATTTACTTAAAGTAAAAAATTTCAAGTGCTTGTAAAACTAGGATGTTATGTTTGTATCTCCTATTAGTAAATTGGAGTCATTAAGTGTATATTTTATTGAAGTAGTTGATAGCAGCCGAAAAGACATGAGGCTAACCCTATAGTACAAATAAGGATGAGAACTAGCCGAAGGTTACCTCCCCGAAGTCTATCCTATATCAAATTTAAACATAAAAAACCATAAAAGTTTAAGAGCCAAATTATCATTAACCATAGTCCTTAAACTACTATGCATAAGAAAATGAATACTAAACCAATAGCATTTAAAAACACCATTTCTATTGGTCCACTTAATCTACATAGTCTAAAAAACTCTGTGGGGTGTAAAGTTTAGAGATGTAATCATAAAGACAAAAAATAAAGCACAACATAACATGCACTAGATGCCCTCTTCCTTCTCCTAGTTACCATTATTCTTCTCCTTAGAAGCTTCCCCTACTACATTTTCCTCCTTCACTTTCACTAGTTTATCTAGGATGGTTTTCAGCCTATCCTTTGCCAAGAACACATAAATGAATTGGGTTGTCTTAGTAGTCTTTCCCAGTTCTAGTTCCTCTTTCTTAGCTTATAGGAAGTAGAGTGTTGTAGTTGTGCAGTGCATAACATTGGTGGAAAACTTCACTAAGGTCTTGAATCAATAAAATATAGTGGTATGGTTATTTTCTAGGTCCTCATAGCCATCTCAAGCCTCTCTAGCCACATCTTGTTGTGACTATGTTTTCCTTTCTTCCCAATGACCTTAGGGTTAGCATTCTTAGGAGAAGTGATGTCTTCCCACCCACTATGAGTTGAGCTAACTTCTAGGATATCAGAGACATTGGAAGGGAGAATAGAGCTAAGGATAGTTTTGATATCCTAGTGGTGCCTTTTATTTTTAGCAGGTTTCTCCTCACTATCAGAGGAGTCAAAGCTAGATTCATACTTTGGGGAGTCTTGAATTTCTCCATCTAGAGATGCTTACTAGTTCTCCTAGCACACTACTTTCCCTTCTTGTAATCCAAATCTGACTCAATAATAATAAGTTTAACCTTAGGGTTAATTTTGACCTCAGTAGCAGATGTTTCTTGGGCCTTTTAAATTTAGAGTTAGGGCTGGGGTCCAGGGAGGTCTAAGGAGTGATAAAGGCTAGTGGGTTGAGTAGGAAAGGGGGATTTTGAGCTAGGTGTTGGATGAAAAGTTTATTCATAAGGCCCTAGTGGATAAGGTAGAAGGATATCCCCTCCTCATGTCTCCTTCTTTCCTTAAAGATATTGTCCTCCAACAAAGGGAATAATAGAAATGGAAAGGAGATAAGGTCAAGATTTTTGAAATGATTCAAGATAGGAAAATGATAATAACATAGTACCTGCACAAACCCACCACTAAATATCATTGGTTTCTACTTGGATTGATAGAATTTGTGCAAACTTTCCTCCTCATTGACCTTAGCTTGCCTCTACCATTTCTTGCCATCTAGCAAAAAATCCCCAGCCCTCATAATGCTTTCTTAAAAAATCTCAAAACTCATGCCATTAACCATACCTTTTCTACCCTTCCAAGTTTGATAGAACTACATCCACATTACCTCATTATGTTTAACCATGCCCTCCATATAAGGTAAAATTCCCCCTCCTTCAAATAGACCATTTTTGCTTCACTACTACTGATACATTGTTCCACATCCACTGATTCAATATTGTCTCTAGTACCCATATCGTCACCTAGGTCCATAACCAACTCCTTATCCTTGCACTAGGTTTTGGATTTGCAAAATATACTATGCCAAGCCACAATGGAGAAAATGAAAAGGTACTACATAATCATCATGAATCTACAATGTTTCCCAAAAATCAAAAAAACTCCCAAAACAATACATGTGGGTAGATCATTTTCTTCCACAAATAGTCATCACCAACTATACCAATTGTTGGAATTAACTAACCTATCTTTGTGATAATTACAAAATCAATCTTTGAATCTTGTCAAATCCCCTCTCTATGTCCTTTTACTGTAGTCATCAATATTCACAGTAGTTGGAACATAAACGTTAATCAACATCCAAACATGCCAAAAAACCCTTTACTAAGCACCACATTTTCATGGCCACATGTAGAAAAGGAGACCTACAACCTAATTTGATATTTCATGTGTCATTATTAATGGTAAACTCCCTTTTCATCACCATTTGGGTTGACAATGGTCAGTTTTGGCAAGGTCATCTGTCATGCTCTTTCCTTCCTGATATATATGTGCCACATGGATATCTTGATAATATTCCATCAACCTTTGTATTTCATTGATAATGATTTTAATTGACCAATTGCATTTTCCATCACCCTTAGCATCTATGATGATAAGCATAGAGTCCCACTCTATGACCAACATAGTGACTCCCCGATTTTGTTGCCATTCTAACACCCCAGAGAAGCACAATTGCCTTGACTTTATAATTAGAATCTTCACCACTTTTACCATAATATGTGACCACCAACTTTCCCATGTTATTTTAGAGGATACTCGCCATAATAGTGTTGCCTATCATGGCTGAGCCATCAAAATTTAACTTTATCTAGGAATTATAGGCATGTCAAATCATCTCCTTTCTTTCTTGGATTTTGGAATTGTAAAACTATGCCACCATCAGTTCGACATCCCAGGCCAAAGCCCAGTTCCTATTAGATTTTCTCAGGGGATGAGGGGGGTTTTCCATTGCAAAATCTCCCTACATTCCACTAGGAGCTTGAGAACTTGTTGACCCACTCCTAAGCTAGTTGGGGTTTTCTCCCTAAAAATCCTATTATTCCTCTCCTTCCATATTTTCCATGTGACATAAGGTGGTAGAATCAACAAATATTTTATGAGATAATGGTGGGTAGTTGGGCCCTCCTAGCGAGAAAATTGCTTTAACTCATTATCCATACACCAATTGACTCCCCATAAAGTAAGAACCTCCCTCTATACATTCATGGAAAAGGGATTGTGGATGAGCCAACATCTTCGAGGCATAAAATGAAACAATTGGCAAGTTGAAAACCACGCTACTAGAGGTTGTCAATAGTGAGGATCGATCCATGCAGAGTTGACCACTAAAAGAAGTTTATTTAAGGTAGTATCCAAGGGTACCAAGATTTTTGCCAATTGGTTTATACTCCTTCCCCTACTAGCCCACTAAGATAAGTAGACTTAATAGTAAACTCCACCAAGGGTGTGAGTTTCCACACCAAGGAATCCTCAACCAAAATGAGGGGAATCTTGTAGGTGTGTAAGAGATATTGAAGTTCTTGAGCTAAACTCAACTCCCTTAGTTGGAGATTCTAAAATTTTATCCATTGCTTTTCAAGGGTGATGAATTCTTGTTTATGAGGTCCATACGTTCTAGTGCACATCTCACCCAGAGGGGAAAACTTAGTTTGCTTGAGGGGGTCCTCGTGGATCCACTAATCTTCCCATAAGTTTATTGAATTACCATTCCCCATGATGCAATGAAAACCCTTTCTTAGGATCTTCTAGGTGCTAACAATGTTATTCTAGACCTTTGAGCCCTAGGGTAGAGCATGTGCCCCTATAAATTAGTGAGAAGACAATCTGCCAAAGTATTTGGCCATTATGATGTTACACCAACTAGCCTAAGAATTCACCAAATTCTAGACAATTTTGGTTAATAAAGTTTTATTTAGTTGCCCATTTCTTCATTGATTCAGTCCTCCTTGAGCTATAGGTTTGCAATATTTCTCCCAACTAACTAGGCTCATTCTTGCATTTTCTTCAGTTTTGGACCATAGGAAATTATGTTGAATTTTCTCAATGATATCTTTGAATCTAACTAGGAGTTTGAAAATAGATAGGAAATACATTAGGATCTCTTGTAGGGAGGCTAATAGGTGTTGAAATTTTCCAACATTACTCAATATTTTCCCTTTCTAGCTCGTCATCTTTCTTTGTAGACAATCCACAAGACTATTCTAGAAATGGTTTGGGATATCCTTAACAGTGAGCAATAGACCTAGATAGTTATCAGTGAGGGTCACCTCCTCACATTGAAGGATTGTAGTAACCTTTTCCCATAAACTAGTAAAAATGTTGAAAAAATAAACTTTACTATTGTGGTAGTTAATGCACTAGTCAGAGATAAGAGCATACATGCTCAAGGTGTCTTTCACTCTCCAGCCTCATGGATGGAGGAGATGCCAAAAAGAAAAGTATATTCCAAAAACTATTGTAAGACTTGGGGGAGGTACCAAGAAGTAGGCTTGATGCTCTCAATTTTGTTATAGTTAAATAAAGAGATAAGCTTTCTTCTTAAAACTTCTGCTACGACAATAAAGAGATAAGGGGATAGAGGGTCATGTTGACGAAGACCTTGAAAGGAAGAGAAGAAGTTACCTAGGGCACCATTAACAATCATTGAGAAGGTAACAAAAGTCATAACATTCTTAATAACTCTTTTGACCCTCTCATTAAAACCAAGTTTTGCGAGAATGGCAAACAAAAAGTCATGCCTGACCTTATCATATGCTTTAGAAATATCAAGTTTAAAGGCCATACCTAGGGTTTTAGATTTTTCCATCAAGTGTATCACCTCGTGGATAGTTATGACTATGTCAAGAATTTGTCTTCTAGGCACAATGCCATTCTAATGAGGACTAATGAATTTTTCAAGGATGGCTTAAGGTGATTCACCATAACTTTAGCGTAGATAGTATTACAAAGGTTGATGGGTCTAAAGTCTTCCATCCTTTGGGTGTCCTTAGTGTTAGGAATGAGAGCAATGAAGGTTTGTTTGAGTTCTTTATGTAGCTTCCTCATTCTAAAAAGGTCCCTTATAACACCAACAATGTCATACTTAACAATGTCTCAAAAAACTTGGAAGAAGGTAGGGGGAACCCATTAGGGTTGGAGGCATTGTATTGATTCATATTAAAAAAAATTCCTCTGACTTCTTTCTCTTTGACCTTACATGTGATCCCCTTATTCATCTAGTCATCAATCATAGGTTAGAAAGTCTATAGGATGTCACTTTGTAAGTTTTTACAACTTTGGGCCAATGGGGAATCATACATTCCCTAGAAATAGGTGTTGACTCTTTCTTCTATTTGGTTCAAATAAGTTAACTCATTATTATCATCCTCTAACAAGTTTATGGTGTTTCTATTTTTTCTCCTTGACACTGATCTATGGAAGAACATTGTATTTTTGTCTCACTCCTCTAGCCATTGGACACTAGATCTCTATTTCCAAAAGACTTCCTCCTTATTAAGGAGGGAGCTCCATTTGTGTTAGCACTCCTTCTCCTCCTATTGTTTCACTTCCGTGGCTCCACTTTGTGCAATTTGATTTTGGAGATCAACCGAATTCTTTTTTGTATCCTTCCTTTCTTTGGCTAAACTCCCAAATGACATTTTGCACTATACCTTAACCTGCTTACAGATTCTCTCTAGTTTTTGGGAAATTTGGAACATGGTTTTAGCTTCCACTAGGTCTTTCCACAAGCAAGCAATACAATCTCTAAAATTATTATGAAAGTCCCAAATAATCTCATATTTGGAAAGTCATCATCTAGTTAGACTTTTTGTCTAGGAGAACAAAAGTATAGAATGATTTGAGATGGTCTTAGGATAAGCCTTCAATTTAGTATATTGAAGAATGTTCCATCTAGTTTAGATGAGGGCCCTATTAAGCCTAACCTAGATTAGGTTTTTCTCAAGTTGGTTGTTAGACCAGGTGAAGGCTAAGCAAAAGAGACTACTATTAATTAGATCATTTCTTCTCAGAAATCCTCTAGATCCTACATACTATATGAGACATCCTCCTGTCCCCCCATCTTTTCCTAGGGGTACAAAGGGGTGTTGAAGTCCCCCATACAAAAAATATTTCTTGGTCATATGGAATTGGCCATAGAGGTAGCCTCATTCCAAATAGAAAGCCTACTATTATGAGTATTAGTGTCCTAAAAATTGAAAAAAGACTAACTACTAGACTGGTTGGTGAATTTGGTGACAAAAAAATGGGTGTTGGCAGAGATACACACTCCCAATTTCTTATGAAGATTCCACATCATGGCGATCCCATGCTAGAAGCACCATTAGCCTCATAATAATTATAGATAACACCTAGCTAGACATAACTAGCCACTCTTGAGAAGACTAGCATAGTCTTTTTAACTTCCTACAAAAGAATCAAATCATCCTTGAGTTCAATGATCTTTTTTTCTTATTACATAATGTTTCCTAGGGAGATTCAACCCTCTCACATTCTAGGATATGACCTTCATCTTTTACAGCTTTGGGTTTCCTTCAAGGTTCTCTATTTTTCCTAAGTAATCTCCTTTTTTTTTTTTTTTTTTGGCAAATGATCCTAGTTGAAGGTCAACCAATCCTCTCATCACGTCCAACATCAAATTTATTCCCTCCTCTGTGCTTCCTCTTTGGAACCATCCATTTAAAATCCTTGTTAAAAATATTTGACTCCCCTGAAGTGGGTGAAAGAACTTCAACAATTCCTCACAAGGAAACCATAAGGGTTCCATTGTCGAATAGTGACCTAGCTCCCACATTAGGGAGTGGGATGCAAGTATACCCATTTTTAGTGAAAGCCATATCATTTCCCAACACCCCCTCACCTAGTTGCATTATCTCCAAGGTCGAGGTATCCAAAATTTCCCCCTCTTCATGCATAATCATCTCCATAGCCTTAGTCATCTTACATGTGTTCTCCTTCCCTTGCCTCTCAACCTAGGATTTTACATGGGTACTACTTTTCTCCTTAATATCATGGGTTTCATTTCTCTAGGCATCCCCCAAACCAAGTGGTTATGTTCTTTTTAGGGTTTCGAGGATTGCTTCTCTCTTGATATTTTTTGAGATTTCCACCACCTCAACACTTGGGGTTGAGACCTTATTCTTGAGTTTCTCACTTGTTGAGTAGTCAACAAAAAGATGTCCAAAGTTGTTACACTTTTAGAAAAAGGAGGTAGTGTTCTCATAAGCTAGCAATTGCAACTAGGTACCACATTTAGATCTTAGTCCCATTTTGGTGTGAAGGGGTTTATTCATTCCCACATTAACACATATCCTGGAAAAGACAAGCTTAATTGTTGAGAAAGTCATAGAGTCTACTTTTATGAACAACCCAAAGGAGTTACTAATCCACCTAAAAACACACTCATCCCTATACTCTAAGGGAAGCTCAAGGAGGTGTACATCCAGACTAGGGTGGGTTTGAATAGATTGCATTCTGGATTAAATCCTAGTTTCCACTTAGTCATATTTAGGTGGTGTTTACTAGAGCTCCAAGACCTAGGAATGATGGAATCTCAATCCAACTTAGCTACGATCATGAATAGGAAATGGGCACTCACCATTGTAGAGATGGAAATAAAACCCATTAGTTTCCATTTATTCAAGCACCATTATAGAACCATGTCCACCATGGGTCTGAAAGAGATAAAATTTCCAACAAGGCTAAGGGTAAAACCCAAGGAGATTGAATCCACCACTAAATTTGGGAGTGAAATCTGTAGTCCAGTGGGACCTAAGGAGAACAAGGGTTTAGGATTAGATTCCACAAGAATCTTTGAACCAACAACAATCCCAAGAAAATTTGGTTTAGGGCACACTGATGAAGTGTCCTCATTCATTGGAAAGTTAGGGTTTTGGGACCCAAGAAAGTGTATTCATTAAGGATGGAGCTAGAATCTACTAGGATAGCAACATCCTTCTGCAAGAGGACATCTACTATTTAGGGATTTTTCCACCAATTTCAAATTTGGGTAGTCGAGAGCCGAATCTAGGGAGGTGATGAGGGGATCCATCCCTCCCAAGATTAAGAAGGCGTGGAAGAGGGATGGGGGATAGTGTCACAGTTGTACGTGGCATAGTGGGAAAGTTGCAGAGCAAGTTTATATTGTGTGAATAGTATAAATTCATTCAATGTCACCAAAATTTGCATTTATTTCATTTTGAGGTAGTTAGAATATTGTATTGTATATTTTATGTAATTCTTAATACCCACAAGAATGCTACATTTAAGATTATTAGGTAGGCTGATTGAGACGAATTGGACCTAAATCATTATATTGTGTTCATATTAGAGAATAAATTTGATTTGTCTACGGTGAGTTGTAGGGTCTTACATATAGTTGATTATAACTCAAAAAAGTGATAAGGGAGATGTTATAGGTACCTAGCTCACTTGAAACTAAATTATTTGAATTTATAGACACCAAGTGTCATACACATGGTGGAAGATAATTGGGTGGAGTTTTATTTCAAGGAAAGGAGTGCATGGGAATCCAATCTTGTGGCTACTATGTCCAGTGATAAGCTACTCTATTTGGTGTACTCCACATACTTGATTACGTAAGAATTTTGCATGTATGATTCAAGAGGATACTAGAGCCTTGGGCCTCTTTGATATAGGGTCATCTTAGGTTGTGTCTTTGTATCCTTAGGAGGTTGATTTAAATATGAGGGATTAATTCAATCTAGTAGGTATGAAGTTAATTGATAAGTTGACTATTCTATTGGATTTCAAGAGAATCGTACATTTCTAGGCTTATGTTTATTCTAAATTTTGTATTCTTTGTAAGAATGAGAAAAATTAATATTTTGTAATATGAGATTAGTCGAGATAGATTAGAATCTTGCCATGGAGTGCCCAATGTATAATGACATATATACCAGTTATAAAGACATTTTGAAAATAAGCAATGCAAGCTATTATTTGAGAAAAGAAAGAAACAAACCTATTGATCAAAATTCACTATTAAAGGACATATATAAATAGGAGGTTACAAATTTGTTAAGGCTCCATTGTCATGTTTTGGAGGTGTGTGCTATTTTGGGTCCCATGGGTTTGTTCAACCACATGGACGATATTGAAACCTTTCATTCATTTAAAGTATATTGACTATCTATGTTTTTCATTTATATTCTTTTATTCATGGAGGTTGATTTTAATGTGAGGAGAATAGCTATAATAATTCAATTTAGTGGGTACAAAGTTTATTGATAAGTTGTTATTCTATTGGTGTATCCTACATTATCTCTTATGTATATGGAAATCAAGAGGGTGTTACATCTCTTTCCCTCTATTATTTAGTTCTTGTATTATTTCTAAGAACAAGCAAAGATAATATTGAAATCTTTTATTCATTCATTTAAGAAAATTACCTAGTTGTCTTTTTATTTTAGTGTTCACTAAATTTCAACTTGGAGTAGTTTCTCTTGTGGATCTTTAGTATTATGAATAATTTATAATATTGTGATAAAAGTTAATGGTTATGATATTTTATTAAATAACATTGTTGTGTTTATTTCAACAAAAATATTTTTTTATGTTTGTAATTTTATTTTTTCAGCATAGAAATTTGTTAAATCTATTATGCCAATATTTAAGCATTCATGTTCAATTTATTATCTCAATATTTAAGCCTTAATGGCATGCCTTTCAGAGGAGATGGAGAAGTTTGTACCAACACCAAGCTCCATAAGCCAAAACACAGTGTGTGTAAGCCCCTACCACTAACTTTGCCAGCATCATTGATTTTCTTTATTGAATTGACTCTTTTACAAGAGTTGATTATAAGAAAAGGGAGAAAAAATAAATTAGATGTATGATATCATGCCATGTGATGTCAATAGAAGAAAAATATGAAACACATCCATTTCATAAGTAAGTCAAAGAAAGTAGAAAGTAAAGGTTATTTGCATCACAACTTGATTGAAAATAATGACCACTAACATGTCATCATTTTTGAAAAGAGAGACCATTAAAGGGAAAGGGAAAAAATTAAAATGGATATTGATGTAGAGGAAAGGGTGATAGACCTTTTTCACAAGATAAATTATACAAATATGGCTTACACACCCACTACTTCCCAAAGAGCTCAAATGGCTTTAATAGGCTTAACTCAACTAAGGTTCCTATAAATGAAAACCCATGATAAGTTTGATGTATTTGAGGTATATGAGGGTAGCTAAAAGTGATTTAAATTTAATTGGACCTATCTCTTTCTTACAA
Source organism: Cupressus sempervirens (assembly GCA_028749045.1). NCBI lineage: Eukaryota > Viridiplantae > Streptophyta > Pinopsida > Cupressales > Cupressaceae > Cupressus > Cupressus sempervirens. The sequence goes on along the minus strand of CM053789.1, from coordinate 845,331,164 downwards.
TGATAAAAAGACTAAAAATTAGCCCAAAGGCCTAGAAATCAACAATTAGCCTAGCAATGACCTTTTATGGTCTTCAAACTCCAAACTTTTCACAAAAAACATGGAAAAATATAACTACATTCAGATACCCTTTTGTCGATTATATAAAATATCTTAAATTTAGATACTATTCTTTTGGACGAATGGGACAACTCATCTTGTACCCCTACAAATACACTCAAAACTAGGTGATTTAACAAAGAAACTACTACCCATAAATATCCCCAAGGTCTCAACTCTTGGAAAATCTCAATAAATTTCATAAAACTTATAATTATAAGAGGAAATAGACCCAAAGCATCAGGAACACCAAAAGTCCCAATTTGGTTGCTTCAAACCCTTGATTTGAGGGTTTCTCCAATCTCACCTTTCAAAAAATTTCCAAGATCAATCAGTGGTAGATTCACCATTCAATCCATAATATGGAATATTCCAACCATAAAATTTCCATGCTATTCAACCCAAAGTCCTTCTGCTCTACTCGTGACATCATTTTCCAAAGGAACACTTGTAGTTCTAGCCAGTGATCACACTTTCTAATCAATTTTCTACAAATATAAAGTTAGATTCACATGATAAAAGGTTAGTATACATCATTACATGGATTTGAGGCCTTTAAGTCCATGGGATATGGTTTAGTTACCAAGAAAGCTTCAAAACAACGAAAGAAAACTTAGTCAAATCGAACTAATCAACTAATCATGAAAGTACAGTCATGTAAAATGACACTCAAACCCACTAAAAATGTAACAATACTATCCAATAACCTATTAAAACTACCTAATCTAGTCTATGTTAGATCTCCTAAACAAAACAAGATAGATCAATGCAAAACATGAAAATGCTAATCCAAAATTGATTTTTCATTAAATTTATTTGTTCGTTTAGTCCAGGCTTCCTTGCTCATACAATGGAGTTCCAAATACAAATAAAAATCAATATTAACTTCCCAGACCTCTTCCAATTGATTTGAGAGATTATTTAATTGTTTGAACTATCAAAACTCCAAATCCCTCCTAAAAGACTACTAGCCCTTACCAAGTGCATATTTCAATACCTGAGTCATGAAAATGAACTAAAACAAATTGAATGTTCTCACTAAGGTTCTTCCAACACTTAGGAGAATTATTTAAACTTACTTAAACCCAACTACCCTCCTATAACCTCCTAGACACATTGGGACACTAATGGTCCAAGTTACATTCATTTAATCCTCTCAAGGATATTATGTCACTCAAATGTCATTTCATGGTATGAAACCATTATAGAAGCCAATACATCATAGTTGATATGATTTTAATCATTTAGGATCCCTTTGACCTCCCTAGTCCTCTAATAGCCATTACCTATGTTGACCTCTTTCATAGTCTTCATAATTTTCTTTTCATTCCTATGTGCCCATGCACCATATATATTACAACATTTCATATGAATTGAAGAAAAAGTCTTGAATGATGAGATATACCAAGATCACATGATCAAGTAAATAAAGAAATGAAAGATCATTTGCATTAAAAATATTGACTACTAACATGACTTATTATGGACACATAAGATCATCTCGCATTTCTTCATATTGAACATAAAAATTACATTCAAAAATAACAACTTCAATGTTGTTTGAAATAACCATCTACTACCAACATGTGTCATCAATAGTTGATTATAAGAAATGATAAATAGATATAATAGATATATCATATCATATGACATGAATTAAAGGAGAAAAACTTGAATGATCAAGTGAAACAAAAATGTCAAAGATTACTAGCATTATAATTTGATTCCAAAATCATTGCGGCAGCTATATCAATCAAATTGATAAGGAATTTAAAACTATAATTAACTATTTTGTTTTTAAGATGAAAATCATATTGATAAGGAATTATTCTAATATGAAATTTTCATGAACATATGCCCTATTCAAAGATTTTTTTACAAACCAATATCTTTGACATTTTTCAAGATTTTTTAAAGAGATTTTGTCTACTCACTTCACAACTAGATGGACACACAAAGGTTGTAGAAAAAATATTGGATAATTTATTGAGGTGTTTAGTTGGAGATAAACTAAGTAATTGGAATATGGTATTGGCACAAATTGTGTATGCATATGATAATTCTTTCAATAAGAGTAATAGGAAAATACCTTTTGAGATTGTTACTAGAATACAACCTAGAAGAATATCAATTTTGAGGGATGATGCTAGTGAAGAGAAGAGAAGAGTTGAAGGGGAAGTATTTACTGATTTTATGAAGTCTTTACATGAGGAAGTGAAGTTGAGGTTAGAAAAATGTAATCAGAAATATAAGGAGAATTTTGATAAGTCTAGTACATATCACTATTTTTAAGTTGTTGATGAGGTGATGGTTCATTTGAGGAAAGGTAGATTTCTCGTTGGAACATACAGTAAAATAAAACTAAAGAAGTTTGGTCCTTGTATATTTTTAGGAAGATTGATAGTAGTAATGCTTATGAGGTTGAGTTACTTGATGACAGGGATATATCTCCTATATTCAATTTTGCTAATTTGAATAAGTATCATGTGTTAGATGACGAGGTCATTGTATCACATGATTATTCTAAGAAGAAAATTGAAGAGGTTGAATATATATTGGATTAGAGAGTTGGTAAAAGTAAAAGAGTAAAAGATTGCTATGAATATTTGGTGAAGCAAAAGAAAATACCTATCAAAGATGCTTCATGCATGTCTCAATATGAATGGGATTGAGCTTAGGTTGTGACATCTCAATTTATTTAGGAGAATCATTTCTTTCAACCTCAGTTATCTAATTTAGGAGCATCCTAGGTTGCCTTTCTATCTTGTTCATCTTTGTTCATTCTACTAGTAATTGTTGAGTTGTAGTCATTGTCGAGCTCTAATGGTTGTCAAGTTGCAATTACTGCCTAGTGTCAGTTAACTATTTATGTATGCATTGAGATTTCTAGTGTTGGCTAAGTGTTCTGATATGGGCTAATATTTATAGTGTTGGAAAATTATTTAGTTGTGTGTCAACTGAACCTGATGGTTGTTGATACTCAGCTCCTTCTTTGACTAAGTTTGTCATTGATTGGTTCCTAGTGTTAGCCAACATATGTATTTAATTTGGGCTATGAATTTAATGTAAGGATCTTGTATTGACATGTGTGTAGACCATTCTAAGGTTTTCCTTCTATTATGTAATGATTTAGAATATCTAATGCAAGAGCATTGTAGGTGTAAGAGAAACCTTGCATCACTCAAAAATATTTTCCTTTCAACCTTTTCTATTTTAATAAGGACTAGTAGACAGGAGGGTTGATATTTCTCGGAACTTGATATTTTTAGTAAGTTTGTCATACAAGATCATAATATTCTCATTTTCTACATGAAGGTCCATTTTAGAGTTATAAGCCTACCATAAAAATCTCATTGCTCCAACTAAAGTATCAGAGAAGTTATTATGGATTTTTGGTGGAAAAAATTGGAGAAAATCTTCAGGCTTACCATTGGAGGCCTTAAATTGCCCAGATGAGGCCCAAAAGCTTGATGGAAGAATGCTTGCACTACTCTAAGCCTATAGACCATGAGCTAGTGTTTTCGAAGAGTGGTTATAATAGCCAATCAAAGAAATGATTTGAGGCTTATAGCCTTCCAAATTTGGGCTACCCAAAATTTCTAAAATAATTGTCAAATATGTATTTGATCGACTCTATATGTATTGTTAGGATCTGTTAGCCATAGGTATTAAGTTTGAAGGTCTAGAAACTTCCCAAATGGCATTAAATTGTCTATTTATGAAAGGCCCAAACATTGTCTAGGACAACTTTGGGTGGTATTTCGCAACTTAGTCTTAAAAATTTCTATAATGAAGGCACCCGTATGGGTTACCATATTGTGCTTGTGAATTATGTAATTCTACATTTGCGGTGATAGTCAGAAGTCCATTTTTTTTTTGCATTTGCTATTGTTTCTTTATTTTTGTTATGTATTTATGATATTAAGGGGAGCACCCTTCATCAATAACCTATAAGCCATTTTGGTAAGTATAAGTAGGGGTGTGTAGGCTTAGGTTAAGCATCAGTTAGAGAGTTTAGAACAAATAATCCTTTAAGACCTGTGTAATGTGGTCAAGGAATTCTTTGGTTTTAGACTCCTCCTTTAGGAAATAAATTCTACTTTTATTGCCTTGATTCCAAAAAATGTTGGAGACTCTTTGGTCAATGACTTTAGAACTATTATTTTGTGCAACTCTATTTATAAAGTGTTCTCTAAAGTACTGACATCAATTATTTTCATATTTTCATCCTCACTAAATCTCTAAAAAATAATGGTATCAAAACATGGATTCTATTGTCGAAGTTCATGAGGTTCTCCATTCTACTAATTGTTACAAAACTCCTTGTTTCTTTCTTAAACTAGGTCTTTCTAAGGTGTATGGCTGTATGAACTAGGATTTTCTACTCAATATTCTAAAATTTTTTGGGCTTTGTGATTATTTTGTTCAAGCTATGTTTTAGCTCATTTTGACCTCTTGTGTTGTATTTCTCATGAATGGATCCTCTTTGAGGTTTTTTAAGCCTCCCAATACCCTTTTGAGGATCATATTGAAATAATGGATGACCATACACTTACTCGGCTCCTATAAAGAATGCTATATAGTTTTTTATATGCATGTCTCAACCTATATAGAGTACCCTAGTTGCAGTGATGACCGTCTGACTCTACCTTGTAAATGACTAAGTGGTTGACACTAATAGACAATAATGGTTAGAGAAACCAATAGATATTGTGATATTTCAAAAAAGGTTCCTTCAATTTTAGTCTTAAACCTTGAGTGTCTTTATAAACTCAGATGTCTTACTAGATATCATCCAACCTAGATTTTATGGCATTCTTTCACAAGAATATATCCTTATATATCTCCTTATTCCAAAATTTGAACATTCATTTATATAAGCTCAATTTTTTTGCCAATCTAAAAATAGCAAACCCTTCATTTTTATATTGCACCCTCTTGAATCTTAAATTGGAGATCTAGATGTTCCAACCACATCCTCTCAAATCTAAAATGTGAATTACTTTTATAGCTTTCAACCCTGAAACCAAAGAGACCATGAATTCATTAGAGCCAACTTTGGATAAAACAACAACAGAACAATTAAAGAGGTTAATCCAATCATAGGAAATTGGGGATATGTCTAATTTGACTTGAATCAAGTCTTAACTCAATATATGATCTAACCAAGTATATCTCAAACCTTAAAGCTCAACAACCAAAATGTCTTGGATGTTAATAAACTACATCAAACCTAGTCTACTTTCCAGATGGAGCTAGGAGGACACACTACCAACTTTCTCACACTCATTAAGAAAAGAATTGAAATCACCCATAAATAACCTAGAATCTAACCTACAAGATTGCCAAAATTAGAAATTTTCTTCCAAAAATCTAGTCTCTTGACATTTAAATTGGCAATATAAATATTTGAAAGGGTCCTAGAAAATATATCTCTATATGATTAGAATAGATGCAGAGCAAATTATTCTCAAAAGAAGCAACTTACCTTGCACTATCAACTCATTCTATTAAAAAGTTACACCTCCCAAGGCCCATTGTGAGTTAATAACCAACACTTCATCATTCTTTAAAAATGACATCAATTCAACTTTTTCTTTATGTTAGGTTTAACCTTTGACAGAAATAATAGTTACATGCAAATACAACCAATATCAAAAAATAATAGATCACACATAAGAGAACACAAGACACCAAGATTTAACATGGTTCACCCAATCCCTGGGCTACATCCACCAATAACAAGTCCAATATTATTATTATCTAGTAATTATAATTTGCAATCCCTTATAGCCCAATACTACTGAAAGAAGCTACAATATCACCATTACATTATGAAATCCCTAACCCTAAGCCCTTTTATACAATCTTTTTATTTCTTACACAATTAGGGTGAGAATAAGTTGTCCAATAAGAAAATAATAGCTAATGATTTTTACAATATAAGGTCTTTTTTGGCTACAGGGGCACTACCCCAGAAAAATCTCGTGGGGGCATTGCCCCTTGACCCCACCTTATACTATGATAGGGAGCACACCTAGGGCACTACCCTAGGACCTCATAGGTGTGCTTCCCCTTGACCTCGTCGTGGGGGTGCTAGCCCCAAACCCCTATAGAAATAATATGGAGAGAAACTGCACTGAATAAACCTCCAAATCTAATTAGGCTAGCCATCAATCCAATCTCCCACTTGGCGATTAATCAGGCTACACAATAATAACCTCCCACTTGGAGATTGATCATAACACTCCTTCACATGTAGCTCTCACTGGAATATCAAACCACCCTAGACTCTATTGTTCTTTTATTTTGTTTAGTCTAGAAGACGAATCAAAGTTGAAGAGGAGTTCAACTTCTCCCTTGTTATTACCTATCTATTGGATTATAATTTGTATGTATCTTCTCCATCTTTAATTTTCCGTCATCCAAAATTAACTGAATGAAATGGAACCACAACTGCATGTACTTAGTCTTTGAATGTAGATCTGAATTCTTTACAAGATGAATGACACTCTAGCAATTTGTGAACAAATAGTTATCCCTCTATGGATGTCCAACTCTTGCATGAAGAACTGAATCCATATCATCTCCTCGGCTACCTCTACAAAAAAATACTTTGCCTCTGTAGTAGGTAAAGGATTAACCTTCTATAACCTAGAAACCTAGCTCACAACTATCCCACCAACACTAAATACATAACCTATAGTAATTCATCTAGTATCAATATCCCCTATCAAATCTAAGTCAACGTATTCCTATAAATTAGTAGTAGAGCCCCCAAAATGTAAACACTCACTAGATGTTCCTCTCAAATATCTGAGAATCCATTTATATGCATTCCAATGCTCAATTCCTAGATAACTCATATACTTGCTAACAACTCCCACTACATGTGCAATATCTAGCTTATTACATACCATAGCATACATCAAGCTTCCTACAGTGGAAGCATAAGGTGCCTTAGACATCTTATCCTCATATTCTTGTGTCTTGGGACACATCTCCTTCGTCAACTTCAAATGACTAATTAAAGGTGTGCTGATAGCTTTAACATTCTCCATAGAGAAACATTGCAACACATTCAAAATATAATCAACATGAGATAATGTCAACTTCATGTTCTTCTTATGTCTACAAATTTTCATACCAAGGATTTGTTTTGCTTCCCCCAATTCCTTCATAGCAAAAGAATGTGATATCTATTCCTTTAACACCTTAATGTGATTCGTGTTAGACCTAGCTACAAGCATATCATCAACATATAAAAATCATCCAACCTCTTAAACTAAGCACAATGATTTGAATGACACATATTTTATACATGCTTGTGCATAAACTTGTCAAATTTTAGATACCATTGCTGAGGTGCTTGCTTCAAGCCATATAAACTTTTCTTCAATCTGCACACTAAGTTCTCCTTACCTTTGACCTCAAATCCCTTAGGTTTTGTCATAGATATCTCTTCATCCAAATTATTATTGAAATAAGGTTGCTTTAACATCAAGCTGCTCCAAATGCAAATCTTCAGTAGCCCCAATACTTAAATTTGTGCAAATAGAAGTCGTTTTAACAATGGGAGAGAATACCTCATTTAAATCAATGCCTTTTTTTTTGTGCAAATCCTTTTACATGTAACCATGTGTTAAATCTTTTCTTACCCCCATCCTCTTCTTTTAACCTATAAACCCATTTACTTTGTAAAGCCCTTTTATCTACAAGAAATTTGCATAAATTGCATGTCTTATTTTTCAGCAAAGAGTTGATTCCTTCTTTCATTGTAGACTCCTATTGTATCTTTGTATCCACCTACACAACTTCATCATAACATTCAGATTCACTAGCATCAATAAGTAAAATAGAATACAAGGAATGAGACAATCTTTTTGGAGTCAACTTAGCTTTGTTGAACATTTAACATTTACTAGGGCGTGTGATATTTTTTCTTGTTGTTGTTGCAGATCATCTTTTGGAGTATCATCCAACACTACATAATCATCCTCTTTCTTCTCATGTTGCTACACTAGATCATTATAAAATACTTTCTCATTGAATATGACATCCATGCTTCTTACAATTTTATGATTTTCAAAATCCCAAGGCCTATAACCAAATTCATTAATGTCATATCCAACAAATAAACATTTCTTTGACTTAGCTTCTAGCTTGGTTTTATTTTCAGAATCTATATGAGCAAATACTTCACAACCAAAGGTTTTGAGAAAATAATAACTCACCCTTTTATCAGTCCATATTTCATCTAAAATATCACAACCCAAAGGAGTAGAGGGACCTCTATTAATCAAATGTACAATAGTATTGATAGTCTCCAAGAACATGTTTAAGGGTAACCATACATTAAACCTCACGCTTCTTGCACACTCCATTATAGTCATGTTCATGCGCTCAGCCACTCCATTTTCCTATGGAGTCCTTGGAAGAGTTTTCTATCTATGAATACCAGTAGCAGAGCCATAATCTTCAAACTCATGACTGCAATACTCACCACCATTATCAAATTTGAGACATTTTAATTTCTTTCCAGTCTCATTTTCAACCAAGCATTTCCATTTCTTCAAAGTTTGAAATACATAAAATTTCTATCTAAGAAAATAAAGTTCCATGCTTTTCTAGTTGACTCATCAATAAATGTATCATAGTAATGAAAGTCACCAAGGGAAGATACCTGAGCCAGTCCCCATACATATGTATGCACAAGCTCTAATCTTTCACTTTTCTTTTCCTTCTAAGTCTTTAGAAAACTCATTATCTATCATTTTTCATACAGACAACTTTTGTAGAAATCTATAATGACACATTTGAGACCTAGTAAAACTATCTTTGAATGAAGTACTTCCATACCTTTCTCACTCATATGCCCAAGTCTAATGTACCATAGTGCTATATCAAAATCTATAGTAGCTTTTTGTTCTCCCTATTCAACTATGGTAACTATTCTTGAACATTCATTTTTCTCTCAAACAATCAAAGTAGAAGGAACAATATGACCTCTACAAAGATATAAGGTTCCTACTGTCATACCTTTTTCTACTACAAGGGAAACTTTTGAAACCTTCCAATTTTTATCATTAAAAGTAACTACACTTGACCCTCATCATCAAGTTTCCCTTCTGAAATTAAATTCCTACTTAGCCTTAGAACATGTTTTACCTCATGTAGTAGCTAATGATTTTCATTCTGCAACGTAATCTTAACTTTTTATTTTCTAACAATCTAGCATGGTTCATTATTCCCCAAATATAAAAGCATAAAATCTCCCCAGACATAATCAATAAAATAACCTCTATAAGGTGTAGCATGAAATGAAGCACTATAATCTAAAACTTATGAATCATCAATACTTTCTAAAGAAAAAAGCAAAGCATCCTCTTTGGATTTGTTACTTGCCACATTTTCCTCCTTTTTCCTTTCAAGTTTATCTCCTTTATTGTTCTTTCAAGTCTAACAATAATTTTTCTTATGCCCTAGTTTCCCATAGTACTGGCAATCTCTTGGTCCTTTGGATTGAGACCTCTTCCCCTTTGACATTCCTCTATATTTTTCATGATTTATGGAATTACTTCCTCTCTTAGTCATTCTATCTTTTCTTTGTGCACTCAAAGCACTTCTTGATGTAGATCCACTTGAGGTTTTCCTATGAGTTTTCTCACTCAAAATGATACTGAGCACATCATCATATTTTATGGTATTACATCCAGAAATAGAATTCCACACTACCATTACCAAGCCATTCTAGCTTTTAGAAAAAGAACAAAAAATCAAGAGAGCCCTAATTTCTTCATCAAAATTAATATCCATAAAAGATAACTAACTAGTAATAGTATTAAACTCATTTAAATGATCTGCAATAGATCCACCTTCTGTCATCTTCATATTAAATAAATGCTTCATGAAAAATACCTTATTTGAAATAGAGGGTTTTTCATATAATTTCACAAGGGTTTCCATCAACTCTTTTTTTGTCTTGAGTTTTGTAATGTGTAATAGCACTGATGGTGCCAAGCATAACTAAATGCTTCCAAGTTCATTTCTATCTAAAATCTCCAATTCCTCATTTGTCATAGTTCCCTGGCTTTTAGTTTTTTATTCGAATAGCTTCCACAAATCATTCTAATAGAGATAATTCTCCATTTGCATCTTCCACAACTGAAATTCCTACCCATTTAACTTGTCAACCCTCAACTTACCCTCATCTGTCATCAGTCCCACTCAAATATGAGACCTTTTTGCAGAAGATTGTTAAAAAAAATGATGATGGTCTAGCTAAAAAAATGATGACTATCTAGCTCTGATACCACTTGTTAGGATTAACCTCAAATAGAAATAATAGTTACATGCAAATATAACCAATATCAAAAAATAATAAATCGCACATAAGAGAACACAAGATACCAAGATTTGATGTGGTTCATGCAATCCTTGGGCTACATCCACCAATAGAAAGTCTAATATTATTATTATCTAGTGGCCCCAAGACCCTGCAAGGGTGTCCCTAAACCCCCACAGAAATAATATGGGGAAAAAACTACACTGAATAAACCTCCAAGTCTGATTAGGCTCCACATCACAACACTTTAGGTATCTTAGTTGTTTGCACCAAAAGAACATCCATTTTATGATTTTGAATTACATTCCATAAAATATATTTTTTATAAGGACCATTTGTTAATCTAATATTCCATGACATAATCTTCATTTCAAACTTTAATTATTTCTCTCCTAGATGGTAGGTTTAGATTATTATTTCTCTCTCTAGCTTTCTTATTATTCTTCCTACAATTAACCTCCACTCACTAGTTGTCCGCTCTATCCTTCAACTCCTTCACAACCCCAAACCTTGAAAAATATTGCAAGAAAAGAGTTATAGAAATACAAGAAACATAACTCAAATGGACGTAACTACCCACTTTGAGCATTAACCCAATCTTTACAGACGGCTTACATTTACCTCCCTAAAAAAGGTACATCAAACTTGGCAACACATCTTGGAGTGATCTTTCTCCATTAGGTTCCAAGATCTTCCTAAACTCACCATCTTCTAGCTCTTCAACCAACTTAGCTTCAACACCCTTAACACCTGGAGTGGTCACCTTACCCTTATTGTTGACAAAATCCATCGAATCAACTTCTATTAATAGCACCAACTCAACAATAATAGGAGAAGGCTAGTGTAGGACCACTGACACCCTAGGAGGGGGAGTCCAAGACCTCCTAGGTAGATTGAGGTAACACCTTCTCCATATCTACTTTACCTATTGGAAGAAATGGAGAAGAAAAGCTCTCCTTACCTTCAACTAGTAAAGGTGCACCATTTAAAACCTAATGAGACTTTTCCAATAGGCTACTAGTTGGTGATGATCCTATAGGATCCTTTTGGGCCTGTTTGGTTGCTAGCATAGGAATTGAAAATTAGAAAAGAAAATGGAAATGGGAACAAGAATGGGGAATGGTAATGGGAATGGAAAATAACAATTCCAACTCTATTTGGTTCACCTTGAATTGATTGGGAATATGACAATACTTTGTTTGGTTCATATTATTTAGAAAATTTGAGAAATTCAAACTTGCCATGGCTTGGAAATCAAACCCATTCATCTTCTTGAAGGTAGATCTCATTTATAAACAAATCAAATTCACAAATGGAAAGAACATAATTTTATTTTTGTTTCTTCCCTTCATTTATTTGAATTCCATATCATTTGACTATGTATAAATGGATACAAGAAGAAACTTAAAGAAACATACACACATCCTTCTACAATTGATCAATGAAGAAGATGGCAAAGTCAAAATTATGGCCTCATCATGTGTAGCAATAATTTTCATGCACTTGATCACACATTCTTAGCCGCATCATATGCAAGAGAAGAAATGACACCCAAATTGCCTTCACTCGCTCGTTCCCTGACTTGAATCGGTAGAGGAGGTATTCAGAATTGTAGATTTGGAACTAAAATTCATTTACAATACCCTTTTCTCCAAATGCGTTGATGCCAAGTTTACTAAGCGGGTCATACTATTTTTCCTTGTCAATACCACTCTCATGGGAGTTGTTGGGTTTCTAGTATTGAGAAAAAAGGAATACACAAAAGAACAATTGAGTATGTGACTTTCTTTGTTGAGCATTGGGTATGTCCAGACTCTAATGCTCTTGCTCTCTGATGTTAATCTGGTGAGTGGCTCCAGCTAGAGCTCTGTCACTCTCTATGTCTTGGCATCACATCGTCGTTGACTCCAACAAAAACTACACACAAGCATAGCCATGGATCCAAAAAAATTATGTAATTTGGAAAAATCATATTGGGAATAGGAATGGCCTATTCCAGTAATAGGTATTTTTTGGCATGGACATATGCTCATTTTATGGGTAAAAATGCAATATGTCTTTCAGTTCACAATTTCGATTTGGTGCACTAAATAGAAAATACAAAACATATTCTCATTTTCACTTCCTATTTCAATTGTATTCCAGCAACGAAACAGACCCTTAGGGTCCGTTTGGTTCATGGAATTTTAAAAACTCGGATTTCTACAAACCTTGGTTTAGCCAAATCAAGGTTTTGCATATCTTCATTCCGATTTTTGGGATTTTACTAAAACTGTTTGTTTCACTCAGAAGATACCTGTGAAGTGTGTAAGCTTGGAGTTGAAGGCAAATTTCAAAAAGTAGTCCACTATATTGTTTTTACAATCCTTAAAAAACAAAACCAAGTTTTGATTTTCAATTCCTGCTTGCTAGTAGGTATTTGGAGAACTTGGTTTTGAGGCAAAATTGGAAGTTGCGAATGCTAATTCCATTTTGCAAATTTTGAAACAAATGCACAAATTTTCAAATCCGGGTTTTGAAAAAGCCAATTCCTGTCATCTTCCACGAACCAAATGGACCCTTAACTACCATACAAACTTAGAAAGAGGAGTTGGAGTCACGACAAAGTGATCATAGGAGGTGATTCAGCTTTGTGAAAAAATGAGTTTGTGGAGAATTTTATTTGATCAAACATATTTTAGAACCCATTAAATAAAGTGCACATTTCGTGTGATGAAACACCTTATCGAAAATAAAACGAAGAAGTTTGGTAGAATGGAAAGTGGCACTTCCAAAATAAAAATGGCCATGGAAAAAGAGACAGATCAAGGGCCCACATGGTCAATCTAAATAGCCAAAGCTGATGGGTGTACTACTTAAGTCAGAAAATCCAGAAGGCATTATCCAACGAACCAAGTAGGGACATATCGTGCACAGCTTACACTAAATGAGATTAAACAAATTCTTTTGTAACAGTTACGAAGTTTTTCTTCTTTGCTTCCATAGTTTGTGATTATGTTTACCTGAACAATGATGACATCTAAATGTTGTTCAAAAGCCACTCCTTTGCCATGCTTTGCCGGTTTTAACCCTTTGTTAACGAATTCAGTTGCAATGCAAGACGTTTAAATGAATGCTCTAGCGTAGAGATTATGTATTATCAATGTTCTAGCGTAGAGGGTATGTTTTGTCAAAGTTGGCTTGCTGCTTGTAGAATGCACGTCATCTTTTCCAGATCATTACTTCTGGATAATACTGAGGGATAAGGTAGGTCGATTGCAAAGGTAAGCTACGATTGTAATCAAGGAACAGTGAAAAGGCTTGTAGCCACCAATAATACCCGCTTTTACTTTTCTGAAAACTCATGGGCAAACCCATTTTATGCAACTCATGCATTAAATCGTGCTTCCCCGTATTTAACAATCATTTGTTTCAATTTTTAAAAATGCTTCTGCATAAAATTCATTCGAAATGCTAGAATGTGGCTTCACGGCACCGAACAATCATTTGATTAAAATAGTTTTGTAGAAGCTAGCATAAAAGTATGTAAAAGTATGTTAATGGATACGGGGCAACTTGTTATATGCTAAAAGTAACAGTAGTAGCTTGCAGACCCCTTGGGCCCACTATTTAAAGTATTAGTTATACTTAAATAATTTGATTAGATATCAAAGTCTTTTTGAATTTGGGTGATATTTTTATGTACACAAGTAATTTTAGCTATTTAATACAACACCATGAGATTAAAATACTTTGGTTCATTTCACAATATTTTTCTATAGCTTGATTTTAACTTTGCTTATGGTGTGAGAGCCTTGCTTGCATACTGAGCAAGATGGTGGTTATTGGCCTTATTAGGAATCATTGAACTTCACAATAGACTAAGGGTCCATTGAATATGAATATCGAAATCTTAAATCATTTTTGTCATTATATTATTTCTATCCAAACTAATGTTGCAATGTTTTTTCATTTCAATATTGATATTAGTCAATATTTACCATATGATTGTCAATCTTTATTATATGAAGTGTAATGTCTAAAATTGCACCTTGCATAATTCCTCACTACAGAGTGTCTCAACTTTAGCAGAACATAATTTTCCACCTATGCCTACATCTAATCACACTTGACCTGTCAACTCCTTTTTGTTTGAATCCTTGATGATGTGGCCCATCTAGTTCAAGTTGCATCATGCCATGTAATGTATGCATTATTTGGATTTGTCCTACAAATTTGTAAGGTGAATGTCATTTTTGAGACATTACACCTAATATTTCTAGTAGTGTAGCACCTCTTTCAATAGACCATTGGCAATGGTATTCATCCTATCTTGTCCATTGTCTCATTGTTATGTAATTGTCAATCTATTAAACTTCATCAACTCTCTCTGGATCATTTAAATAGCTTTCACAATCTCCTTTTAACATAATTTTCTGCCTATGCTTACATCTAATCACACTTGACCTGTCAACTCCTTTTGTTTGAATCCTTGATGATGTGGCCCATCTAGTTCAAGCTACATCATGCCATGTAATGTCTGCATTATTTGGATTTGTCCTACAAATTTGTAAGGTGAATGTCATTTTTGAGACATTACACCTAATATTTCTAGTAGTGTAGCACCTCTTTCAATAGACCATTGGCAATGGTATTCATCCTATCTTGGTCATTATCTCATTGTTCTATAATTCTCAATCTATTGAACTTCGTCAACTCTCTCTAGATCATTTAAATAGCTTTCACAATCTCCTTTTAACAATTTTTTTGTTGTTGTTTCAAAGTCTCTAGTCCCTTTAGAACTAATTCTCCTTAATTAAAAACTTGATAGTATCACATCACTTCTCCACATCTTCTATCATGCACATTTTCTTTCACCTCCAATCCAACAATCACCATCTTCATGATTCTAATGAAAACTAACCTCGAATCCATTTACTCTTGTTTAATATTCATATCAGAGTATCTTAAATATTTTCTCTCTTAATTCATTAACTACTCTTATTTATTAGATTATTATCTTATAATAATTAATATTATATCCATTTGTGAAGGTTGAAATACCAAAACATGAACCTAGCCTAGGTAGACCCCTACAATAAAAATCCAACACTATTCAACACATTTTTTTCTCCTAGTCTAGGCTTGAAGGAAGAATAGTGTAGCTTTGTTAGGAATATTCTGTTGGAGTAACCATATTGCATTGTTTATTTGAATAATTATTATGTAATTGTAGAACTTTCTAAAATATAATATTTTGTATAGATCCTCCTTGATACAATGGAAAAATGATTAAATGTTTATAAATATTTCTATCATTGTGGTACCAGAGCTTGTGAATAGTTGCAGCCATGTGGAGCTGATTGATCTCTGTGAAATTCCTATGCTATTGGAGGACCACACCCGACCAAATGCCAGCCAAAAAAAATCATGAATGGTTTACAAACTATTTGACACAACATGCAACTAGAAAGGCTATCTCAAGGAATGCGGTGGTTGGGATATGCAACGTTAAGTGGTAGATTTTGAGTGCCACTTATACAACATTATAAGGAAAATGCATTGAAGAGAATTTGTATCCATTCCTTATTTTTGGTTGGGCATGGGAACGATTAAGTCAAAATTGAAAAAGAGTTAAAATTTATATGATGTGAATGGAAGTATTGAATGGCATGAATCATCACAATCATTTGTTGGGATAGTTAAAGTCAAAACTTTACTATATCTAGGATGGGAATGGCTTGAACATCACACATTAAGCTTAATTTTTAGACCAAAAGTGTTAAATAGTTAAAGTTAATTTTTTTCCTCAAGCTTAATTATTCCTTAGTGTGTGATGTTTAAGGGTGACTACGATGTTGTTGGAATTCTAGAATGAAAGTAGGCTTGTATAGTCTTATGTTTTACACTATCTTTCCCCTGCACCATCTTGTAGAAGGCGCTTAATTAGTTATTCTTTTTGGATCTTTTACTCTAGCTTTCCAAGTTATCATCAGTTTGATATTTTCAAATGAGGAATATGTCAGACATCTATGTTAGTTCATTCTCACTATTGCAAGAGCAGATTCCATTACCTCATTGGTGTGCTTAGGTACACGATATTTGAACATATATTCAATAGATACTATTTTTGAGTTGAATATTTTGAATATAGTTATTAGTAATCGATCATATTGCACACTTCCTACAATAACTAAGATGATTGGTCTTATTTGATTCCTCCTATTCCATTGGCCACTTTTCTATTTTCTTTTACTACCATCGATATTAAGGAATTTCAGGGCAACGTGAAGTGCTCTCAATGCTTATTTTTGTCTTTGAGACATGGGCAATAAATATTAAGTTCAGGGGCTTAAGTTTGAATATTTTGCTGGAGAGATTTTTGCTTAAGAAGTTAACCAGTGGGTTGTTAGGAAGCATTCATATATATTCATCATTGTTGTTGGTTGATGAAAATAATTTAGTGAAAAGATATATTTATCACCACACAAGAAGGGGAACATAGTTTCTCTAAAGATATTAAGTGCCACTACTTAATGTTAGATTCTTCATAATCCATGACTTGTTGTTAATAGTTTTCTATTATGACAACACACATTATTTGTATTGAATTGATACTCAAGAGTATCTACTTTTGGTTGCCATGGATATTAGTTATGATAATTTTATTTTTCTAACATAAGTTTGGGAGTATAGATTTATTAATGCAATAAGTGACATACCTTCTCTGATATGTGATAATAAAGTAGTCTATATTTTTAATATGAGTGCTTGGGAAGGTGGAGTTCAAAATATTAAAACAATTATTGAGCATCTAGTAAACTTATTTATTCATGTTTCTAATAGAACATCAAACTATAAATGATCAAATATTTTGGTCCATCTTTGTTTTACATAACAAATCCATGAGAGAATAATATAATCATTCACAAGGATAAAGAGGAACAAGGTTACTCTGATGGTTGCCATCATCAAGGGAAGGATACGTTCATCCTCTCAACTACGTCACCTCTATATTTTAAGCCCTCAACTTTAGCTATCAGCTTAGGGGTCACACATAATTTTATGCTCCAACTCGTAATATTGCCTTGGTGCAAGGAATTAAAAAACTTCATTGGTGATGTAGTATTAAATAAAACTTTATTGCATTGAAAGAAGGTGTAAGACCCACTCTAAGAAAAATATTGCATAGCTCACTATTTTTTTAATTGTTGTTGATAGTTGTTTTGCTCCATCCCCCCTCCCCCACCTCTTCTAACCTTAAAGAGATTCAAGTACTAATTCATAGTAATAAGACGCCCACCCATTATAGAATAATTGAAAGAAAAAACAAAACTTTCCTTCTTCTAAATAATATTATAGTGATTGTTCTCAAACACTTGACACTCTTTCAAATGGATGGATTGGAATGGCTAGGTATCATAACCTACAATTATGACATGAAAAATTTGAATTTATAAAATTATTTGAGAATAATTTACTGAACTATTGAAACTATAGCTCCCTTCGCATGAATCTAAAACATGTAATGATTAAAACCCCCATCTCCCAATTATTATTGAAATAAATATCATTTTAAACACAAATATATTTCAACCTAAAATACCAAGTTTGTAGCCAACAAGCTTCATCATATACATGAATACCTTTACAATATGTGGGATTAAAAATTCCTTTATATTTAAAGTAAAACACATAGTGAAAATAGTAATTCATTTTCTGTTAAGGATATTCAAATGATCGTTCATTCTCTTATACTTTACATTACTTATCACTCCTCTTATTCAATTATTTTTTGAAATGTAATATTTAAATACTCCAAAGAATAACACTATAAGTTGACATACATTTCTACCATTTATACATCTTTAATTTTTATTTTTACATTTCTTAAACTTTAGAAACTATCTATCTTGATCATTAAGGTCTTGATTAATGATGATATCTACAATAATGTAACCTCTTAAGGTGTGGTTATTCTTAGACTACCTAAAGTTGGAAATAGTTCTCATAAAATTTTGTAAGATACTTAAAAAGTATGAAGCACATCTAGAAGTCCCTTTCAATAATTAATTTTAAGCTTAAAGTCTCCCTTTTCGATGATAGAAAAAAGGTTAATCTATTTCATATGTATTATGAGTTGCAAGCAACAATTTATTTCACCCCGTTATTAGAGTTAATACATAGATTCTTGCAAAAGCCTTAGATGATAATTCCATTTGAATTTCTACAAACTCTACTAGCAATAGATTGCCTAGGATTTCTTTTAGATAGCTGAACAATGTTGCATTTAATATAGCCCTCATGCTTAGGGATCCATATGGTGAGTATCCTTCTTCTACTCTACCAATTTGTATTTAAGAGGTTTTGTTGAATCCCACAAGTCTATTTAATTTGAATCCCTTTGAAAGTGGAGATGAACTTTCTTTTTAAAAATAAAATAATATTAATGTTCTCCTTTGTCTATTGTCTTTTATTTTGAATAGGAAAGTGTCCATTCTTGATTGGTCTCTCCATCATTTGTTATTATGTTTCATTTTGATATTCTAATTAAGCAATAGAGGGCTTTAATCCCAAAGTGTTCACAAGATATTGTTGTTGAACAAAATAAAAATTCATTGGTCAATAAGTTACAAACTCATATAATATTGCATAAACTAGTCCACATTACTTAAGGAAAATACACATTCCCACACCTCCCCATGATGGGGGGAAATTAACAAGAGAAAACCCATTCTTTTTTAATTGGAGTAGCAAGAAATGTGCTTTTTATCCAAGAAGAATCCTATTTTATTGAGATAATAAACAACTTGGGATTTACCACATTGGTAATAATAAGCCAGAAGAGGTTAGATTTTTGGGTTAGGTTGGGAATGCAAACTCGATTCAAGATCTAGTTTTGGATTTAATGAATTTACAAATCTTTGTAAGATAATTTAATAGATAATTTGCTAGATTACTTCGAATCCATTCATCTCAACTTATCTAAGAGAAAAGAAAACTATGAGGAAGGAGGGGAAGATTAGATTTTATATATTCCTTTAAACTATTACTAACCTATAGAGGAATACCAATATATTCTTACAACTAATTTAAAGTCTTTCCTGTGGGCCTTATAATTTTCATATTTAATATAAATGCTAAATTCATTTCCATAGATAAGCATAAGCCACCATTTTATATAGTTTAATATATTATCGGGTGAACCCACAATAATGGGTTCCACTTTAGTGGCACGAACAAAAATGAAAAAAATTGTAAAATGAGAAATTGCAATATATGTTCATGCAAACATGATTTGCATGTTCGCGCGAACATGGTAAACTTGTTCGCACGAACATGCAAAATCACAAAAATTTTAACCTTTTTTACTTTTTCTTTTTTTTTTTGCTCTTTTGACTACCATAATTGTAGAAGAATGATCTCCTACTATAAAATAAAAAATATCAAAATGTGCTACTCAGAGCAAGCTTTCCAATGACTATAATTTTATTACATAATTTAATCATTAAGACTTTCAAATATGAGTTTAACTCATTATAGGTTCATTACCGATGGAACATCAACTGACTTTGACACCTTGGGAAAATTAGTAAATTAGGTCAAAAATTTTTTGAAAAATATGGAGGCACTGGCTTATTGAGATACTTTTCTATTGAAAAAAAAAAAATGGTTTATGATAAATTGACTTCAAATTATCTGTGTCAAACGGAACATATGTCTGAATTACAGTTCATGTCACTTCAAAGCTTCATAAACTATACAATATTCAACAAAAATAAATAAAACCAAATGCAAACACTGGATATTGATGTTACAAATCCAACACCAAAAGAATTACTTCATTATCATTTCTAGAAAAAAAGTTATGTGTGTCAAACAGACTGTCACTTTTTAAAATATTGAATTTTATTATGTACCACTTTTTGGAAGAGATAAAAAAAATTGACATAATTTTTTATTTTTTTTTAGATTAAAAAATGTGGTTACAAATCAGGAACAAAATACTCAAAATCACTAGTTTATGTCATCTAGAAATTATTTATATTTTTGGAGATATAGTCACTTGAACGTGATGTTTGTTGCAAAAATATTGATTTCAGTGTCAAAATTGGTCAAAAAGTGGAACCCATTATTGTGGGATCACCCTATCATAACCTAGATGTATATTGATATATCATATATCTTCAAAGAATAGAGCTAGAGGATCATGTTCTTATGAAATTCTTTTCTTCTTTATTGTCTTAGCATTTGTTTAGTTTTGATAATGTTGCTTGAAAGAGGAGAGTGTGGGGTGGAAGTAGGCTCGAGAAGGAATTAGGAAATCTGTTCTCAAAGTACCTATCCTTCATGAGGTTTATCCAATCTTTACTAGTGATCCATAAGAAACCATCCCACTCTTAAATAATATCTCTATTAAAATATCTTATTTTCATTTTTCATAAAACTCTATATTTCTTTGAAGTGCAAAATTTTTCCTATTTGACTAGAGCTATTTTTTTAATTTATTGACCTTTGGGGAAGGAATTTTGAGGAGAGAAATTAAAATTTTCAAAGTCTGATTTTCCTTTTCTGATTTAATAATTTTTCCTTTCCAACCTAGAAAATATATGTTAAATATTTAATAAGGTTCTTACAATACATTAATGAAGAAAATAATATAGTAAGAGGAAAACCATGGTTTAGTTAAGGAAGAAGTATTGTAACCTAAACCATTCTTTAATATAGCTTGAAGGTATTCATTAAAATTTAAGAAGTAGAGTTTTTATTTGTAATATTTTACTTGTTTCCTTGAATGTTTAGCATAGCTCTCAATAATTTTCTTCTATTTATTTTCTTCAAACATGAAATAATTATCAAAAATAATTGTACCATACACAAATATTTGGCGAGAGATAAATTGGAGCTAGGAAGAAGCTTCAATTCATTTTATTTTATGAGAATCATAAAATAATTGTACAATGGGTCAAATTTTCTTAAGCCTTTCCCCATTGAAAAAAATCCATGACAAACACATTTACAAGGAACAAATAAAGAGTGAAGGTCACTCATGCAATGATAATATTTAATAATCTATAATTAAATCAGTACTTCTTGATAATAATAAATAGAAAATCTCATTTTACTTTATCATAAGCCTTAGAGATGTCTAATTATAAAAATCATACATTCATTTTTGCTTTTGTCTTCGTCAAGTGAATAATTTCATGAGTGATAATGATGACATTAAAAAACATTCTTCCCTTGACAAACCTCTTATGATTTTGGGATATGAGCTTATCAAAGATGTGCTTAAGCCTATTAACCACACTCAAGCGAATATTTTATAGATGTAATTACATAGATTTATAAGCCTGTAATTAGACACCATTTTAGCTTCAACTAATTTGTGAATTAGAGCCATCAAAGTCAAAAAATAATTGTTGGAATTCTCTATAATTAATGAAAGAGGGGGTGAATTCAGTTATACAAGGTCCAAATGTAATAATAAAAAATTCTAGTGCTTAACATATTCATATCCATAAAACCATATCATGCATGCATCCAGTACATACCTTAACTTAGTAGGTCATTGTCTTAGGTAAAAATAACTTTGAAGAAATGTAAGCATGAAACACAACAAACTCATTCACACAATTTGACACAAGGATTTTACATGGAAATGCAATTTGGGAAAAACTACTAGTAACATCCTACCAATTTTTCACTCTTCTAAAGTGATTCCCTGTTAAAGGCCAACCTTGTTAAATGTCACGATACAGACTATTAAATGTGACCTAGTTAAAGGATTTCAATCACCCTATTAGGAGTGACCCTTTTTAGAGGACTTTAGGAAAGTCAATTAGAATGTCACCTAATTAAAGGATTTAAAAATGATTGTTAGGTTAACCTTCATCCAAAATATTTATCTAGAATGATATAGTTGTTAGAAAGTAACAACAAGACTTGATCTGATAACAAAATATAGCTCACTTATAAATTATAGATCTTTGGTTTAGTTCTCCATTCTTCTAGGCATTCACAGTTTTCACATCTAATAGCTTGTTCACCCTTCAATAATTCATCCTCTTAAGCCTTCTTGCTTTGTATACTAATTATAGACTCTTCTATTCGGTCATCATATGAAGCAACACCCTAGACTTCTTGTCTTCCTTAGGTTCTCACACATGAAAACCTTTTCTTTTGGCATGTTATCTCTATAAATAGAGAGTTTAGATATTTTATAGTTTAACCACAATCATCCATTTTAGAGTTAGGTAAGATTCAATAAATCTACCCACTTTTTCATTTTAGTCCCTTCTAAAAACTTCTTCTACAATCTTCCATGAATTCACCTTGTAATGGCTTATCTTGAATTTTGTACCAGAATCTCATCATACTTATCTTCCAGACACTTCACACAATTTAAGAAAAGAAATTAGTCAGCTCAGAATCATCAAATCTTTGATTTAATACTTTCTATTGTCACTTGACATCTACACTATTCATTTAGAAATAAACATCTTTTGATGCTCTGCCAACATTGGGTTGCTCAGCATCAACTAAATATTACTAGCTCAGTCACCACTATTATTTCCTTGATGCTTGACACTTGCTAAAATTTATTGATGCTTAGCACATACTAACTTTTTGCTCATCTTAAAATAGGTTTTCTCAACTTACAGTGTTTGCTTGGCCAGGATTGGTAGACACTTTTTATGAAAACACATCTTCTTGGCTTAGCTTAAGTAACCATTTACTTTAGGTTTAAGTAGATTAATAATACATAATATCATCAATCTCTAACTTGGTCTTAGTGCTCCTTTTATACACCAAATAACTCAACCTTTCTCTATGGACTCTTGTTATAATATATTTTCAAATCCTCTTCATCAATCAAAAAAATGATAGCATTTAAACCAAAAAGAAGTTGTCTCACCAATAAGTAACAGGTTTGACATCATTGAAAAAATAATTAATGTTCCATGATAGGTTCCACATTTCAAACAATCTCTTTTCTACAATCCCCCTCTTTGGCATTGATGGCAAACCAATACCAACAACAATACCATTAATACCTTTGAAATATCTCTCTATTAATATGTATAATTCCTCTGTATAAGGTAATCTAATATTTGTCAATCTCCTTCAATGTATATTCTCCCTTTGATTTCTATCAACAATATCTTCCTTATCACTCTTCCTTAGCAGTGTATCTTCACCTCTTAAGATGTTCCATATATATTTATCTCCCTCTTTTAGGTTATCTCTCTATCTTTGACAACAATGTCAAAGACTTGTCATCTATTCATGTAGATATAATCAATTCAGGTTCTCCCTCTGTCACTTTACATGTGACTATAAATCTTCTAATTTAGCTCCTTCATTACTTTAGGTAGCTCTTAAAATAAGATCCATTGCACCAATTTTAAAATATGATAATCAACTTAGTTGATGTAGGGAACTACTCATGCTTCTTAAGTAGATTTTGATAGAGGTATCATCCCTAGTTTACCTCTAAGATATTCATGTGCATCCTTAGGTAAAGATTTTGTGAATATATCAGCTATCTATTCTTTTTTATTCACATATTCTATTCTGACTTCTTTTTCTTGAACCAACTCTTTCAAGTAATGATGCTTTATTGCAATGTGCTTTTTCTTTGTGTGCATCACAGGGTTTTTTGATATGTTTATAACACTTGAACTATCACAATAAAGTACCAAAATTTCAGCAATTTATTCCTTCATTCCTTTGAGTAGGTTTTTGTTCCATACCACATTTGTGCAATTCACTACAATAGCCACATATTTAGCTTTAGTAGTAGATTGAGATATACAATTTTCTTTCTTACTAGTTGAGGTGACCAATCTCTTTCCTAAGAAAAATTCTCCACCACTTGTACTCTTTATGTCATCAATGTCTCCAACCCAATCAACATCTATATAGGCTCTTAATTCAAACTTATCATTCTTCTTGTAGTAAAGACCATAGTCTTATGTTCCTTTCAAGTATCTCATGATCCTTTTAACAACCATCAAATGATTCTTCTTACGATTTGCAAAAAACCTTGTAACAATCCCAATAGCTAATGCAATATCAGGACTACTATGTACTACATATTGTAGTTTTCCAATCATAGACCTATACAATGTTTGATTTACTTAGAATAATTAATTTTGGATAGTTTGTGTCCTATTACCATAGGAGTACTAACAGTTTTGGAATCCTTTGTACCAAAACATTTCAATATTTCTTTCACATACATGGATTGAGTGATGTAAATACCATATTTCATCTAATATAATTGCAAACCAACAAATAATTTTATCTCTCCAAGCATTGACGTCTCAAATTCTTTCTTCATTTTATTTGTAAATGTCCTACACAATGCATTTTGTCCTCCAAATGTGACATCATCAACAAATATTTCAGCTAGTAAAATCTCTTTACCTCCTTCTATCTTCAAGTATAGATTGCTTTTATCATTGGTCTTCTCAAAATGAATCTTCACAAGATAGTTGCAAAGCCTCTCATACCATGTTCTTGAAGCTTTCTTTAAACCATATAAATCTTTGTGTAATTTACATACCATATTCTTGTTGTTTGGATCAACAAATCCTTCTAGTTGTTCTATGTTAGCCTCCTCTTCTAGTATACCATTTAGAAATGATGAATTCACATCCATTTGATAAATTTTGAAACCTTTGTATGCACAGTTCTTACTCCTTCCAATCTTGCAAGTGGGGAAAATGTCTCTCCATAGTAAATTCCCTCTTCTTTTGTGTAACCCTTGCAAACTAATCTTACCTTATTCCTTGTGACTTTACCATTCTCATCCAATTTTTTTCTGTATACCCACTTGGTTCCAATCACATTCTTATTCTCTAGTCTAAGTACCATAGTCCATATTTTTTTGTTCTCAATCTAATCAATCATGGCTTTACTCTAGTCTTCATTATCTAATCCATCCTTCATTGAATTAGGCTCATGCCTTAACAAACATGTATCACTTCTCAACCTATTCCTTGTCATTGGTTTTGCTTCCTTATGTCCAATAATTTGTTTAGTAGGGTGATGTCCTCTGACATACATTAACAATCTTGGTTTTGCTCTTCTTTCTTCAATGGATCTATCAACGTCAGAGTCACTGTGCACTTCTCTGTCAAGCAAGTCAGCATTCCTTTCATGTACACTAATCTAAGTATCAAAATGTACTTAGGCTTTTGTCTACAACTTGGCTCTTAAATGCAACTCGATATTCATTGTATGTGACTCACTAGTCACTAATACTTGTTCATGTTGATTTACAACTTGGTTCACAACTTCACCAGCATTCATGTCTTCATAGTAGTATATGAAGGTTTTATATTCTTTAAGTTCCTGCTCAGGTTCAACTTCATGTACCTCTGTATATTCATCAAATTTCACATTTTCACTTTCTACAACTTTGTTAGTGGTAGTATTTAAACACTTATAATCTTTACTTCTTGTGGAACAACCTAGAAATATACCTTCTTCACTTTTAGCATCAAGTTTACCACTCCTATTGTCCTTAAGAATGTAACACTTGCTTCCAAATACCTTAAAATATTTCACATTGGGTGAGTATCCATACCATAGTTCAAAAGGTGTGAAATTTGTACATTCCCTGACTTGTACTTAGTTCAGAGTATAGACGATTGTGCTTATAGCTTCTCTCCAGTATTTCAAAGAAACATTCTTCTCCATCATTAGTGTTCTAACACAATCCATTATAGATTTTTTCCCTCCTTTTAGAAATCCCATTTTGTGGAGGGGTCCTAGGTGTAGAATTTTTTCTTTTAATTCCTCTGTCATTACATTTGTAAGGACATGGTAGTGGTTCCCACTTTTTGGCCAAGTTTGACACTAAAGTATATATTTTTAATAAAAACTTGATTTTCAAATGCATATTAAGACAAAACTATAAATAATTTGATGATAATGTAAAATAGTAATTTTTAGCTTTTTCTGTCTAGTTTCTAACAATATTTTTTAGCTTTTTAATAATTTCATTTCAATTCCTTTTTTAAATCTCCCTTGAGAAGTGCTTTATATGAAAATTGATATTTTCAAAAAGTGATGGGTGTTTTGATCAACATAGCTATTTTATAAAAATGGGATAATTATGAACTTCTTTTTGGGCTAGAATAGTGACATCAATAACTACCATTTTTTTTTGGTTTTGTTCAATTTCATCCAAAATTATATGTTTTATTTAGTGTCAAAGTGACACTAATGATAATTTATACATAGGTTGCTTTTGATTAATATAACTTGATTTGTATATATTGAAATGCAACTTTTCTTGACTTGCTAGAAAGCTAATACACATAGCTTTGATGATCATATCTTTAAAAAAATTATTCTTTACTTTTATATTTTTCCCAAAGATTGAAATGGAGGTTTCTAAAATGATAAAAGAACCTATATTTAATAAAATTAAAAATAAAAGATCACAATAACACAATATATGCTAAAAATGTAATAATTGGAAAGCTTATTGAAAGGAGAACACATTTCTAAACTTAGTTTCAGAGTTTAAACTTATTTGGCCAACCTTTTCATAGCCACGAAACTTCAACTGAAGCCCTTGTGTTGGATGCCTAGGGGCTTCATGGGAAGCCCTTGAGGCACATGTTTGGTTGTCAAGGGGATTTGAGAGAAGCCCTTGGGAACTATTTTTCGGTGCTATGGGCTTATTTTTAAGCCCCTAGTCGACCCAAATTAGTGTTATGGGCTTCATCTAAAGCCCTTAATTGGTGAAAACTAGAATACTTATAATTATTTTGTTTGGTATAAATAACAATTGTAGGCTCATATTTTAATCATTACAGAAAAATTTTAGAAGGAATTTATTGTTTTGAAGAAAAAGGAAGAAGACTCAAGAAAATTTGAAAGATTTTGTTAGTTTTTTGGAGACTAACTTGACAATTCAAAATATTTTGAAAATAGAAGATGAGATGAAAGCAAGGAAGACAAAGTAAATCTGCAAGAAATACATCAACTAATGCAGAATAGAGAAATCATGAGAAAAAATTAGCAAATTATTACAAAAGAAGAGAATGTATGTATATGTGAAAATTCATATGGATGTGTCTATTTCTAATTTTATAATTAATTTTATAAATTTATTCATTTATATGGATGTAGGTCTTAACAAATAATCACAAGATGAGCAAATATATGTTGAAGAAGATTTGAGACATGACAATCTAGGATATGATAGTCCAAGACATAACAATCTGGGACATGACAATCAAGGACATAACAATCTAGGACATGATAATTCAAGACATGAACCAATGGAACTTAGAAAAGGGTTAGGATTAGTTTCTCAAATTGGTATGGATGAAGGATTAAGATTAGGGCCACAAGTGTAAAGAAAAATATCAGTAATAGAAATTTAGATCATTTACTTGCAATTGATGTGGATAAATTGAAATCATTTACTGATATTAGATCATTAACTCTTTCCAAAAAAAGAGGTATGAATAAGATAGTAAAATATATAGCAAATAAATTTGATGTTTTGGAAATGCTTGAAAAAACTCAAGTACTTGCTCATGATCTTTTATGAAAAAAATTGAAAGAGTAATTAGAATTGTTAGGTGTAGACACAACATCAAAAAAGAGAAATTTTTCTAACATGCAAAGTGATATTGTTAAAAATGTTAAGAAAGATTTGAGCTCTATAGGGAAGAAAACTCGAAGTAAAGATAAGAGTGCTACAAGAAGATTTATGTTGCAATCTATTTTTGGTAGTATTATACCAAAAAATAGACAAATATCTTCAATTTCATCACATATTGGTTTTAGTAGAAAAACCATATTAAAATATATTAAGAGAGTAATGATTTTGGATGGTAGCACTTTGGGAGGAAATTGGACAATTATGTGTAGAGCTTCTCGTTGTGATATGATTGATGATAGAATCAAAAGTTTCGTAATATCATTTTGGAATGATAATACTCTTCCTTCATCAAATACTAGAGATGTTCTCAGACATAGGGTTAGATCTAACCTTTATGAACATGATACAAAACATTGGTTGGACATAACATCACATTAAATGTATGTCTCATTTAGTTGAAATCTAGATATAAAGATTGGGCAGTCATTATTTGAAAGATTGAAGTCATATTTAGGAGAAACAAAGTGTTTGAAACTTTTTGTTGTCTTTATCATATTGAATTTGATCTCCACTATTAAGTTTATTGCGAATTTATAAAAGAAACTTTTGGTTATGAAAATGCCCCTCCTAGTAGATGAAGTGATTTCATCTCATATATTTTGTGTGGAAAATAGATGATCTTGTTGGTCAAATCAATTGAATTAGAGGAATATGTGATGCGTGTTCTAATTTGGGTCTTTTTCCTTTGAATAATGAAGATATTGATGTCACAAAAATGATAAATTGCAAGGATTACAAGTATGTAATGAATCAAACTAAATCTAGAAAAGAATAAAAAAGATTAGAATATGTTGAAGAGGGGATGACTATTGAAGCATTTATGGAAAACTTTAAAAATTTGATACAACCATATATTCATCATGCATATTTTGCAAAGTGGAAAGCAGAAAAATTTCAAACACTTAGAGATAACTTCCCACTTGGAACCATTTTATTAGTTGTTGACTTTGCAAAATACTATTCCTTTGTTCATCAAAAGGCTATTCAATCAAATTACTATTTTTTAGATCAGGTTACTATTATGGTACAAGTGTGCTATTATCATGCATAGTTAGATTTGGATGGTATTCAAAGCATAGTTGAAGCACAAGTCATAAAAAAGAATATCACTTCTACATAAGTGATGATAAAGAACATGATATTCATTATGTAGAACATTGTTTCAAAAATATTTTTGCATATATCAAAGAAAGAGGCATAAGTATTGATAAAAATTATGTTTGGTTAGATGGGTGTATTGCACACTGCAAATCATCTCAACCATTTTATGTACTTTGCCAACATCATTGTGATGAAAACATACTTCATGTATGGAGTTTCTTTGAAAGTGGACATGGAAAAGGTAAACATGATGGTCATCAAGCTTATATCAAATATTCTCTATGAAAGTTTAAAATGAATTATAACCCGAGTTCGTATAAATAATGCACAAGACATTGTTGAATGGTGCAGGGCATATTTTGCATCAAATAAGGTTGGTGCATCATCAAGAGTGAGTCGAATAGTACCATGTAGAGTCTTTTGGGAGATACCAGGTAAATGTACATGCGTGTGTATATATATTTCCTCTTAAATTTAATTTAAGTTATACACACATGACACATGTGAATATATATATATATATATATATATATATATATATATTTGTCTACAATTTGTTTTTGTATATATATATATATATATAATGTGTCTTCGGGTGTGGATAGAAAAATTATGCATGGTTGCAAGAGGATAGGAAAAACATGATTCTTACATTCTGTTATGACTACCAATCATCACAATTAGGCATTGTACATGAGAGACTATTCATGTTTTTGTTGTTATTGCATTGCTGAGAATTATAATGAGTGCATCGATCAGGATCGTGTATATGTAGGTCTATGGACTTCGGTGCCACTTGTTGTTACTAATATAGACAATCAAGATGAAGATGAAAATTTTGATGACATTCCTTTGATTTCTATTGATTATGACCATATATCTAGACTAGTTTGAATTGGTAAGTAAAATTTGAAAATTTATATATATATATATATATATATATATATATATATATATATATATATATATATAGGATCAAAGTTAACTGAACCCAAAAAAAGTGATGGAATGTAGGAGTGAGTTACTATTTATTGCATTGAACTATTGAAAGGATCAAAGTTAACTAAACCCAAAAAAAGTGATGGAATGTTATTCTGTACAGGTATGTGTGCATTAATTTAACTAATTTAAATTATAAGTGTGTTTATATTTAAATGATGAAAATTTATTTATTATATACCTATGTACATGTGTTATAAATATTGAATTTGAAATGCATTGTCTGTAGGTTCAATTTTTTTGGAGGGAACATATCTCAGGCAACAAAAAATAGTGAAACATGGAATTCACTTTTTTGCATCCATTTCTCTACATCCAATTAAACATAAAGGTGTATTTCGCAAGTGGATATTAGATATTGAGGACCAAGAGAGAATATTAAATGTTTTCTGCGAGCATGTGGAACCACTTTGAACCACTTGACATCTATTTCATATTTGTAGAACTTGCTAAAGATATTTCATATTTCCAAAACTTACTACATTTAATAATCATATTTCTTCTATCACTTGCTTAAAGATATTTCATATTTCATATTTAATTTAATCCATTGCATACATACATTTATATGTTCATTATATGTGTCTAGAGCATGTGGAACCACTTGGAACCACTCAACATATTTCATATTTGTAGAACTTTCTATAGATATTTCATATTTATTGGACTTAATACATTTAATACTTCATATTTCTAGATCACTTGCTTAGATATTTAATATTCCATAGTTAATTTAATAAATTTCCTACATGTACATACATTGAATACCTACAAATGTAACTTGCATACTTATATTGAATACTTACATGTTCATTTGATCATAGAAGTTTAGGAGTTTATTTGTGTACTTACTAAAATGAAACTTTTTAGGAGTTTATTTGAGTTTACATGTTCACATGGACCTTAAACTAGAAAACATGTATATATTATATTTCTAATTATAAATTGAACCAATTATGTACACATGTCTAACCATAAATTAAATACATGTATATTGAATGGTATAAACTAGAAGTGTATGTATATATCATATTTCTAATCATAAACTGAACATTGTCATGTACACATGTCTAACCATAAATGAAATACATACATATAGATCATATCAAAATGTGTGTGTGTGTGTGTCAAATCATAAATGTTACATGTCTTGATCACATCAATGATAAAGTAAACATGTGCATGTGCCCTAAAATAGAGAGTCATCAACACACATACGAATAGGGCAACCCTCTGACTGAGAATTGTGAGGATCATGTGTCTGTGGAGTATCAACAAATCCCTACAAATTAAAATATAACAATGTATTAGACATGTAGAGGGACCTGTATATATACACATGGGTTCTAGAGTTTCAAATATTTACATGTATATATTTAAATTTAAATGCATTGATAAAAGTGCACATGTCTCTAGTACATTTCAAATTAATTTAAATTTCTATAATTTAAAAATTATCTGAGCACTAGTGGGTGTCACATCCATCATATTTGTAACCCCCTGAGTAGTAGGTGTCACATCAACAACATCTCTCCTCCCACTATGATCAGAGCCCACATTGGAAGAAGCATGCTTTGCTACCTATGCCTACAAAAATATAATTCATTTGGAAATATGAGTACGTAATTATAAGTTTGTACATGGAAATTTGTTAATGTAAAAATGAAACTTAAAAGAGGTGTACCTAGGTCTAAGGAGGAAGAGGGTCATTAGTGCCACATACTAAGGTGTCATAAATGAAAACTACATCTCTAATAGTCTCAATCCTTTGGAATAATGATGAGTGCAAAGGACTAAAAAGATGGGATGGAAGTGGTGTAGAGTCAGTAGACTAAAATAGCAGCATGTCCATGTATGATCCTATGTCATTGGGAACATGAATTTGATTCAAATCTCGTAACTTATAATCAAGTAGGTCAACTCCATCAGTAGAAATAGATATACCTCGACTCACTTCTAAGGTCCCCTTAGGTGGAGCTACAAAAAATTGTTGCGCTGAGTGCTAAGCTAAGTGTTGAGCCCTAGACTGTTGTGTGCTAGAGTGCTATGTAGAGTGCTCAACACCAAATTCATATATAGAGTGCTTTGTACTCTAGTGTACACGAACTAATGAGATGTCATAGAAAGCTCAAAATATAGGCCTCTATGAAATCGTCTCTGTGACACTTTGTAAAGGCATCCCTTGTGTATACAAGGTACATGAATATGCATGTAAAAGATCATCTAGAAGATACAAGGCCATCTCCATATGTTTGTGCTCTCCAATTCGGCCACATATATTTTCTAGGATAGGAATACATGCAATTCTAAGAATCTCATCAGTGGGAAGTGTAGTACTTGATGATGCCTTAGAAGATGATCTGCATTGACTAGGTCTACTCAAAAGTTATTTTCCTAGAGTGTTAGATGCAATGTGCCCTATTTTATCAATTTCTTCCCTTTGAGTAGTCATGACAAATCTATCAGCAATTGCAACCATCACTAGAGTCACTACTAGGGTCCTAGATCCCACTAATGCATGATGATGAAAAATAACATGAGTTGCCTCATAGTATGCATATCTAAATATTTAAATAGTTGTCCTTGAATATCTAAATATTTGATGTAGTGCCCCAAACAAAACTCCACATACGACTACTGGGAAAAATATGATGGAATTTATTCATTATTAGGATAATGATCATGTGCTACTAGGAATTGAGGATATATCATACAAGCAATCTGTGGCACAACACATCAGGTAACCTGATATGCCCTAACCATGGTCTTCCCCTCATAAAATGGGAAGACCTCTTGTTTGATAATCTCCATACAAACTAGGCTCTAAACCTCTTCTAAGGATATACCAATTGAGATCTCTGCTCTAAGCTCATCAAAAATAGTATGTACAGACTATGGTGCAAATGCAGATTTTGATCTAAGTCTATCAGTAAGCCCCTCAAGACTAGTCAAAATCTATTGAGATATTCCTCTATATAGATGATCCTTAGATTGGTCAATAGTTGATCTCAGTCTAGTAGTCTCTATAGTTGAAAACTAGAATATAATCTACATATAAGGAATGCAAGCTTGTTATTATTCCAATCCCTATCCCTGTGCCTAATCATGTCCATGTCCTTAATCTTGTCCATGTCCCTGATCATGTCCATGACCCTCTCCCTATTCCTAATCCTAAGGCTGATCATGGGTTGCCATCTATGGGTATAACATGCAAACTAAATGTTAACTTAATATCAGAAGAACCTAAGGGCAACTTAATGTTAACTTATATTACAAAAGTGATTAGAGAGAGAGAGAGAGAGTGCACAAGGATCTAGAGAAAGTGATGAGAGAGAAACAAAGGAGAGACAAGTGAGGTCAAAGAGAGATTTGAAAGGAGAGATAAAGTGTGAGGAGAGAGAAAGTGTGAGGAGGGTGAAGTAAATAAGAGAAAATGATAAGAGAGAAAGTAAGGAGAGAGAAATGATGAGACAGAAAGAGTGAGGAGAGAGAGTGTGTGATGAGAGAGAAAATGATGAGAGAGAAAGTAAGGAGATAGAATTGGTGAGAGAAAGAGAGAGGAAGAGCAAGGAGAGAGAGTGTGAGGAGAGAGAAATTTTAAGGAGAGAGAAGTTAGAGGAGAGAGAAAGTGAGAGAGAGTTCAAGGAGAGAAATTGTGAGAAGATCTCGAGAAAATGTGAAGAGAGAAAGTGATGAGAGAGAAAGAGATGAGAGTGAGAGAGAGTGCAAGGAGAGAGAAATTGATGAGAGGGAAAGTAAGGAGAGAGAAGTGAGAGGAGAGAGAAAGTGACGAGAGAGAAAGTAAGAAGAGGGAGAGAGAGTGTGTGAGGAGAGAGGAAGTGATGAGAGAGAGAGAGAGGAGAGAGAGTGCATGAGGAGGGAGAGATTAATAAGAGAGAAAGTAAGGAGAGAGAAGTGAGAGGAGAGAGAAACTTACATATGAGAGAGAAAGTAAGAAGAGGGACAGAGTGTCATGAGACAAAGAACTTGTGTGAGAAAGAAAATGCAAGGAGAGAAAATAAGAAGAGGGATAGAGTGTGA
This sequence comes from Cupressus sempervirens, assembly GCA_028749045.1. Lineage (NCBI taxonomy): Eukaryota > Viridiplantae > Streptophyta > Pinopsida > Cupressales > Cupressaceae > Cupressus > Cupressus sempervirens. The sequence continues at coordinate 845,296,905 of CM053789.1, read as the reverse complement.
TGAGACAAAGAACTTATGTGAAAGAGAGTTCAAGGAGAGAGAAAGTGTGAGGAGAGCTTGAGAATGTGTGAGGAGAGATAAAGTAAGAAGAGGGAGAGAGTGTGAGAAGAGTGAACATGTGATGAGAGAGAAAGAGTGAGGAGAGAGAGTGTGTGTGAGGAGAGAGAAAGTAAGGATAAAAATGAGGAGAAAGAAAGAAGAGGGACAGAGTTTGAGGAGAGAACATGTGATGAGAGAGAAAGTGTTAGGAGAGAGAGTGTGTTTGAGACGAGAGAGAAATGAGAAGAGAGAGAGAGAGAGCAAAGAGAGATAAAGTGAGAAGAGAGAAAATTTGAGGAGAGAGAAAGTTGTTGGCACTCAAAATTGTAGCCCAAATTTTGAGCACCATTGAAGAAATTGAGCCTTATAAATGCATTTTGATGCTTATGTACCCAGATGTACTTGAGAGCCCCATGAGGTGTTTAATGTTTCTAACACCATCCATTTAGCTTGTTCATATGTTGAATGAAGTTAAATTGAGATTTTGAGTCATTTCAGGAAGTCTTGTTTTGAGTAAATGTCAAATCTGCATTTTTCACCAAAGTGTTAAACAGTGACAGGAGGCTATGTTTGCCATTGAGTATCTTGCACCAAGAAATGTTTTGGGACTTTATACTTTGGGAGAGTCTAGTTTCCATACCCAAGAACCTATGTTTCATATTTTGAGTCATTTTGAGTTTGTTTAATTAGGTTTTGAATCCCTCAAAGTTGGTTAGTTACTGCAATTAATTCTAAATTCAGGGAGGCCTTGTTTGATGTGCTATAACTTTTGACCAGTTGACCCAAATGCTAAAATTCATTTTGCATTGCATTGTAGATGTCAGAGACTTGTTATGTTTCAAGTTTCAGCTTATGAAGAATCCATTTGATGGGTTTTTGAATGCGATTCCAAATGCAATTTCTATCTTTTTATTAGTGTCAGCATTTCCAAATTTGTCAGGACCCCTGTTCGAGATGTTATAACTTGAGATCTGTGTTTGTCTAGATCGAATGGATTGTACCACTATGTTTTCCTACAAAAATAGTCCAAGTTTAGCACCAAGCATAATGGTCTCTGATCTAGAACTCCTAGTGATAGTGGGAAATTTGGACTTAGCATCAATAAACTTGTTCAAGTTGTGCACAAGCTCAGAAAAGAAAACATATTGCAACACTTGCAATTTCTTCATTTTCACATTAGTTCTTAGATATAATCCATCTCAACTATAAAAGATGTCATAAATGAAGAATAGGCCAAGTGAATAAAGAAACGCAAGCAAAAGATGCAGGTAAAGAGAGCAAAGTTGTCCATACAAGAGCCCACAACTTGAGACAAAGCAAACCACCGTCTAAGAAAAAGGAAGCCGTTAGAGTTTGAGGATGCCATTAGAGCATTCCCATGCAAAAGTCAATAACACATAGTTCATTTTGAAGACTACTTGCAGGTAATGAAGGAGGTGTACTTCAGCAGAGGCTACAAAAAAAAAGAGGAGATTCCGCTTTATATAAAGCATGTCACAGTCAATTAGAAGAGGAGACTCATGCATTAGAAGTCTAAACCAACCAAGAAGGCATCCACGCCAACAAGGAGTGCCCATGATGAGAGAAGAGATTGTAGGGCAGCGATGAAGATCAAGTCCGATGGGGTTTTGTTGCTTTATCCCACATTGGGGATGTGGCAGTTTAATAGAATATTTAAAAGATCCAAAGCTCAAATATAATGTGTCTTAAGGCACGTAATGCTTAAGGAAGCCATTACTAACGTATTGGGGCCCACTTGCGTCCAGCCTGGCGAGTACCAGGCATGTGTTTTGAGTTTCAACGCCAAGAGGATTTCCATGTGGAGTAATTTGAAGGTGTTCATCGTATGATCGGGAGCTATTTTCAAAGACCTTATGATACTACAATTACCCCGTAGGAACATAAGGAAAATTTTCAACCATAGGAAGATGAGGCAATTTTCAAAGCCTCACACACTTATGAAAGAATCTCCCCATGTGGGCGTAAACTAATTTCCAAAGCTCTCTGACGGTATGTGAGTTGAGGACATCATAGGCTTGAGAAACAAAATTTGAGCTTCTCCGGTGCTACGCACATGAATGTAAATATGTAAAGGCAACATTCAGCGGATGAGTGTAAATGAAGATGTTAAGGACTCCAAATTTACGTGATTAATAGTAAGAACCTAAAGGGTTTTGAATTCTCAAAAGCCCATATGAGCGAAGAGATAAAATGAAAGCCTTATGGGGCTACATAAGAGGATTATTAATAGATGGATTAATTGATTAATTAATAAATATCTCAAATCTTGCACAATTAGTCAAATTTTGACAAGTGGCAAATGGAGAAAAGGAGGAATAAGAAGATATTGAAAACAAAATGAAAGTTCAAAGAGGATAAATGAATGAAATTAAAAATTTAAATGAATTTGAATTTTTATATAGTCTAGACTATATACCTTTTTAAATTTTTCATTTTTAATGCAAAGACACGGTTCAAGCCAGATTTTAAAATGGCCATAATAGGGATGTTTTTTGTCCAAAATATGCCTTATCATATACCATTGGAATCGAGAGAACCTGAATTTTTCATGCACAAGTTTTCATTGGTTCGTACTGTAAGTAGTTTTGTGATTTTCGGGGCATTCTCAGTGCAATGGGCTTAATTCATCATGAAGCATCCGAGTTTGTTATAGGGCAGTTTTGAAGGCTTGGTAAAGTCTGAATATGAATAAAATCAAGCTTAATCAATTTTCTTGCATTCTACAGGCCATTTTCAACTGATTTGTTACTTTTACTTTGTGCATTTTCTTTAACATCCAAAATTAGTTACTTTCTCTCATCATCAAATATATAAGATTCTTTATGCATGGAAGAGCTAGAATTATGAAGATTTGATTTTTAGTTATAGAGAGAAGTTAGAGAGAAACTTTGTTCTTCCTGGGAAGGAATTCTTAACGGAGACATGTCGATTACAGATTCAATCCGAGAATTCTTTCAACCTATATCTCTCTCATTCTTTTTAATTATAGGGGGTTCCAGTTTTGTCACAGAGAAACTAGTTGGTTCCAATCTTTGGAGAAAAACCAGTCACTGTTGTGATACCATGTTTTGGATCCAATTTTGATGTGTTCCCATACTGTGATACCACATTTTCTTTCAATGGATTCTTCTTATATGAATTGTAGTAATGAAGAGAGCACAGATAATTAAGGTCTTTTAGGTGTTTATATGTTTTGATTGCATTCATATAAATGTATTATTTCAAGGAAATTAATAAAAAAGAGTAAAAATTTCATTAGTTTCATTCTGATTCTCATCTCCTTTATCAGTGATCTTCAATGTTTTACAATCTCTAAACAAAGAGTTTAGGTTTTTAGTTGCAGTCCCTTAAGGATGTATGTTGTTTCATTGTTGCCTATAACTCAAGTAGTTATGTAAATGCTTCAGGGGAATCAATAGGGTTGCAAGTTTACTAATGGGGATATCATGTAAGAATGAAATTCAAATTGAACATGGATGTCTATTTACAAGGTGAATGGATAGATCATATATATAAAGATACAAATAAGTGTCAAATATCTATATGTATGTGATTAATTCATGGGATTTCCCAATAGATAAGGCACTAATCGTTTACAGGATCACTTGTTCATGCTGCTACATATTAGGGGTTTTTGTTGAATTCAAAATCTTTTATTCAAATAAATTCAATTTTTCATGTCTTGTAGTGGGCTGAAAGGAATTAACCCTCACTCAGCTTATGAATGTTTTAGATTTGCATTCAGCTACTGTAGATCCATGTCATTGCATAAGTTATTAGGAGAAATAAGGATTTTCATCTGCTATTAATAGGTTCAAATTTATGTTTTAAATGCACTGGTACCATATCTCAGAACCTCAAGGTTAACCCACCTAGGTCTTACAGAGCCTGAAGTGAAGGAGTTATGCCTTATAGTTGGCCCAAGACTATAGTTAGGTGTATTCGTCATAGGAAATTGCTAGCCTTAGATGCATTTGTTTGGTTTCTTGGTCATTTTCAAAATTGTTAAATCAGGAGCCAAAAAAATGGCGACTCTACTGGGGAGTCTATGAAGAAATTCATTGTTAGAAATACTAGAATCTCTGGTATAAATAGCAAAGTCATGATGTTTTTTCCATTTCTTTGTTGAAGATTAATGTCTCCCAATAAGGTTTTATCCATTTGCAGTAGTATGTTGTGAGAATTGAATGAAAATTATGTTCTATGACTGTTATAAGTCTATCTTCAATCAGTTCAGTCTTTGCAAATGTTGTTGAGAAAGTTTCAGAGTCAAGAATCGATTTATAAAGTGTAAATTCTTTTCAAGATGATAATGATCTGCAAGTTTCTCTTACATTGAAGGTCTGGTTTAGATTTTTCAAGTGACAAAATATATTTTAAATTCTTGATAATTTTTTAAGTGTTGTTTGCAATTTGTTGTTATAAGGAATTGAAGTGTAAAAAGTGAATCACAACACTGATCTCTTTATCCTCTTTAATGAAGGTGATGGCTCTACAAAGTTTGATCAGTGGTGTAAAGGATTTTTAGTCTTGCACCTGTGCCAAATCAGCAGATCAATGTTTAGCATCAGCACTTAAGGTATTTTGATTTTCATGTTTTCTTTTCATGGAAGTTAAGCTATAAAAATGGATGCCTCCATCTAGTGGTTTCAACACTAGGAAAAAAAGGTAGGAGTTTTGAAAGTTTCTAAGACGGATTCTGTGTCTAGGTCTAAAAGTGATGTACCAACTCTTGAAAGTGTTCATGCACATATTGCTAGATTGAAAAGAAAGATTCATGATAAGACTGTCTTAATGTTAAGAAGTACAATTGGTGACATTAAGGGTCTTAGTGGATTTCAAATTTATATGAAGTTCAAATTACTAGTTATGAATCTTGACGAATTTTCCAGACCTGAGGAGCCTTCATGGCCAATGGTACTCTTAGAAGTTTTTATGCCACGTTCGGTTGATTGGCTAGCCAATATAAGATTAGATAAGATTTTATCATGGAGGTTGAAAGTGCTTTAAAGGCTAATGAGTCTAATGTTAACAGATGTAATGAATCTGTTGAAAGTGATAATGAATATGAGGAGTCTCAGTTTTAAGAATCAGAGGACAATAATCAACAATTTCATAATAGGCATTATGTGGATTTATCTTTTTATGATGATAATTGTCAAGAAGAGGAAGAATGTGACAGTAGTAATAGTTCTTCTTCTAGTCATGAATGTGAATGCGTTACAATGCCGGTTGTTGAGGTATTGTCTAAAAAGGAAGATGTATGTGATGATCATAATTTTGATACTAACAAATCTGCTGTTACAAATATGCCAAGCCATCAAGATAATGATTTCAGCCAAGGAGAAGAGACTAGCAGTGAAATCTTGTTAAGTATTAATGAGATTTCCAACTTGTTGGCTCATGATTTCGAAAGGTATGCTAACCAATCTAAGGATGCTTTCGTTTTGACATGTTATGCAAATTCATATGCTGAAGTCATTTTCCCTAAATTTGATGTTGAAGAAGATGTAGTTTTAGAATATGCTCTATCAAGTTTCGGAGGTGTATGTGATGGTAATTCATGGATCAATACACATGACGACTTCTATGTTGAAAATGAAAATGTAGAGACTAGATCTATTGCTGATTCATTGTTTTCTTGTTTTCATGAAGATGAGATAAATTCAGATGGCTCATGTGATGAGGAAAGAAATAGTAATGAAATGGTTTATCCTAGTGAGTTATTTGAGGAAGAAATTGATACAGATCAGCACATTGTTAGAATGCAATTTCATGATAATTCTTGTGGTTTGAGATCTAATCATTTTCTGAAATATGAAGAAAATGCAGTGTTTGTTTAGTCTACTTTATGGTGTACTGATGTTGCAAGTGAAGAGAAATTAGATTTTCCATACTCTTCATATATGGAGGCACAAGGTGAGTTACAATCTAATCAGTGTAACTCGTTGAATGTAGTAGAATACCAAAATTTTGTGTTTCTGATTGAAGGAATCCATGGGTTGAACAAGTGATCAGTTTTAGTTCGAGTCATTTGTTATGATCACGTTGATTCATTTTTTCATAGTGAGCAAGATGAAGAAAGTATGGCTGATTTTTATATGCAGTATGGAAATAATGATAATAGTTTTGTTTCACCTAATCTGTTGATGAGAAAATCTGATATATGTGGTGAAACTAATGTAAGTTAGAATTTCACTTTGCCTTAAGAGAATGTAAATGTAAATCAAGTGTATGACAGATCTAAGGAGTTCTAAAACTTTTTGGTGGCTCGGGGCCATCACTTGTATATAGTTAGAGTAGTTTCCTTATTTTCAATAAAGTTGTTCAAGAAGTTTTTGATGTCAAGTGTGTGGTCTAATTCTCCTAGAAATCTGAAATCTTGCCATGCCTATAGGGGGAATGCATCCCTAGACAAAGCCATTGTTGGTGCTCAAGATTGTAGCCCAAATTTTGAGCACCATTGAAGAAAATGAGCTCTATAAATGCATTTTCATGCTTATGTACTCGATTGTACTTGAGAGCCCCATGAGGTGTTTAATGTTTCTAACACCATCCATTCAGCCTATCAGTGTGTTCCATGAAGTTAAATTTAGATTTCGAGTCATTTCAGGAAGTCCTATTTTGAGCAAATGTCAAATCTACATTTTTCACCAGTGTTAAATAGCGATAGGAGGTTATGTTTTCCATTGAATATCTCCCACCTAGAAATGTCTTGTGACTTTTTTCATTGGGAGTGTCTAGTGTCCATACTCGAGAACCTATGTTTCAAATTTTGAGTCATTTCGAGTTTGTTTGATTAGGTTTTGAATCCCTCAAAGTTGGTTATTTACTATTTTCATGCTTTTGCAATTAATTCTGAATTCTGGGAAGCCCTATTTGACGTCCTATAACTTTTGACTAGTTGACCCAAATGCTAAAATTTATTTTGCATTGCATTGTAGATGTCAGAAGCTTGTTATGTTTCAAGTTTCAGCTTATGAAGAATCTGTTCGATTAGTTTTCAAATGCGATTCCAAATGTAATTTCTATCTTTTTACTGGTGTCAACATTTGCAAATTTGTCAGGACCCCTATTTGAGACGTTATAACTTGAGATCTGTGATTGTCTAGATCGAATAGATTGCACCACTATGTTTTCCTACAAAAATCTTCCAAGTGTGTCAGTTTTTAAGTCTTGATGAATCCATATGCACACTTTTCTAGGTCAATTCCATTCACAAGAAATGTTTTCTGTTAGTGTTTCAAGTTTATAGATTCCAAGTAGCTCAATTTGACCATTTTCCATTTGCATCCTATCATTCATCATAAGACCAAATCATAGATCCGTATTTTCCTCATGACAGAGAACCAATGCCCCAATTTTTGTCTTCCCAAGTGTCAGTTTACCCAATTTTTGAAGCCAATTCCAAACCCAATTTATTGTTTTCTGACATGTTTTCTTGCAGGAAATTTTGAGTGAGCAACTTTAATAGCAAATATCTTTTGACTCCGAATTTTTCATAAGACAAGATCTGACAGGGTGAAAGTATGTAGAGCAAAGATTTAGTGTACCAATTTTCAAGGCCTGGTCAGTTGTTCAGATCAGTTTTTAAGGCTAGTCAACTAACCTCCTAACATGAAATTCATAGTTTGTAGATCAATGGTAAAATGGGTTCTAGTTGATTAATCAGTGGTTGAACTTGGTTTTCATTAGTCTAAGATGTTCAATTGGTCAGTTTGAAGTATTAGTTGTTCTAAAAAAAATTTTTTTTTAGCCAAACCCACTTTGGGGCGTGACTAATTCCATTAGATCAATAAGGCATTGGGAGATTTTTTAGATAATGTAAAAAGGGATTAAAATGTCATAGTCAAATGATGATGTAAATGGTGTTGATAAGATTTTGCGGCAAGAGTTATACTGAAACTACTCTATTATAAATGTGATTGGGTATTAAAGTTGTACTAGTTCTTGAATAGATAGAGGAGTTGAATCTGGTGATAAAACCAATAGAGCAGTGAAGGCTCAGTTAGTAATTGGACCAAGAGCCAAGTTTAGCACCAAGCATAATGGTCACTAGTCTAGAACTCCTGGTGATAGTGGGAAATTTGGACTAAACATCAATAAACTTGTTCAAGTTGTGCACAAGCTCAGAAAAGAAAACATATTGCAACTCTTGTAATTGCTTCATTTTCACATTGGTTCTCAGATATAATCCATCTCAACTATAAAAGATGTCATAAATGAAGAAGGGGCCAAGAAAATAAAGAAACGTAGGCAAAAGATGCAGGTATAGTGAGCAAAGCCATCCATACAAGAGCCCACGACTTGAGACAAAGTAGACCATCGTCTAAAATAGAGGAAGGTGTCAAAGTTTGAGGACGCCATCAAAGTAGTCCCACACAAAATTCAATAACACATAGTTCATGTTGAAGACTACTCGCAGGTAATGAAGGAGGTGTCCATCAGCAAAGGCTACAAAAAAAAAGGAGATGTTGCTTTATATAAAGCATGCCGCAGTCAATTAGAAGAGGAGACTCACGCATTAGAAGTCTACGCCAACCAAGAAGGCATCCACGCCAATAGGGAGTGCCCATGATGAGAGAAGATGTTGCAGGGTAGCAACGGAGAGCAAGTTTGGTTGGGTTTTGTTGCTTTATTCCACATTGGGGATGTGGCAGTTTAATAGAATATTTAAAAGATCCAAAGCTCAAATGTAATTTGTCTTAAGGCATGTAATGCTTAAGGAAGTCATTGCTAACATATTGGGGCCCGCTTGCGGCTAGCTTGGCAAGTATCGAGCATGTGTTTTGAGTTTCAACACCAAGAGGATTGCCACATGGAGTAATTCGAAGGTGCTTAGCGTATGATCGAGAGTTATTTTCAAAGATCTTACGCTGCTACGATTACCCTGTAGGAACGTAAGGCAAATTTTCAACCGTAGGAATGTGAGGCAATTTTCAAAGGCTCACGCACTTACGAAAGAAGCTCCCTATGTAGGTGTAAAGTAATTTCCAAAGTTCTCTGACAGTACATGAGTTGAGGACCCCGTAGGCCCGAGAAAAAAAATTTGAGCGTCTCCGGTGCTATGTGCATGAACGTAAAGATGTAAAGGAAACATTTAGTGGATGAACGTAAATGAAGATGTTAAGGGCTCCAGATTTACATGATTAACCGTAAGAATGTAAAGGGGTTTGAATTCTCAAAAGCCCATGTGAGCGAAGAGATAAAATGAAAGCCTTCCGGGGCTATGTAAGAGGAAGATTAATGGATGGATTAATTGATTAATTAATAAAAGTCTCAAATCTTGCACAGTCACTCAAATCTCGACAAGTGGCAAATGGAGAAAAGGAGGAATAAGAAGATATTGAAAACAAAATGAAAGTTCAAAGAGGATAAATGCATGAAATGAAAAATTTACATGAATTCAAATTTTTATATAGTTTAGACTATATACCTTTTTAAAATTATGGAAAGACACAGTTTAGACCAGATTTTCAAATGGCCATAACAGGGGCATTTTTTTCCCCAAAATATGCCTTATCATATACCGTCGGAACCGAGAGAACCTAAATTTTTCATATTTGAAGTCAGATTGTGAAGAAATTTTTACTGGTTCACGCTATAAGTAGTTTTTTGATTTCTAGGGCATTCTCAGCGCAATGGGCTTAATTCATCATGAAGCATCAGAGTTTGTTACAGGGCAGTTTTGAAGGCTTGGTAAAGTCTAAATATGAAGAAAATCAAGCTTAATCTATTTTCTTGCATTCTACATGCCATTTTCAACTGATTTTTTACTTTTACCTTATGCATTTTCTTTAACATCCAAAATCAGTTACTTTCTCTCATCATCAAATATCTGAGATTCTTTATGCATGGAAGAGCCAGAATGATGAGGATTTGATTTTCAGTTAGAGAGAGAAGTTAGAGAGAAACTTTGGTTCTTCATGGGAAGGAATTCTGAAGGGACACATGTTGATTATAGATTCAATCCAAGAATTCTTTCAACCTATATCTCTCTCATTCTTTCTTATTGTAGGGGGTTCTAGTTTTGTCACTAAGAAACTAGTTGGTTCCAATCTTTGGAGAAAAACTACTCACTGTCGTGATACCATGTTTTGGATCCAGTTTTGATGTGTTCCCATACTATGATACCACATTTTCTTTCAGCAAATTCTTCTTATATGAACAATAGTAATGAAGAGAACACAAATAGTTCAGGTATTTTAATTGTTTATATGTTTTGATTGAATTCATATAAATGTATTGTTTTAAGGAAATTAATACAAAGGAGTAGAAATGTTATTAGTTTCATTTTGATTCTCGTCTCCTTTATCAATGATCTTCAATGTTTTACAATCTTTGAACAAAGAGCTAGGTTGTAGTTGCAGTCCCTTAAGGATGTATGTTATTTCATTGTTGCTTATAACTCATGTAGCTATTTAAATGCTTCAAGGGAATCAACAGGGTTGCTAGTTTACTGATGGGGATATCATGTAAGAATGAGATTCAGATTGAACATGGATGTCTATTTACAAGGTGAATGGATAGATCGTATATCTAAAGACACAAATAAGTCTTAGATATCTATATGTATGTGATTAATTCATGGGATTGCCCAATAGATAAGGCACTAATCGTTTATAGGATCACTTGTTCATGCTGCTACATATTAGGGGTTTTTGTTGAATTCAAAATATTTTATTCAAATAAATTTAGTTTTTCATGTCTTGTAGTGGGCTGAAAGGAATTAACCCTCACTCAGCTTATGAATGTTGTAGATTTGCTTTCAGCTACTATAGATCTATGTCATTGCATAAGTTATTAGGAGAAATAAGGGTTTTCATCTACTATTAATAGGTTTAGATTTATGTTTTAAATGCAGTGGTACCATATCTTAGAACCTGAAGGTTAACCCACCTAGGTCTTGCAGAGCCTAAAGTGAAGAAGGGGTTATGCCTTATAGTTGGCCCAAGACTGTAGTCAGGTGTATTCGTCATAGGAAATTGCTAGCCTTAGATGCATTTTTCTGGTTTCTTGGTCATTTTCAAAACTGTTAAATTAGGAGGGCCAACAAAAGTGATGAGAGGGAAAGTAAGAAGAGGAAGAGTGTGAGGAGGGAGAAGAGTGATGAGAGAGAAAGTGTGAGGAGAGAGTGTGTGAGAAAGGAGAAAAAAGTGAGAAGACAGAGAAAGTGAAGAGAGAGAAAGTGAGAAGAGAGAGAAAGTGTGAGGAGAGAGAAAGTGAGTAAGGAGAAAAAGTGAGTAGAGAGAAAGTGAGAAGAGAGAGAAAGTGTGAGGAAAGAGAAAGTGAGGAAGGAGAAAAAGTGTGAGTAGAGAGAAAGTGAGAAGAGAGAGAAATTGAAGAAAGAGAAAGTAATGAGAGAGAAGTGAGAGGAGAGAGAAAGTGATGAGAGAGAAAGTAAGAAGAGGGAGAGAGAGAGTGTGAGGAGAGAGAAATTGATGAGAGAGAAAGTAAGGAGAGAGAAGTGAGAAGAGAGAGAAAGTGAAGAGAGAGGAAGTGAGAAGAGAGATAAGCTCTAAGGCTAGAGAAAGTGAGGGGAGAGAGAGAGAGAGAGAGAGTATGAGGAGAGGGAAAGTGTGAGGAGAGAGAAAGTGAGAAGAGAGAGAAAGTGATGAGAGAGAGGTTTTCTAGATATTGAAGGTAATATTTTATTAATTTTTATTCATCTCTAAGTTTTAAATTATTTTTTGTTTTCTAAATGTAATCCTATTGTTGTTTTTCTACATCTTAGATCATATTTTTAGTTTTCTACATTGAATCCTATTTTTGCTTTTCTAAATCTAATCATATTTTTTGTTTTCATTCTTTCTCTACCTAGCATTTTGAATAAACTAAACATATAATATTTCTTCCATTAACTACAATTTTAACAATATTTTCTAACATTTAAACTAAAATATAACATATAAATATAAAATTAATTACTATAAACTAAAAATAACAAAATACCCATGAAAAAGATAAATAAATTCATAAAACTAACTAATTTTTTTAATAAATACTAATAATTCATCAAAATAACTAAACAATCATTAAGAATAACTAAATATTCATTAAAAATATAATGAATAACGTACTTGGTACATTGAATGCTTGAAGGAGGTTGAATATGCTAATCCAAAATGATGGTCTAATTGTAGACGTCACAAACTTTGCTCTAACCATTGGTCCAAAATAGTCGTCATGAAAATGGCATTCTAAAGTTGTAAATTGACTTAAAAGTTGTCATGGTTGGGGTTTTTAAGGGCTTCAAAAGAAGCCATTGGGTCTTCGCTCAAACGCTCAAAGCCCAAGCAGACCCAGGGGTGGCAAGGGCTTCAAGAGAAGCAGTTGGCTTCCATCAAAGCCCTCTCCACATGGCTTTGAGTGAAGCCATGTGGTGGCTTTGATGGAAGCCAAGGCTTCGCTCAAAGCACCCCAAAAAATTGTCCCCATTTTTCATCCAATCCATTCATGATGAAAAATGGGAACGAGTTGTGTGGGATGACCCAATATTTCAAACTTATTTGATGTATATTATCCACCTTTTTTAGATCTCAGACATTTCAAACTTTTACCAGTCTCCTTTTAAACTCTTGCTAGATACCACTTAAACATTTGAAAAGCATTAGACTTTTGTTTCAAAAACATAATTGTCATCATCCAAGAATAATCATCAACAAATATGATATGTACATTTTTCCTTTGTAGATTTGTACATGTATTGGTCCACATAAATTAGTATGGACTAATTCCATAATTTCTTTTGAGGAGTGAGTCTTACTTTTAAAATTAGATTTTATCATCTTGTCTAACTGACATTGTTTGCAAATCACATTATCAGGTTTCTTTAGTTTTGGCAAGCCTCTGACTCTTTTCATGTTGTTGATACTGACTTAGTTATCAAAGTTAACATGACATAAACTCTTGTGTCATAGCCACACATCATCAAATGCTATGACAAGGCAAGTAGTATCATACATGTCAAGATAAAATAGGTTACTTCTAGTCTGATCTCCATTTCCAATTAGTTTTCCATCAATGTCATAGATCTTAGCCTTCTTGTTATCAAATTCAACTTTACAATGTGAACTATTCAATTGTGACACACTCAACAAGTTATAGTTAAGTCTTCTACATGGTAAGCATTGTCACACATGATCTTTTCTATCATTTTTATTGATCCTTTACCATTTATCATACAAGGTGCATTATTACCAAATCTAATACTTTTTCCATTGTAATACTCAAATGTAATGAACTTAGTTTTGTGTCCAGTCGTGTGATGTGAACAACCACTGTTAATGATCCATCTATCACTTTTATTCACATAAGATACCAATGTGGTTGTCTAATCTTCATCAAAATCATCTTTCATAGCAACATACACAACTTCATCATCATGGTCATCAGATCCATCTTTTGATTCCTCTTGAGCAATGTAGCAAGACTTAATTCCTTTGTCTTTAAAGTCTTTGTTGTTCTTATCTCTTTTACCTCCGAATTTATCTCTACTTCTATTGTTCTTCTTCTTTGGACATGTTGCAACAATATGACCAACCTCATTATAATTGAAACACATGATAGGTAACTTAACTTTGTATTTCCCTTTGCCTCTATGAAATCTCCTAGCTAGCAATTCTTCAAGCTCTTTTACATCATCATCATTTATATCACTATCACTAGAAATATGCTTGACCTTTTTCTTCTTATCTTTAGGTTCTTTTAGTTTTAGTTTATCTTTGAAAGTATATTGAACATTTTTAGTTTTGAAATTATCAAAGTTAGAAAGTTCAAAAGTAGTGATTCTACCCATCAGTCCTTCAAGGGTTAGATTACTAGCTAGAGCACACCTTAGTTCTTTTATGGAAGAGACTTTAATAGCATCAATAGATAGCAGGGTTCTTATTACTTTGTTGATCATAATATCATCTTCAATAACATCATTGATTATTGTACAATACTAGACTATAGTCTCAACTTTTTGCATTCTCATGTCATCAAACTTTCAAATTTGGCTCTCAAAAGATTCTTTTCTCCTCCATAGATTGTATCTATAGCATCCCACATCTTCTTAGTAGAATTAAATCCTTTGATGTCATCAAACTTTGAGTAGCTTAGGGAAGATACAAGCTCTAATATTGTCTGATTGAGTTCTTTCTTCTTTTTCAAATTATTAGCAATAGGGATTCAAGTGGGATCAACATGCTCAGTGTTAATGGTAGATTGTGCATAATCTCCAAGTCCTCCTAGTTTTGGCTTCGTCAAAATTTTCCATAAAAGAAAGTTTTCCTTGTTTAGTTTGCGCACCTCCTTTCTGTACATCTTGATCTTTAGTTTTTAGTACCTTCAAACTATTTCCTTACAAGCATCAATTCTCTGATACCAATTATTGGAATTCTTCAATGTAATTGAGAGGGGGGGTGAATTAGTTATCCAAGGTCCAAGTGTACTAATAAAACTTTTTAACTCTTAACGGATTCATATCCATACAACCATTTAATGCATGCATCCATTCAAACATACAATACCTTAACTTAGTAGGCAACTATCCTAGGTCAAAATAACTTTATAGAAATGCCAGCATCAAATACAACAAACTCATTCACACAATTCGACACAAGAATTTTACATGGAAACCCAATTTCGGAAAAACCACCAGTAACATGCTACTAGTTTTTCTCTCTTCTGAAGTGATGCCTTGTTAAAGCTAATAATACACACTCTTAAATGTGTTAGAGTAATTATTTGTTCTAACTTATTAATTAAATCACTTTGATTTAATTAATTAAGTTGCCTATTACTCTAGTTTTCTTAAGCTATCTTGTAGGTGCATATAATTAATATTTTATTAATTATATTGTGCAACCCTAGCTTTTTTAGGCTTTAGTTTCCCTTTTTGGGTTTCGTGATTCCTTTATAAGAATTCACCTCTTTGTATTTTAAACATTCACTTATTGGATTATATGTGATATTGCTCTTTGCATGTCCATAAGATGGATCTGGCTTTTTGGCCTCCTTGATTTTTCCTTGCTTCTGTTCTTTGCTTCATCCATGTGACAGGTTTATGCATGCAGGTGTTCTTGGGAGATTAGTTTTTCACCTAATCTAACAAAATGTAACCTGGTTAAAGGATTTCAATCACTTTATTAGGAGTAAGCCTTGTTAGAGGACTTTAGAACATTCCATTGAATGTCACCCAATTAAAAGATTTACAAATGACTATTAGGTCAACCTTAATCAAAAGAATTTATGTAGACTGATATAGTTGTTAGAGAGTAACAACAGGAATTGATCTGATAATAAAATACAACAAACTTGGAAATTAAAGATCTCTAGTTTAGTTGTCCATTCTGCTTGGAACTCACACTTTTCATATGTAACAGCTTGTTCACCCTACAATGATTTATCCTCTTAACCCTTCTTTCTTTGTATGGAAAGTGTGGAAGACTTCTTGTCTTCCTTAGGCTCTCACACATGACAACCTTTGCTTCTGGCCTGCTATATCTATAAATAGAGAATTTAGATCTTCTATGATTTAACCTCAATCATCCATTTTAGGGTTAGGTAAGATTCAATGAATCTACCCACTTTTCCGTTTTAGTCCCTTCTTGAAACTTCTTCTACAATCTTCATTGAATTCTCCTCAAAATGGTTTATCTTGAATTTTGTGCCACTAGCTCATCATACTTATCTTCCACATGCTTTACACAATTCAAGAAATCAAATTAGTCATCTTAGATTCATCAAATCTCTTATTTAACACTTTTTGTTGTCACTCAACATCTACACTGTTCACATGACAATAAAAATATTCTGATGCTTGGCCAACACTGGGCTGCTTGACATCAACTAAATCTTCTCATCTCTGTCACCACTATTATTTCTTTGATGCTCGAGACAAGTTTACTACATTTTACTGATGCTCGACACATACTAACTTTCTACTTGGCTTGAACTAGGTTTGCTTAGCTTACACTATTTGCTCGGCGAGGCTTGGTATAGACTTTTTATGAAAATACTTCTTCTTGGCTTAGCTTAAGTAACCATTTACTTTAGCCTTAGGTAGATCATTGGTACATATTGTCATCAATGTCATACTTGGTCTTAATGCTCCTTTTATACACCAAATAACTAAACCTTTCTATAGGTACTCTTATTGTCATATCTTTTCAAATCCTCTTCATCAATCAAACAAATGATAGCATTCATACCAAAAATTAGTTGTATCATCGGCAAGTAGTAGGTTAGACATCATTGACAAAATTATGATTATTCCATGATAGGTTCCACACTTCAAACAATCTCTTTTCAACATCTTTCTTTTAGTAACCTTCATTTTTAAAAAAAATATCTCAGGAAACATTAAAGATATCAACACCACAATGTCACAATACATCTAGAAAAGGTCTAGGGGGAAATCATCATGCCCAATTCCTTTAAAGGCTCTAAAAGATGAAAAAAAAAAATTAATCTTCCTGAAATTGACATGTTTAGCAAGACTTTCATTTTCATATTTAGTTATCATGTTGGGGATAGCATCAATAATACCATTTATATTATATAAATGAACATTACTATTAATTAGGGGGCTAGTAAAGGAGCGAACAACCATATTAGAAAATTTTCATTCCTCCTTATGAATGTTTCATTAGGTAATTGCATCTTTTTAAAAAAATTGCTGCTTATGTGCTTGAGAGTAGACATAAGTAATAACTTTTGTTCTTAACTCCTTTAGTGTACCATTAAATTCTTGACTTGTGCTTTTAAATAACTTCAATTTTTTTATTTTGGTCAATATTTTTCTTCGAGAGCTCTTTCTTCTTAGAAGATATTCTCGTCACGGTCCCCTTTCTCATTTCTTCTTTGAATATCCATGCAGTCATTAGTGAAAAATTCTTCCTCTTTAAAAACATTTCCAACTATTTTACCGCTTCAATCTATCTTTGATAATTTTAAGGTTTTGACTCAATTACACCTTCGGAGATCCCTTATATCGATTATTTTACTATATGTCCATTAAACCTATTGAGTCAAGATGAAGGGTCCACATGATCTTGAATCTAAAAGGGTGGGGTCCTTCGCGACTAATCTGACCAATAAAACATAATGAAATAATTATCTGAGCTTATCTTGGGTTGGGATGAAAGGAAGAAGTCATCAATGTTAAGACAATTTGGGAATTGACGGGAAATCGACTTGAGACGGTTATTTTCCTTGTCTTCTATTGGACTAGGTGAAGGCGGATCCATGGAGCTAAATATCAATCAACCCTGAAGATGATATAAACACAGATAAATCAAGCACAATCTCACTAGGGTCTTTCGTACTCGCATATATTTATCTAATGGGTAATAGCAATAGAGCACTTTTTTTACATTGCTTTTTCTAACTTTTCAAAAAAAATTCTAAGTCCTCTCCTTCGTAAGGAAGTGCATTTTCGTGGCTGTATAGACGTTGCCGCAATAGAGTCCTGTAACTATTTCCTTATAGATTTGACGTTAGAGCGTAAACATTTATTAGCTTCTCGAAGAGAGCTCATTTAAGTTCCTTGCATGTAGCGACCACATTACTTTTAGAAGAGTAAAACAAGATACCAGTTAATTTATTAAGATTTTAAAGGGGAGTCAAAACATCTAAGGTTCTCTTTGTATCACTAGAGTCCCATTTTGTAGTGGGACAAATAAGGTTTATAATATTTTATAATTCTTCCTTCTTCATCTTAGTTTTCTGACATGACCTTTAGTTTCCAACATAACAAATTCCAACACATGCTATTTAATATTCTTTATTAAGCCTCTTAGGTTCTAAAAGAGGATCTTCATAAATAAACTAAAAATTCTGCACAATTGAACCTTGAGCATTATTTGAATACTGGGTATGAGTGGTCCTTTGATTTCTTTTTTTCTCTTAAAATCAAAGAACCCATGAATTTTTCTCTAATTTTCTAATTGTGACATCTTTCACTATCTACTTTTGTCTACTTCCTTTCTATGCTTTCTTCCAAGTTTAGAGTTGAACCCAATGTATATAGCTTATTTTTCCACTTGCTTTCTTCTCAAACGATTGGCCATTCTGAATCTCTAATATATTCTGCAAATCCCACAAAAGGAGCTCAAGGAGAAGAGGATAAAAATACTAAGTAGTAACAAATTAGGCTTAAGACTAAAAAATCCTAGCATATTGCAAACCGATCTTGAGCTAGGGAAAGGGTCATGACTTTCCTTGTTTTCCTAATTTTTTTTCCCATTATTATAGATCCTCCTATATCACTTTTAATCGAAAAAGTCATTAGGATGAGGATCTAAAGAGGAGGCATCAATAAGATTCTTGGAAACTTGATCTACAATATTAAGGTCCAAAATAATTATCTTATTCTTCTACCTTGTGATTGACTCTAAGATTCTTTAGCTTAAGGATATAGACATCCTTCATTCTCCCTATTTTTCCATTAGAATCATCTTCAATGATAATATTATTAACTGCATCACCATTATCTTTCTTGTTTTGATAAGTTCTTATTGTGAGATCAGAAGAAACAATTCCAAAATTTGATTTAGTTAAGAACTTTGGCTAGGAATTTAAGGTCAAAGTTCTACAATTATCAATACTCTTATTATTTCCAAATTTGAGGGAATCCTCCAAGTGACTTGAGGAGTGGCTGCAAATCTAGCCAATTTTATTGGACTATTTTTATCTTCTAAATGGGTTGACTCTAACATTAATGCCAAAATACAAACAAATAAATTTGGACATTTGTTGAGTAATAATATCCACTTGCATGAGGGAACCGAAGAAAATGACAATCCCTCACTAGACTTTATAGTTATAGAAATACATGGGAAACCTAGGAAGTTAGATCCATGTTGGAGTGACAGTGCCTAAATCTTTCCTAGGATTGAAAGTTCTAGAGGTTTCCATTTGTATAATGAGAGAATGTCTCTTTGGTTAGTACGTAATGAATATGATACATTAGTAAAATATATATAGCATGTCTTCCTTTTTTTAATTGATTAAAGTGGGATAGGGCCTGAATTCATACAACTAAAAGAATTAGTATATTGCAAGAAAAAAATAAAGCCTTAAAGGTGGGCGAAAAGCACTTTATAAGAGGTGAATTCAAAAGGCTTTTGATTGCAACCACAACTTAAAAGCTATAATTTGAAAAATATAGGGGTTTAGGGAGGAACCTCAAATCAAAGACCAAAGAAAACCCCTTGCACCTGAGAAAGAAGGGGCAAGGAAGAACAATAAAGAAGGAAACTAAGAGAAGAAACTAACACTCCAACATCACCACAAGGAAACATAAAACATCCAAATTTGAATGGAAAAGACAAAGATCAAAATGAAGAATTCCTATAGAGTCCAACAATAGTAGAGAGAGGGAGGCCACTCCAAAGAGGAGTGAGAGTGAATAGGTAGCCAAAGGAAGGCATCCAATGAAAAAGAAACTTGCCACCGAACATCTATGAGGAATGGCACCCACAACCACATAACTCTTATTTCCAACAACAATCCACCTCCTAAGGATGTGATTCCACCTCAATAAGAGTTCCTACCTCAAAACAAAACTTTAAAAAGGAGAAAAATATCTAGAGAATACGAGATCCACCACAACAAAATTAGGTGAGACCTTACCACCATAGAGAAAGGATCTCACTTAATAAGAGGCTCATAAGGAGATAACCAACTAGGGTAGACCTTCCAAAAGATAAAGGAAGAGAAGGGGTAAAGAGAAAGCCCCTCAATCAAAACCATCCTCCAAAAACTAAGGGCACAAAAGAGAAATAAGTATAGCAAAACTTGCTCAAAACCACCAAACTAAGTAGAGAACATAGGGAGTGATAGTAGAATAGAGGAGAAGAAAATGATCAGGCAAGGAACCAAAAGCATTATCACAAAGAAAAAACCACACAAAGCCACCATAGTCTTTAGCAGGAAAATGCAAAAGCACCCGATGGCCAAAAAATTTCTAAGAGAAGAGGACCAACCCTCACATAAATGAGAAGAACCCTGGGTACTTAGCAACCACATCTAAAATAATGAATCCTCAATGGCAGAGGACTCACTATAAATTGGAAGAACCAAAAAACTAGAAAGAGGCTGAGCATCAGAGAACCAAAAAACCTAGAACCACTTTATTCTGCAACAAGTTCCAAAAGCAATGCTTCCATAAGAAAGAAGCTCTCAAACAACACCGAAAAAGGGCAGCCTTAAAGAAATGAGCAAGAGAACAAAGGCCTGCAACCAATAGCCATAGGGCTCCCTTGTACTATAGAAAAGAACCAAACTATGTCCCCAAAAGAGAGAGCCAAGAGACAAGCCCACACAACCACACAACCTATAGAAAACAAAGCCCCAGACCTGCAAGCCATCTAGGTCTCCCTCATCATCCTCTGAATCTACCAACTCAATATTAGATACCTTTAACTTTTCATTGGGAGGGGACCCACATTTGAACATGGTCAACTAAATGTCTAAAAGATGGAAATTTAACCATGAGGGAGAGCTTCAACCATAGTTTCCTTCACTATTTCATAATGTGTATTCTATAAACACCAATATATGAATTTAATTTAATAAAAGATTAGTTGATGCTATCTTTATCTATCATATGACTTCAATCAACTCATTTGTTATGGTAATAAGTCAAATATTATTAAATTTGTGTCCGCTTTATTTTATACCTTTCATCGTATAGTCCGGATTTAATATAATGTGTGCAATCACATTAACATAAAGTTTGAAAAAGAGATCAATTGTCCCATTATTTATGTTTAAAATGTTATCTTATGTACTTGTACTTTATGAATTTTTTCAAGCTTTATTATTTTTGTTATTTCTATTATTGTCAAATAGAAATTTATATTACAAACTTATTAGAAATTAAAAAATTAATTATTCCTAATTTCATATGAAACATGGACTATTTAGTAATCTTAAATATTAGAATTGTTACTTAAATCTATTATAAATTATCTATTTCATCATAGTTAAATTTTTATTAATATTTTTTTTTTTGTGTCCCATTATTTATGATTAAAATGTTGTCTTATGTACTTGTACTTTATGACTTTTTTCAAGCTTTATTATTATTATTTCTATTATTGTCAAACAGAAATTTGTATTTAAAACTTATAAGAAATAAAAAGATTAATTAATAGTAATTTCATACGAAACATAGACTCTTTTCTAATCTTAAATATTAGAATTGTTACATAAATGTATTATAAATTATCTGGTTCATCATAATTAAAATTTTATTAAAAACTTTTTCCCGTGTCTCCCTCTCTTTCTTATATTACATCTCTTTTGATTTCTTAAAAAGTTGAATCTTTGCATGTCTGTACAATCTTTCGATGTCCTCAGTCAGCAACCATCAGAATGCTAGAGATTAGACAGATATATCTATTTTATTAAAGAGATTTACATCACAGCTAATTTGTAATTTTATTTTAATTAAAAATAATCAAATAGATAAAAATTCTATCGGCCATTACCATCATCTATTTTACTGATTAATTTAAGAGCACATGTTATCTATTTTGTAATTTTATGTTAACTCAGAATAGACAAAATCGACGTCCTTTATGCAATGTGTGCCGTACGACTTCATTCAAGCCGTTGGTCACGGTAGTGTGAAATCAAATACTATAACATCATGGTCAAAGACTTTACACAGCTTTTACATGGGGAAATTTATATGAACAATAAATTTTAATATGGGAACCAAACTTTGATAGAAACAAACAGATTAAAAGCCGACAACGTTTCTGCAAATCGTAAAGTAGTACTTTTTTATTCATAACTCTACCTAAACTTTATTATGTTGCACAGAAACTGCTTTCTAGCGAGATTCATTAACAACTTTACATTTCCAACATGAGAAATTCTTTAACTCCATGGGCTACTTAATCCATGAAGATAGCACTGGCTGACTACAGTATTACTACTGACAAAGAAGTATCTTTTACGAGTATATTCTAGATCGATACTTAACCTAGGAGTGATGCAAAACACAGCATTGATTAAATACAGTATTACTGGCTAATAAGCCGATGGCTTAAACATCACTTATTAAGTTTTAATTCTCGGATTAAAAGTGTTAAATAGTCAAAGTTTGCTTATTTTTTCAAGCTTAATTTTTCCATTAGTATGTGATGTTTAAAAGTGGCCATAGGTTCTAGTAGGGTGCAGGGGCAGCTGCGCCAAGAGAAACAATCTTCGGGGCTGGCCCTTCTGCAACAGTCTCGAATATCATTCTCCTGCTTCGCATTTTGTGGGCTTCACAGAGATGTGGCAAATATACTCCTGCAAACCTTATTCTTGTTACCATCTCTCTCTAAAAAAACCATATATATTTCCTTATAAGAAATTGATAATGGAAAATGGGTCATATACCTTCTCCTGCAGCCAAATTGAAGTAGAGATTGACAATGTTAGGGCAACTGTTTTGGCACTTGTCTGAGCACAACTTGGAGGCAAAGTGAGAATTTTGAGTAAGACCATCAGTTGACATTCCCACGCTCATTCTCTGCAAACCACAGCTTTGTAGGCACTCCTCGCTCTCAATCCATTCCACCATCTTTTCTGCCATTACGTCTGATGACTGAAATATAATTGCACATATACCACTCATTCATTAGAGGATCATTCAAGACAAATAAGTTTAGAAAAAGTAAGTTAATTTTGACTATTTAACATTTTTAATCTAAGAATGATACCTCAAGAAAATCCAACATAATAACTCTAATATTCAATTGCACACCCCTGGTCCTAAAAAAATTGGAAAATTATAAGAAAATGTATTTACCTGACATTGGTATTCTACTGATGCCATCTGTGTAGAAGGGATGAAAGAGTATTTCTTCTCAAGCACACAGCGAGCTCCAGAGGACGACACAGAGAAAGCACACATCTCTACTGGAAGCTTCTCGCATTCTATGCCTCCTTCACCTGCACACAATCACCATTAACACATTTTGAATGTATGCCTCTTAAACATGATAATCAAAACTTCAACCTACAATAGGAAAACCTTCTCCTACTGATTTAGCTCACTATTTAGAAGATTTATTCACATTTTTGTTATGTTGTTTTTCATGTCTTTGTGATTCTGAGAAGTACTCCTACTTTGTTATATATATATATATATATGTATGTATGTATGTATGTATGTATGTATGTGTATATGTATATGTATATGTATATATATGTATGTTATGTATGTATGTATATATATATATATATATATATATATATATATATGTATGTATGTCTATATATGTGTGTGTGTATATATATATAATTTATAAAAACAGAATGATTTATGACAGGCTCGAAAACTAATAGATAGATTTAAAGTCTTTGTTTGAGTAGTCGAATTAACGCTTTGTAAAACTTCGAAAATTATTTTCTACAACAGAATTAATGAATTGAATCATGATAACAATATCACAACTCCTAATACAATAGAATCTATATAGAATATAATCCAAGTTTTTCTCTACAAACATAAACAGACAATCAAAGAAATCATGATCTCATACAAGGATTCTTTGAAAAACAAACTAACGTACCCATAACCAGAAGGCTCTGCAGTCCAAACACTGCAAAAACAAAAGCAAACACAACTCTCATATCAAAAGCCATTATGTTGTCTACTACAATACGCCAACTTCTCCCCTTGATTATAAGCCAAATAAAAGGGCAAAAAACTTAGGGCACAAGAATTGCAGTTATGCTAATGATGAGTTGTGAAGAACAAAGCAAGTAAGGTGCTCTATTTATAGACGCATATTGCTCGACACAAGCGAGACTAAAGGAAACTCTGTCGCTTGAAAGTTTCCGTGTATGCGTACTTCTAACGGGGCCGGTAGATTACGGCAAATAGCAACGGTCACCTAAATGACGCGTGGACTTACAAGACTCCGTGATTGCCGCTGTGGGGGTTCTCTTTTTTCTAGACTTCTCTCGAAATAATTTTTTTCTCAATTTTGGTTATATTGCCTTAAACTATTTTATAGAAGCAATAGTAATTACAATTGTACATACATTCTATATATTACTATATTACTATATATTATATATAGAATTTGTGTACAATTGTAATTACTATTGCTTCTATAAAATAGTTTAAGGCAATATAATCAAAAATGAAAAAAAAAAAAATTTAATTAAATTTTATATTAAAATAGTAATATTTTAATAAAATTATAGAAGAGAAATATTATAATTATTATTGTTATTATTGTACTCTATATTATCTTATAACTATTTTAAAATATAATTTAAATAATAATATATTTAATTTACTAGTACAATTAAAATTTACACAATTACAGTTTAACTTATAAGTAAAATTTCAATTAATAGCAATAGTAATTTAAAACTTTCTTATAAAATAAGTAAAGATGATATAATAAAAAGGGACCAATTCTTTTATCAGTAAAAATATTCATATTTTATTTTTATTTTTATTTAAAACATAATTATTTAGATTTATATTTTTAATGTATTCTAATTTTAAATTTATATTTAAAATTTTTAATCCATTAAAAATATATTATAATATTTTCCTTCTTATTCTTTATATAAAATATGAATATTTAGATTAATTTTTAATTTTAATAATAATTAAAATTATAGTTCATAACAATATTCATAAGAAAATTTTAATTTAAAATTATCATCCATTAAACTTCAAATGAAAAGCTATTAAAATTATATTCTTCTGTATTTATTTGAAAGTCTTATATAATTAACACAAATCGAAATCTATACAGTAATAATTACTTCAATTTTTTAATTACTTCTTTGTTCTCCTTATTTTGAAAGTCTTATTTAAATAATACAAATTAAATCTACATAACAATAATTACTTCAATTTTTTTGTTACTTCTTTGTTCTCCCTATTCATATGTTTATTTTAAATATTTTATAAAATAATTTATTTACTAGCTACTTGTTAAAACAGTTCTTTAAAAATTTATAAGAAACACCAAACTAGAGTGCATATCTTTCCATACACTCTACTTTTTAACATTTAGATTTTGCTGTGTAGCATTTTGATTTTAATTAATTTAATAGTGAATTAGTGATGTCTGCTGATTTGATGTTGTTTTGATGGACTAAAAAGACTGTCAGCGATGGGATAATAAGAAATAGTGGAGTACAAGACAAGCATTCAGATGGTTATGTATGAGCATAAAAAAGAGGCATACGCAGGTAGTCGATCCTCCTACCTAGGTAGTCGTTGCCTGAGTTGCATGCCAGAGCATGAACGTTACACAACTAGCATGGTTTTTCTCATTAATAGCATAGTGTAGGGTCCCCACATTAAAAGTAGACAGTGCCTTTGAATTTATAGTTCAACTGAACAGAAGAAATCATGATTTTTCTTGAACGTACAGAAGAAATATCCAAAACAGTGTTGTATATATCTTACACAACGACCATGACTTGACAACAATTTCCTCTACACTTGGTCAACAATTTCCTCTACCCTTGGTCAAATCGATGACAGCATTTTCTTGACAGAGGATTGAATTTAAACCATAGCAATATATGCTTCTATCCTATAGCCATGTTAACAACATATCATATATAAGGAAAAAAGAAAATGCATAGACAAAATAGTTTTTGTATTTTTCCTTTTTAGGAAGGATTCTTATTGTTTTATATGAGTAGGTTGTTTCTATTCAAAACAATGTCAAATGAGATATTATTATAGAATTTGTTATAGAATAATTCAGTACTTTGTTTAATCATCAACTATAAGACTTTGGTTAGAAGAATATTTTAAATGTTGCTGATAAATTAGAAGAAATAAGTAGCTACAATATAGAACAAAACTAGTAGTAGCATGCTTTTGTACATGTAACAAGTGTGCCGATAGGGGATGAGATTTAAGAGAAAAATGTAGAATGAATAGTAAATAATGTAAATATAAGTTTTTTAAAAATAAAAATACAAAAATAAAAAAGTTGAAGATTAGAACATAGATATAAAATTAACAATATTTAGGAAATTTGAATATTGCTTAAGAAATGTGGTAATAATTTCAATATTTTACAATTAAATTAAATTTATCAAATATGGAAAAAAAATTATTAAAAAAAAAATCTATCAAAAAAATTTATTATGAAAAATTAATAAGAGAAATAGAAAAAAATAATATGAAAAATAACATCTCTAACAAATATTCTATTGGCTAAATAAATTATAGAAATTGAAAAAATAATGTTTAAAGAAAAAACTAAACTAATATAAAAAAATAAAATTTAAAGTAATTTAAAAATTAAAACCTAAATCAATTTAAAAAATTAAAAGTTTAATAAATAGAGATCACAATTAATTATTTTATAAATAAATAAGAAAAGAAAAGCAATAGCTAAAAGTGGATATTTAAATTATAATCTTATATGAACAAATTAGATTATTAACAATTTTAAACTTAAATAACATAATATTTACTAAAATATTTTAAATAGATTAATAAATATCATTTATTTAAATTAAATTTATCAAATATGAAAAAAAAAATCATTTAAAAAAAACCATCAAAAACTCTATTATGAAAAATTACTAAGAGAAATAAAATGATAATGTCTAATAAATATTCTATTGACTAAATAAATTATAATAACTGAAAAGTAATATTTACAAAAAAATAAAACTAATAAATTTTTTTTTTAAAATTTAAAAACTAAAATCTAAATCAATTTTAAACATTAAAAGTAAACTGAATAGATCACAACATGGGCTAATGTAGAGATCACAATTAGTAAATAAAAAAGAAAAAACAATAGTTACAAGTGGAGATAACAACTAATAAATATCAAAAAAAGAGTTAAAAGTGGAGGGAGATAAAAACTGACAGGTAAATAATCAATGGGAAGGATTTTCAATTTCCCTGTTAAACTCTTGTAAATTTGCTGTTAAAAATTTAATTTTTGGGAACAAAGTTCCCACAAATAGCCTATTGGCTAAATTAAATTAAATTAAAAAGTATGAATTTTTTTTTCATTTAGCTATTTAACTCAAGTGCATTATCTTGATTTTTTAATATATAAAATCTAAATATAGGTTAAGAGGTAGAAATTGATAGTATTTAGTTGAAGATATGATTTGATGGGAGGAGAGTACGTGAAGAAGAGAAGGGGAAGGGGACAGATGAGGTAGAGAGTGAGAGAGATGACAAGGAAGAATATGAGGTAGAGAAAGAAATAGGGTGAATGAGGTAGAGTGAGAGGGAAAGAGATGGTGAGAGAGCATGATAGTTACTATGTTTTGCTTATTTGAATCATGCATTCAATCCAAATGGAACCCTAGCATTAATAGTGACTTATTTATACACAAACACACACACACATGTGTGTGTGTGTGTGTGTGTGTGTGTGTTGGAAGGATTTAATGGGAAACAAGATACTGAGACGGGGGTGAATTGGGATCTTAAAATTTTACTTAAAAAATCAAACTACTCATTTCAAACCTAACTCATCTCATATCTTAGGTCTAACATCAAAACTATAATGGTGAATTGTAAATGAAAACATCACATCCATGAAAGATTTTGACAAATAACAAAATTATTCGATCACCCAAAAAGACTTCAATATGAAGGTAAAACTAGGGTGGGGATGAAACCCACTGATGTAACTAGATCTAAAACTCCTAGTGTAGGTCTTAATAACCAAACTCTCCAAGGATTCTTACAAGCCTGTAAGGTTACTACTTGACTCTATTCCCAAGAGGATCTCTCACAACTATCCCCTTCTACAAGACCTATTATACCAATTAATACTCCATTTCTTTTCTCTCCTAACTCATATAGACTTCTAGCTAGGCATTTCTTGCTTTCTTGCAAGGTAAGATACAAACTCCAATGTAGCATCATATAATCATCAATGGGTCTTCCACATGCTTGACATAAGCTTCCCTAGTAATCTTGGATTTTGTCTCACAAACCCACTTCACCAAACTTCACATTTCTCTTATTAGGCCTAGTAGCCCTAAGATCTCCCAATTAGGCCTCCTATCAAGGTTTACAAGCAATAAACCTTAAATCTTGAAAAAAAGCTACCAAACTATCTAGTGAACAAGATACCCTTTTTGAAGAGCTTTAAGATTTTGTAGGTTTCAAGCTTTCCACATGTCCATACATGGCTTAAGCATAGATTCCCTATTTTAAAGTGTTTTCTTAGATCATCAAATATTTTGACATCAATGGCCTACCAACTAATCTTTCATAATTACCAAAATATATAGAAGGTATCATCACACCTTATTCTTCATCTCCATCACTTGGACTAATACATACCAATTCACACTTTTCTAGCCAAAGCTCTACAATAATGTGTGACTCCTAGTTGGGTACACACGACTCGCTTAGGACATGTTTGGAAAAAAGAAAGCCGATACTTAGCACCACAAATTGAATATGTACACTATATACAAAGTTCTCTTCTTGATTCCAAAGGGCCATTGTGATTTGACTGATGGAATTCAAGAAAGAGCCATTTCTCTTGTAGCAGCTCAAAACAGGTCAATAATTGTACACAAACAAAATGTGTTTCAAACACTTATCTACACAATACTTAAAGAATCCAAATTGATACTAAACAACCTATATTCAATACTCTAACTAATCATAAGAAAATTCAGTCCAATCAATTGATTTACATTGGATGTTTGGCCAAACAAGATGATTATAATGGAAAATGCTCAAGAAATTACAATTCCCTCAATTTGAATTCATATAACTGGAACACCAATTCTTCTCTTATGTGTGAGATGGTGTTATATAGTGTTTTTTAAAGTATGGAAACCTTTTATATGGACCAATAACCAAAAAATGCAAGGTGGTTTAGTTTTGCAAGAAGTTGTTAAAGTTGTCAAGTGCAACTTTTACAAAAATGCAAAATTGCTTGAGCAACTTTTTGCAACTTTGCATTCTAACGAAGTATAAACCTAGAAACCTTAGACATGAGTCCTATATGGTCTAAAACCAAATTTTAATTCCATTTCCTAATATTAGAGTTTTTGGTCAACTCTTGGTCAACCTTTGACCTATGCAAACCATTACAAGAAATATAAGCAATCTAAGAACACCTCTAGACACTTCACACTAACTCACCTATCTATCTACCTCTAGTCACACCCTTGGGGATTTATGATTATCAATTATTCATTTATGGTTGGTGAGAACCATCTACAAACCAAAATGTTATAGGACCTTAAGCCTAGATCCTAGGTGCTCTTGTACCATTCTTTCCCTGTAATGAAGAACTCATGGTGGATCAACATTAAGAAGTTAAGTAGAGATACATTTATTCCTAAACTCACTCTCAACTATCCATGTTTCCATATAATCTAATTGATTCCTCCAGTTTATGAGATGTTCCATATAGATGCCATATCTAGTCTTCTTGTTCACTCTACAATCTAGAACTCTTTTAGCTTGAGGCTTGGACTTGGTTGGAATGATGACCTTCTTAGTGTCCTCCTTGACCTTTATTTCTTAGTATCCTTCATTAATGTTAGGTTCCTTATATTGAGCTAAATCTTTCACATTAAAGATAGGAGAAATTGCCAAGTCTTGTGGTAGATATATCAAGTGTAAGCATTAGAACCATATTTTTCAAGTACTTTAAAAGGCCCTATCCTTCTCATCTGTAAATTTGTAGGAATACCTTTAGTAAGTCTAGCTTTTTTCAAATACACTAACACCCAATCTCCTACCTCAAATTGCACATCTTTCATGTTTGTATCCATCTTTAACTTCAACTTTTGAGTAGCTTCACTCAACATTCTCTTGACCTATTCATGTACCTCCCTCATGGATTGTGCAAAGTCATCTGCATGTCCACTCATTTCTTCATGTAGCTTTAGTTCCCTGAGTTCACATATGCCTCTTGGATGGTAACCATATAGTATTTGGAAAAGACTTTTCTCTATATTTTTGTTGATACAATCAATATAAGAAAACTCTTCTTGTAATAGGACTTGATCCCAAGTTTGACCATACTCCTTTGTTAGACATCTTAATAGATTTCCAAGTACCCTATTAATCACTTCAATTTGACCATTTTTTTGTGGATGGTAAGTTGAACTATGAGCTAAATTTGTGCCCAATCTCTTCCATAAAGTTTTCCAAAAGTGTCCCATAAACTTAAATGGGTAACCCGTATATTCTCACAATCTCCTTGAAAAAGAGATGGTCTATATAAGTGGCATCAGGTATGGTTTCTCAAGGAATAAAGTGGTTTAGCTTATTGAACCTATCAACAACAACAAAAATTCTATCCCAACTTCATCTTTTCCTTCAAAAGCCAACAATAAAATCCATATTAATGCACTACCATGGCCTGTTTGGTATTGGTAAGGGTTGATACAATCCTACATTTGTAGAAGTGCCCTTGGATTTTTGACATACCATACACTAATCAACATTCTTCTTAACATCTTTCTACATTTGTGGCTAATAGTTCTAATCTCTCCACTATCTCTAGTGTCTTATTTACACCAAAATATCCACTAAGAATTTCATTATGCTTCTGTTGAATCACATTTTCTCTCATGGACCCTCTAGACACACACAACTAATTTACCTAAACAATAACCCATTTTGTAAAGTAAAATAAGAATATTTTCTATCAAAATGATTATTAAATTCTAGGCATACCTTGTCAATGATTGAAAAGTCTCCATCCTTAGTGTATAGGTACTTAGAACTATCCACTCCACCAATTTGATGTGCCTTAAATTCAAATTCTCTTGAGAGTTGATGTAACTCAATGCTTAATTATCTATATAAACAAAAAAGTCCTTTGGTAAAAGGTAATACCTCTATTTCTTCAGTGCTTGTAATAAAGCACAAAATTCTAAATCATAAGAAGAGTACCTCGACTTAGCCTCATTTAACCTCTCACTAACAAAGTCTACTAGTCTCCCTTCTTGACTCAAACCTTCCCCAACAATATTTCTTGCATCACATTCCACAATGAACAACTTTTAAAAACTAGGTAACACAAGTATAGGTTTTATAGCTACCTATTTTTTCAACCTTTAAAATCCCTTAGTTGCCTCTTTGTTCTACACAAACTTAGTTTTAAATCCACCTTTGATAGTGTCCAAGATTGGAGCACATATCTCACTAAAGGTCCTTATGAATTTTCTATGAAAATGTGCCAAATCATGAAAACTCCTTACAGTTGTACCTATCCTTAGTGTAGGCCAATGGAGTATGGATTCAACTTTATCCTCATGCATCTTCAAGTTACCTTGTGAGACAC
This sequence comes from Cupressus sempervirens, assembly GCA_028749045.1. Taxonomy (NCBI): domain Eukaryota; kingdom Viridiplantae; phylum Streptophyta; class Pinopsida; order Cupressales; family Cupressaceae; genus Cupressus; species Cupressus sempervirens. Next base: position 845,265,568 of record CM053789.1, on the reverse strand, counting down.
CAAATCTAAAGTAAGCTAGTTCTTGCTTCAAAAACTCACTCTTTTCTAAATTGATGGGTAATTTCTTCTCTTTCAAACTTCTCAAAAAAATTTCCAATTGTTTCAAATGTTCTTCTTTATCATCACTGTAAATCATTATATCATCAAGATATATCTCTACAAAGTTATCTATGTAGTTATTGAACAATTTATTCATAAGCCTCATGAATATACTAGGTGCATTGGTGAGGCCAAATGACATGAACAACCATTCATACAATCCTTTAGTGGTTTTGAAGGTTGTCTTCCACTCATCACCTTCTTTTATTTTGATTTGGTGGTAACCGCTTTTAAGATCAATCTTGGAAAAATACTTAGCACCCCTTAGACAATCCATCAAATCCTCTTTTCTAGAGATAGGAAATCTATACCTTAAGGTTATCCTATTGATGGCTCTAGAATCTATAAATAACCTCCATTTACCTCTATTTTTTAATGCCAAAATTACTAGAACAACACATGGGGTAATGCTCTTTTTAATCAAACCTTGATCTAACAACTAGTGGACTTGCCTAGAAATCTCCTTGTTCGATTTGGGAGTTGTAAGAAACTTTGTTTGGTAGTGAAGCCCCTGGCACAAAGTCTATTTGATAACTCACTTCCCTTTGTCAGGGAAGTGTAGAAGGTGTACCATCACTAATGCTGTCCTTGAACTGATCAAACAATGCTCACACTTCCCTCGGTAACAAGGTTTGTTTCTTCACCTCATCCTCCTTAGGTTTTAGTAAAATAGAAAGTCCATCTTCTTGTTCCTCTTTGAAATCATTCAAAAACTCTTTCCCTCTCATAAGTAGGAGGTTTTGATTAGTGGTTATAACCATTCCTTCTCCAACAAGTGGCTGAATCTCATACGTCACTTCATCCTTCTCGAAGGTATAAAAATTATTCTTCCCATGATAGATCATATCCTTGTCATATTGTTGTGGTCTACTTAGAAGTAGATGAAAAGAATCCATGAGTAACACATCAAAAATTATTTTTTCTTGATATCCTTCTATTGAAAAGTCTACCCAAACTTGTTCATGTACCAAAACATTATTGCCTTTATTCAACAATCTAACTCTATAAGGATGAGCATGTGGAATTATTACAAATTAATTTTTTAAAGTAGCTTCCTTTGATATGATATTATTGTATATGAGCAATGTTAGTATGCTAATAGAAACCAAATTTAAATAAAGCTTCTACAAACTAAACAAAATTCATAAACTTCAAGATAGACTAAGATGAACTCTCAATTGAGAATATGAGCCATTAATGGGCTCTCTCAATGAGAAGCTCTCTTGTTGAGTAGCTTTGTCTAAATAGATAGGATGTATGCTCAAGCTTATTCTTCAAAAAGGGCTTCAAATGGAGTTGGAATTTGGGTGTGAGTGTATGGTTTTGATGTAAAATGGCTTCTCGAAATGGCATTATGACTTTACTTCATGGATTGTGTTATTTTGCAAAGAGGAAGGATCCAATTTATAGGCAAGAGGCTTGAGGGATTGAGGGCTAAGATGCAAGGATGGGAAAAAGCTTATGGAGGGCTCAGATTGCATGAGAGGAGAGCACATGGATTGTGCTTCCTTATAGCCAATCAAAGAGTGACACATGTCACATGGTGAGAGGATGGAGGAAAGGGGAAAGATGAGTCAACAAAAGAGGCTCAAGGGATAAAATCTTCATAAAGACCCTCATAATGAATTGTAAGAGCAATAAAAGGGCTTGTAAGAGTCATTTATGACCTAGTGGACTTCATAAAATTTTATGGTTGAGATATTTTGAGGGTGATGAGAGAAATTTTGACTTGGACTTGATTAGGAAGGTTTTAAGCTTGTTTAGGCTTGTGCAAATGATTAGAGGATGGATTAGGATGGTTTAGGATTAGCTTAGGGATAGGCAAGTGGATGGCATTTAATGAGGGTGGGTGAAGGAGGAGATATTTGTTAACTTTGGCTTGGGTTAGTAAGTCTTAACCCATGTTTAGGGAATGTGACAAGGTTAGGAGGGGATTAGGATTAGGTTTAAAGACATCTTCTAGAAGAGTCTAGACTTTGGATGAGGATAAAGACTTTCTAGAATAGTCTAGAATTTCCTAGGATGAGGATGAAGACTTTCTAGAAGAGTCTAGAACTTCTTAGGATGAGGATAAATTAGATTTTTAAGAAATAAATAAAGTTTTATTTATTTCAAGGGTTTGGGTTGAGGAGATATTTATTAAAACTTTTTTAATAAACATGAGGATTAATATTTAATCTTAATTAAATATTTGGAGTTGGGATTAGGGGTAGGAAATGATGGGATTAGCCTTTAATCGAAATTAAAGAAGGATTAGAAGATTTTGGAAGAGGTTATTGGTCATAAGGAAATTGGCCAAGTTTTGGGTAAAAAATAAATTTTTTATTTATTTTAGGATTTTTGGTCAATTTATTAATTAAATAATTAATAAATAAGGAAATAATGTTTAAATAAGATTTAAACATTTTTGGGAGGGATTCCTTAATTAAATATTTTTAATTAAGATAAAGGGATTTAATGGCATAAAAATTAATTAATTAATTAATTAAATAATTAATTAATAAATGATGATGTCATCAGAGATTTTTTCAGAAAATAAAAATACTTTATTTTCTAAAGGTTTTTAGGTGTCTACATTTTGCCCCTCTTTGATGTGATGCCGCAAGTGCCATGGCATCAAAGATAAGAAAATAAGATGCCCAAGGCTAGAGCAGAAGAGGAGAGAACGGATTGTGAGATGCCCCCTCAAGAAGGCAGCGGGGAGAGAAAGCGAGGCTCGATGGCTTCTTGAAAAGTACAAAAATCTCGGATGAGCAAGGAAACTCAGATTGGCAAAGAGAAGGGGCTGAATTAGCTCAAACTCTCACTATGGGAGAATGATAAAGGAGAATCAGATGCACAATAGGAAGCAAGCTTAAGACTTTAGGGAAGGTGGAGGATGAAGGAGCGGAGCGCTATAAAAAGGAGTCCAGGATAGGGAGATGGATGAAGGGATTAAAAAGCTGATGCAACAGGATTTCAAAGAGTCAGATTGGTGGAAGATGGGTTTCGGAGATCCCTAGGACTAGGATTGTGGATCTCGAAAGATGAGGCTTGGTGGATTGATTTGGATTGGTGGATCCCTAAGACTAGGATTGTGGATCCCTAAAGCTAAGAGTGATGAGTGATTCAAAGAGATACTGATGCATAAGCAGGGGTTGGAGAGACGGATGCTGGATATGGATGGGGGATAATGGAGATGAAGGAAAACCATTGAAGCTTTTTGAGCAGGGGGATACTTCAAAGAGAAGTACCACCATGTAGTTGAGCACTAGATTTGCTATAGGACTATTGGTTAATTTCCAAGGTTACCAAGAACATCAAGGCCTTTTCACCAACCGTCCAAAGGACTGACAAACTAACTCAAAACAAACACGCAAGGATTGCCCCAGCACCACACATGAATCCTAGAGGAAGTAGCGTGGAAACGACATTGAAGAACCCACAAGAAGAAAAGAAAAACAAATGAAAGACCTGATCAAGACCTTACGCTCTAATTTCCCCATTCCCAGCATATGATGATATGGAAGATCGTGGCAACCTTGAGGAGGGAACAAGGAGATTGCTTGGAAAAGATACTTCAAGACCCAAAAGGGAAGATCCCAAATCAAAAGAAAGTGAAAATCCAAAAGAGAGCCGTTTGCCAATGAGATGGGTAGGACAAGGTACTAATGGACTAAGATCAAACATGAGGAAAGCTATATCCTGCAAGGACCTATCGGAGAGCACTGAAGCTGGTGGATTTGGATGAGTCATGCGTCTGGCAAGCTGAACTAAGAAAGATAACACTTTGGTGACAGGAAATCTAGCTAAAGGATGCGTTGGAATAGCTAACCAAGATGTGTGATGGGTGCAAGATGCTGATCAAGGACGAACTGACACGAATGCTGGATAGATACAATGGTACTAAGCTAAAGAGGATTTACAAGCTGATGGACCAAGATATGTTACAAATGTACAAGTTTTTTCATGTTTTGGTTTTTGTGAGATGGAAATGTTTGTGAAGGATGGGATGTCTATAATAGGTGATAGGTGGATAGGTAGATGGTTTGCGAAAAGATTAAGTGAAAATTGGGTTTTGTGTGTGCACGTGATAGTATACAAGCTAGGATACAAGATTATTTATGGGCTGGAATATGGTACAAACCTTGGACAAGATTCGGATAGACAAGGTATGGTACAAGATTTACAAGGTATAATACAATCTTTGGTACAAGATTTACAAGCTGTACAGGAGGTATTTACAAGCTTCATCATATTTTGGATATTTGGTTGGAACACCAAGGGAACAAGCAAGTGTGTCTTATGGGATGGTGGGTGAATGGATGAGGGATAGGATAGTGATAGATAATGGATTAGTCTTTAGTACACAAGGCGCCTGAATTACCAATTTTTCACCAAGGTACCTATCCAAGGTGCTTGAATTGCCAAGTTTTCACCATTGGACGCTTATTTCTCTTTACTATTTTTTTCTTTTGTATTTTTCAAAAGCTGGGTATACCAAGGATCTTCAAGCATAGAACTTCTTGAGATGAATGATGTTAGTAGGATCATTCAAGAGTTCTCCTTCTGGTGTAGATAGCTGATAAGCTCTGGAGCCAAAGGAAGCAGTGACAACATAAGGACCAAGCCATGTAGGTTCAAACTTGCCTTTCTTTTCTCGATCTACTTGGACTTTCATGTTCTCTTTGAGGACCATGTCACCTGGCTGAAAGTGTCATGGAAGCACCTTCTTGTTGAAATTCCTTTTGAGACGAGTTTGATAGACTGTGAGATGATCATAGGCTTGTTGTCGCTTCTCATCTAAGAGATCTAGCTGGGTGAGTCGACCTACTCTATATTCTTCATCTGATATTTGCCCTTGCAAAGATATGCGCAAGGAGGGAAGTTCAACCTCTATAGGTAGTACCGCTTCGGCACCATAGACTAGGGAGTATGGAGTTGTGCCTATGGATGTACGAAAGGAAGTTCGATAGGCCCATAGGGCTAGATTTATTTGTAGGTGCCAATCGCGGCCGAAATCATTGACAACTTTCTTTAGAATTTTGAGAAGGGTTTTGTTAGTTGCCTCGGCCTGGCCGTTACCTTGTGGGAAATATGGGCTAGAAAAGCGATGACAGATGCGGAGGGAAGTGCATAATTCTTCCATGTTGAGATTTTCAAAGTTACCTCCGTGGTCGGTGAAGATGGTGGATGGGATGCCGAAGCAGCAAACAATGTGGTACAAGATGAACTTGGAGACCTGAACTCTTGTAGTTGAGACTAGGGGGACTGCTTCCACCCATTTAGTGAAATAGTCTGTAGTTGTTATTATCCATTTATGTCCATCAGATGAGAGGGGTGTGATAGTTCCAACTAGATCAAGGCCCCAACAAGCGAAAGGCCAAGGTGGTGCAATAGGCTGTAGATCTTGTGCTAGAGCGTGCACAAGATTTGCATGCTACTGACATGGGAGACACTTTCTAACAAAGTCATAGGAATCTTCTTCAATGGTAGGCCAATAGTAGCCTGCTCTAAGGATTTGTCGCACTAGGACAATACCACTTGTGTGGACACCGCAAAGTCTAGAGTGTACTTCCTTTAACACCATCGCGGCCTCATTTTGGTCTAAACATCGAGAGAGAGTATCATGATAACCTCGACGATATAGGGTATTGGCTATGATAACATAGCGGGATGATTTTTGAATGAGGCTCTGGCGTTGGGTACGTGTGAGGTGAGGGGATATGATACCATCGTTAAGGTAAGCGTGAATCTCATGGTACCAAGGGGATTGGGGACCAACCAAGATACAAACACGGTTTGAATCCTCATTCGCATAGGCGGGTGTGAGGAGCTGCTCCACTAAAAACTCATACTGTGTAGCTACTTGGGCAATTTCCAAGAGCGAGCCTATAGTAGCCATAGCATCTGCTGCTTTGTTCTATATTCGAGGCACTTGTGTAAACTGAAGCTTTGTAAAATGTTGGGTTAGCTGATCAACTAGCTCTTTGTAGGGTAATAGATTTTAATCTTTGGTTTGATATTCATTTAGGGCTTGCTTGATGATGAGTTGAGAATCGCCAAAGGTTTGTAGCTCAACAATGTTCCATTCTGCAGCTATCTTTAATCCTGCTATGAGGGCCTCATATTCAGCAATATTGTTGGTGCTAGGGAATTGTAGCTTGAAGGCTTTTGGAATGTAATCTCCTTGAGGTGTGACCAACAATATTCCTGCCCCTGATCCATGAGATGTGTATGAGCCATCAAAATAAAGTTTCCATGGGGGTTGTTCTTCAATTAGACAGATATGCTCATCTAGAAATTCTGTGATCAATGGATAAGAATCTATTAGAGGTGCATCAGCTAGGTGATCTGCTATAGCTTGCCCTTTGATTGCCTTTCTATCCACATACTGGATGTCAAATTCACTAAGGAGCATAACCCATTTGGCCAAATGGCCTGTAAGTGCTTTTCTAGAGAGCATATACTTGAGAGTGTCAATCTTGGAGACTAGTTGGATGGTATGACTTAGCACGTAATGGCGAAGCTTTTGAGTTTTGAAAACAACTGCGAAACAAGCTTTTTCCATAGGAGTGTAATTGAGTTCATAACCAACTAGGGTTCTACTGATGTAGTAGATGGCTCTTTCTCTGTTGTATTTATCAAGCTATGCTAGAAGTGCCCCTAGAGCAGTAGGTGTTGCTGATATGTACAAAATCAGGGGACGACCAGGAACTGGTGGAACCAAGATAGGGGGATTGATGAGATACTTCTTGAGATGGTCAAAGCTGCGCTGACATAAAGGATCCCACTTGAAGTTCTCATCCTTCTTTAGTAAATGTGAAAATGGTGTACACTTATCTGCAAGCTGGGAGATGAAGCGCCGAACAGATTGGAGCTTTCCTTGAAGAGAGAGAAGCTGTTGTAGTGTCTGGGGAGGAGGCATGTCTAAGATAGCCTTGACCTTCTTGGGGTCAATCTCTATACCTCGTTTAGAAACTATGAAGCCTAGAAGCTTGCTTGATGTGACCCCAAAGACACATTTCTTGGGATTCAACATGAGATGATATTTGGCTAACCTATCACAGACTTTCTCCAGGTCAGCAAGATGATCCATGAAGGTATGAGACTTGACCAAGATATCATCCACATAATCCTCCAAAATGCTATGGATGAGATCATGAAAAATGGCTGTCATAGCTCTTTGATAGGTAGCCCCAGCATTCTTTAGGCCAAAAGGCATCATGTTGTAGCAAAAGGTTCCCCAAGGGGTAGTGAATTCTGTCTTATGCTGATCCTCTTCTGCAATCTTGATTTGATTATACCTAGAAAATCCATCCATGAGGGACAAAATTTCATGTCCAGCTGTAAGCTTGAAAAATCTGCAAACACTATGAGATAGATTATGAGTTCCTTTGTCTTCTTCATGCTCATGTGGACCTACAAAACCAATTTATACAATCCTACCAATCACAAAAACAAGTAAAATTAGCCAAAATCAGCAAATGACATACAAAACTTGACTAAAAAAGCTAATGAAGATGACCCATGCGGGGTCCCACTGGGCGTGCCAAAATGTATATGAGCAATGTTAGTATGCTAATAGAAACCAAATTTAAATAAAGCTTCTACAAACTAAATAAAATTCATAAACTTCAAGATAGACTAAGATGAACTCTCAATTGAGAATATGAGCCATTAATGGGCTCTCTCAATGAGAAGGTCTCTTGTTGAGTAGCTTTGTCTAAATAGATAGGATGTATGCTCAAGCTTATTCTTCAAAAAGGGCTTCAAATGGAGTTAGAATTTGGGTGTGAGTGTCTGGTTTTGATGTAAAATGGCTTCTCAAAATGGCATTATGACTTTACTTCATGGATTGTGTTATTTTGCAAAGGGGAAGGATCCAATTTATAGGCAAGAGGCTTGAGGGATTGAGGGCTAAGATGCAAGGATGGGAAAAAGCTTATGGAGGGCTCAGATTGCATGAGAGGAGAGCACATGGATTGTGCTTCCTTATAGCCAATCAAGGAGTGACACATGTCACATGGTGAGAGGATGGAGGAAAGGGGAAATATGATTCAACAAAGGAGGCTCAAGGGATAAAATCTTCATAAAGACCCTCATAATGAATTGTAAGAGAAATAAAAGGGCTTGTAAGAGTCATTTATGACCTAGTGGACTTCATAAAGTTTTATGGTTGAGATATTTTGAGGGTGATGAGAGCAATTTTGACTTGGATTTGATTAGGAAGGTTTTAAGCTTGTTTAGGCTTGTGCAAGTGATTAGAGGATGGATTAGGTTGGTTTAGGATTAGCTTAGGGATAGGCAAGTGGATGGCATTTAATGAGGGTGGGTGAAGGAGGAGATATTTGTTAACTTTGGCTTGGGTTAGTAAGTCTTAACCCATGTTTAGGGAATGTGACAAGGTTAGGAGGGGATTAGAATTAGGTTTAAAGACATCTTCTAGAAGAGTCTAGACTTTGGATGAGGATAAAGACTTTCTAGAATAGTCTAGAATTTCCTAGGATGAGGATGAAGACTTTCTAGAAGAGTCTAGAACTTCTTAGGATGAGGATAAATTAGATTTTTAAGAAATAAATAAAGTTTTATTTATTTCAAGGGTTTGGGTTGAGGAGATATTTATTAAAACTTTTTTAATAAACATGAGGATTAATATTTAATCTTAATTAAATATTTGGAGTTGGGATTAGGGTTAGGAAATGATGGGATTAGCCTTTAATCAAAATTAAAGAAGGATTACAAGATTTTGGAAGAGGTTATTGGTCATAAGGAAATTGGCCAAGTTTTGGGCAAAAAAAATTTTTTTTATTTATTTTAGGATTTTTGGTCAATTTATTAATCAAATAATTAATAAATAAGGAAATAATGTTTAAATAAGATTTAAACATTTTTGGGAGGGATTCCTTAATTAAATATTTTTAATTAAGATAAAGGGATTTAATGGCATAAAAATTAATTAAATAATTAATTAAATAATTAATTAATAAATGATGATGTGATCAGAGATTTTTTCAGAAAATAAAAATACTTTATTTTCTAAAGGTTTTTAGGTTTCTACAATTATTAGTTGAACCTAAATCCACAATGACTTTAGAAACTTTTCCTTGCATGAACAATTCAAGAAATTGGTACTCTAGAGATGGATGATGCCCTAGGTCAGTTATGTGTTGATGGAGCCCTAAAACCTAAGCATCAACATTTGGAAGAAAAAGGATTAACACATATTCCCCATATTCCTTGAAAGTTTCAAATAAAATGGATTAGGTATATCCTTAGCTAGATGCATAATAGACAACTGTGGTTAGAGTAGCCAATTTTGAAAACAAAGAAAATGATTCATCGAATCTATGGCCTTCCCATGCTTTCCAAAGCCAAAACAACTAAAACACTAGGCTGAGTAGAGTTGAAGAAGAAAACCCTAGCCAAGTGGGATGACAGAGGTATGAAAATAAGCAATGTTATAGATACAGAGTTGAAGTTTAGAATTCATTTTATAGCTCATAAGATATATAGTTCAAGCCATCTTAATAGTGTATCATGTGAAGTGGTAGATTTGGTGTATAAAGTGGTGAAGAACGACTTATCTTATGACCTTGCCAAGCTATCATTGAGGCAATTCAATAAGAATATGGAAAGTATTAGAACTTCCAAGAATAACCTATGAAAATTTGGTTCTTTGTTAACCTTTTTATTCTTTTATATCTAGAAGTTCTTCCCTTCCAAAGGCACTATAGTCTAGAGAAAAGATGTGCATGTACTGTACAAAATAAATGAATATAGTGCACAAATGGGTGAGAGTTATGGCAACATCATGGAAAACTATTTCAATGTGTTCAAAGACAAAATGAACAATAGGTTCACAATTCTAAAGAAGTTAGTTGAAGAGTACAAGGATGATGTGTGTGTCATGGTTGACTATGACAAGGTATATATCCAGGTAGTCAAGCCTAGAGTTGTATGGGTAAAAATTCTTAGCTATGAGGTGAATATTGATGAGACCAAGGATATCATTGAAGCCCTTGTCAATGAACCTGTTGATCCCAAGGCCTCTTACTTTGGAACCTATGAAGAGGTTAAGGCAAGAATAGAGCTAGAGATAAAGCCCCCATAGGAAGTTAACAAAGGGAAGACGAGGATAGCCAAACTAAAATCTAGTGCACCTCTCATGTTAACTAAGGGAAAAGGTGAGGATGAGGAGGAATCTAAGAAATAGGAAAGTGTAGAAGGTGTACCTATTAGGATTAAATGATGGATAGAAATAACAATTACATGCAAATATAACCAATAACAAAAAATAATAGATCACACAAAAAAGAACACAAGACACCAAATTTAACATGGTTCACCCAATGCTTGGTTATGTCCACCAAAAAGCAAGTCCAATATTATTACGATCGAGTGATTATAACCTGATTACAATTTGTAATCCTTTACAGCTCAATACTACCACAAGAACCAATTTTTGCATGACAACTTAAAGAAAATGCCTAATCATAAGCCCTTTTATACAAGTAATTTTATGCTACTTTATGGTTACAACATGTCATCCATGCATCAGCCACAATGCCTGCCACAACCCAAAAAAAATTCCAGGGCTATGCCCTAAACCCTATAGAATTTATGAAGTATGTATAGTACTCCCCTAATTAGTCACCACAAACTAACAATCTCCCACTTGGGGACTATTTAAACTCTACACTAGACAACAATATCCCACTTGGAGATTGATCATATAACAATACCACTATCACATGGGGTGCTCATTAGATCAAACCACCTTGGAATTTGCTATTCTTTTATTCATGTTTAGTCTAGAAGACCAATTGAAGCTAAAGAGGATTTCAACTTCTCCCTTGTTACTACCTTTGTAAACATATCTGCTAGATTTTCATCTGCATGTATCTTGTCTAGCTTTAAGTGTCCATCCTCCAAAACTGACTTAATAAAATGGTACAACTAAATGTGTTTTGTCATGGAATGTAGAGCTTAATTCTTTGCAAGATCAATGACACTCTGACTATCTATAAACAAATAATTATCCTTTTGAGTGTGTCCTAATTCTTCCAAGAAGAACTAAAGCCATATCATCTCCTTTGCTACCTCTATAGTAGCAACATACTCTACCTTTGTAATGGATAAAGTATTAACCTTCTGTAACCTATAAACCCAACTCATAGTTGCTCCACCAATAGTAAAGACATAACTTGTAGTACTCTACTTGGTATCAATATCTTCTACCAAATCTGAGTCAACATAGCCTTGTAAATCAGTACTAGAGCCCCCAAAGTGTAAACACTTATTAGATGTTCCTCTCAAATATCTAAGAATCCATTTGACTACATTCTAATGCTCAATTCTTGGATAACTCATATACCTGCTAACGAATCCCACTACATGTGCAATATCTAGCCTTGTACATACTGTTAGAGTAAATAATTAATATTTAATTATTTATTCTATTGCTTAAGCTTACTTAGGTCATGCATTTATTTAATATTTCATATTTAATGCATGTAGTGGTTAGTTGTTGAAAACTCGGGAGTTTTCTCCTTTTTTAGCATATTCCATTTTTTGTGGATATGTGCTGAGTTGTCATTTTTGTCCTCTACCTCCTTCCAGCTTGTTCTACAAGCTTCTTGGAGCTCTTTATATTCGGGCTCTCTCTCATTGTAAAATATTGAACAACATCATTTCTTATTGTAAATACATTTCTTCTTGTGTTTGCATTATGATGGCTCTCATGTCCGTTTAGGGTTTTTCCCATGCTCCATGCTTTTCCCCTTCTTGGCTTCTCTTTGACAGGTTCGCATGTAGGTGATCTTGGCGTCTTCGGAGTTGGCTTTCCTCAACTCCAACACATACCGTAGCATACATCAAGCTTCCTACAACTGAAGCATAGGGTACCTTTGACATCTTATCCTCCTCTTCTTGTGTCTTGGGACACATCTCCTTAGTTAACTTCAAATGACTAGGTAAAGGTGTGCTGATAGCTTTAGCATTCTCCATTGAGAAATGTTGCAACACCTTCTCAACATAATCAGCCTAAGATAGCATCAATTTCCTATTCTTCCTATCTCTGCAAATCTTCATACCAAGGATTTATTTTTTTTCCCCCAAATCCTTCATAGCGAATGCATGTGCTAATTAGTGTTTTAGCCCCTTAATATAATCCATGTTAGCCCTTGCTACAAGCATAGTAGCAACATATAAACATAAAATAATGTAGCCATCATCATCGAACCTCTTAAAATAAACATAGTGATTTGAATGACAACTATTGTATCCATGCTCGAGCATAAAACTATCAAATTTCAGATACCATTGGTGTATAAACTTTTCTTCAATTTGCACACTAGGTTCTCCTTACCTTTGACCTCAAATCCCTGTGGCTAAGCCATATATATCTCTTCATCCAAATCATCATGAAGGAAGGATATTTTAATATCAAGATGCTCTAAATGCAAATCTTCAGTAGCCACAATACTTAAAATAGTATAGATAGAATTCATTTTAACTATAGGAGAAAATATCTCATCAAAAGAAATTCCTTTTTTCTATACAAATCCTTTTACAACTAATCTGGCTTTAATTCTTTTCTTACCTCCATCTTCTCCTTTTGACTTGTAAACCCACTTATTTTGTAGAGTCCTTTTACCTGTAGGCAATTTGCATAAATCCCATGTCTTATGTTTCAGGAAGGAGTCAATTTCTTCTTTCATTGCAGACTCCCACTGAATCCTAGTATCCACCTACATAGCTTCATCATAACATTTAGGTTCACTAGCATTAGTAAGTAAAATAGAATACAATGAGGGAGGAAATATTTCTAGAGGTCTAACTTACCTTAGTGACCTTCTAACATTCATTGGTGTGTGTGTGCTATTTGTAATTGTGGTTGTTGCAGATCTTGAGGAATGGATGGAACATCATCTTTTGGAGTATTAGCTAGTGCTACATAATAATCTGCTTTCTTCTCATGTTGCTGCAACAGATCTTTGTACAACACTTTGTCATTGAATATGACATCCCTAATTCTTACAATTTTATGATTTTCAAAATCCTAAAGCCTATAACCAAATTCATTAATTCTATATCCAAAAAATACATATTTCTTTGACTTAGCTTCTAGCTTGGTTCTATTTTTAGAATTTATATAAGCAAATGCTTCACAACTGAAGGTTTTGAGAAAATAATAACACACCTTCTTACCAGTCCATGCTTCCTTTGAAATACTACAACCCAAAATAGTAAGAGGACCTCTATTAATCAAATATACAATAGTATTGACAATCTCTACCCACATGTGTAAGGGTAACCTAACATGCAACCTCATGCTCCTTGCACACTCCATTATAGACATGTTCATGCATTCAACTGCTCCATTTTCCTATGGAGTCCATGGAATAGTTTTCTATCCATGAATACCATTAGTGGAGCAATAATCTTCAAATTCATGACTACAATAATCACCACCATTATCAGATTTGAGATATTTTAATTTCTTACCAGTTTCATTTTCAACAAAGCATTTCCATTTCATAAAAGTTTAAAATACATCAGATTTCTATCTAAGGAAATAAACCCATAGTCTTCTAGTTGCATCATTAATGAATGCAACATAATAATGAGAGCCACCAATTGAAGATACCTGAGGTAGTCCCACACATTAGTATGCACAAACTCTAATTTTTCCCTTTTATTTTTTGTCCTAGTCTTTACAAAACTCTCTCTCTCTCTCTTTTCCATACACACAATTTTCATAGAAATTCATATTAACATATTTCAGACATAGTAAAACATTCTTTGAATGAAGTACTTTCATACCTTTCTCACTCATGTGCCCATGTCTACTGTGCCACATCGCTGTATTAGAATTTACAATAGCTATTTTTCCTCCTTCCTCAACTACAACAATTGTTCCTAAACATTCATTTTTCTTTGAAACAATTAAAGTAGAAGGAACAATATGACCTGCACAAAGATATAAGGTGCATACTTTCACACCTTTTTCTACTAAAAAGGAACTTTTTAAAACCTTCCAATTTTTATCATTAAAAGTAACTACACAACCCTCGTCACTGAGTTTCCTTGCTAAAATTAATTTCTTACTTAGCCTTGAAACATGTCTTACCTCATGTAGTAGCCAATGATTCCCATTCTACAACTTAATCTTATTTTTTCCCTTTTCAAGATTCTATCAAGGTTCATTATCCCCCAAATAAACAAGCCCAAAATCCCCTTGGACATAATCAATAAAATAGCCTCTGTGAGGTGTAGAATGAAATGAAGCACCAAAATCTAAAACCCATGAATCATCAACACTTTCTAAAGATAGAAGTAAAGCATCCTCTTTAGATTTGTTACTTACCACATTTGCCTCCTTGTCTCCATCTAGTTTATCTCCTTCATTTTTATTTCAAGTCCAACAATCTTTCTTTTTATGCCTTGGTTTCCCACAACACTAGCAGTTGTTTAGTCCTCTCGATTGAGACCTCCTCCTCTTTGACTTTCCTCTTGATTTTTCACAATTTTTGGAATTATTTCCTCTCTCAGTCATTCTGCCTCTACTTTGTGCATTCAAAGCACTTCTTGATGTAGATCCACCTGAGGATTTCCTATGACTTTTCTCACTCAAAATAGCACTGACCACATCATCATATTTTAGAGTACTAGATCCAGGAACATAATTACTTATAGCCATTACCAAGCCATTCTAGCTTTTAGGAAAAGAACACAAAATTAAGAGAGCCCTAATTTCTTCATCAAAATTGATACCCATAGAAGATAACTGACTAGTAATAGTATTAAACTCATTTAAATGATCTGTAATAGATCCACCTTCTACCATTTTCATGTTAAATAAATGCTTCATGAGAAATACCTTGTTTGAAGTGGAGGGACTTTCATATAGTTTCTCTAGGGTTTGCATCAACTCTTCCATCATCCTCATTTTTGTAATATTAAATGCCAATGATGTTGCCAAGCATAATCAAATGCGTCCAAGTGCCTTTCTTTCTAAAAGATCCCATTCATCATTTGATAAAGATCCCTAATTCTTGGTTTTGCCTTCCAACAACTTCCATAAATCCTTTTAATAAAGATAGTTTTCCATTTGCATCTTCCATAACTGAAAGTTTTTCCCATTAATCTTATCAACCCTTGGCTTACCCTCATATGCCATCACTCCCACTCAACCGTGAAACTCCCACTCAACTGTGAGACTTTCTTATAGAGGATAATTGAAAAAGAACCTCACTCTAATACCACTTGTTAGGATTAAACCATAGACAGAAATAACAATTACATGCAAATATAACCAATAATATAAAATAATAGATCACATAGAAAAGAGCACAAGACACCAATATTTAACGTGGTTCACCCAATCCATAGGCTACATCCACTAAACATAAAGTTCAATATTATTAAGATCTAGTGATTAAAACTTGATTAAAATCCGTAATCCCTTACAAGTCAATACCACCACAAGAACCAATTTTCACATCACAACTTAATGAAAATGCCTAACCATAAGCCCTTTTATACAACTAATTTTATGCCACTTTATGGTTACAACATGTCACCCATATGTCGGCCATACATTGGCCACGACCCAATTTTTTTTTTGGGGCAATGCCTTGAACCCAAAAGAATTTATGAAGTATGTACAATACTTCCCTAATTTGTCACCACAAACTAACAGTACCATCACCAATGATGTCCTTGAACTTATCTAACAATGCTCACACTTCCCTTGGTAAGGAGGCTTGTTTCTTCACCTCTTCCTCCATAGGTTTCAGTAAAATAGAAATTCCATCTTCTTGTTCCTCTTTGAAATCATTTAAAACAACTTTCCCTCTCATAAGTAGGAGGTTTTGATTAGTGGTTATATCCATACCTTCTTCAACAAGTGATTGAATCTTATATGTCACTCCATCCTTCTTGAAGGTATAAAAAATCTTTATCCCATGATAGATCGTATCCTTGTCATATTTCTATGGTCTACCTAGAAGTAGATGAAAAGAATCCATGGGTAACACATCACAAAGTATTTTGTCTTGATATCCTCCTATTGAAAAGTCTACCCAAACTTGTTCATATACCAAAACATTATGGCCTTTATTCAAAAATGTAACTCTATAAGGATGAGCATGTGGAATTGTTACCAATTAAAGTTTTTTAGTATCTTCCTTTGATATGATATTAATGATCAATTGACCTTGAATCCACAATGACTTTACAAAAATTTCCTTGCATCTTGAATGTAACTTAGAAAAGTGATCTCCTTTGTTTGGGCTCTTCTTTGCTTGGCTCTTTAAGAAAAACTCTCTTGAACAGAAAGTTTTCCCCTTTCTTTGAATCAAGAATAACTATTGTCACTTAGGTTTGCACCCTTGTCCAAGGCCTATGCACGAGGACAACCTAGTGAAACATGGAAACAACCTCCAAGTTGTGGGACTTGAACTATGAGGTTGAGTCTCCGGAGAAGGCCGGCTTCCTCTTACTATCAGGGCGCACCTATCTATTCTCAAAAGGGAAAGGGAGAGAGAGAGCGTCAAAGAAAATCTACCTAGTCTAATCTAAGGCGGTGATGCACCAAGACAGAGTGTGCAGATTCATTCTTGCCCATATATATACTACAAAACCAGAATAAAATACAAAAGTCATATACATCCAGACTTATATCAATCAGTAATCACATACAGATCAGAAGAAACCAACCGAATGACACTAGGAAAAGGAGATTTCACTTATGTATTATTCGATAGGCCAAAGATAGATACAGTATGCAGATCGTTGATCTCAACAATACACCAATGGGAGGCAAAGTGATGCACATTCACACTGGTGGCCAAAAGAGATGATACAGGCTATTACATGGCTCAAAGATAAAGGGGGTTTTACACTATAAGTCTGCAAGCAGTAGCAGAGAAAATTAGGAAGAATCGACCCTCAAAATAGATCATGAAATTTCCCTTATAGATCGGGCACAACTGAAGATTTCCGCGTTACATTCACTTCTTACCTACTGGCATTAACTTCCTGTCTTGAGAATCCAATCGGGAATCTGGATTGAAATCCTAGCCTGCATATCGAGAAATCTCATTTCTTCTGAGAAGAGCCTGGAGAAGATAGAAACGGTGCCACAACATTCCCTGACATGGTAGATGGATCGACCAGATGGGTGGAGTGTCCTTATGTCCTACATTCATTCCTGGTAGGTCTGAAATGATCGCAAAAATCAGATCGCAAGATACGTCGATCGCCTCTGCATCTTGGTTCATGAATCAAACTGGCCTATTAGCTGACCCGATTTTTTATATGCCGACTGGGCCACGTGGGCCAATCGTAATCCTTTGTTTTGCCACTTGGAGAGCCCCTTCCGCAGTTGACTGCCTTCATCGAACTAACTGCATCACCTTATCACCTAACCGCTAGCCTTCAGCTAATTGCCACGTCAAAAATCGAAATGCGAGGACACGTGTCTTTTGAGTGCTAACTTGCTATTGTAAAATCCACGTAGTTCCTCCATGGCGAGATAGCGTCAACCCTAGATTCCTGCAGATCTGATGGTGGAGAATCCACCCCTTAATGCGCTGGTCGTATCAAGAAATTTGGCCTCTCGACATATCTGTGTTCTGACTCAGCACACGTGGTTGTTTTTGATTCACCGTGGACTCTCTTTCCTGTGACTGGGCCCCATCTGAATTGGTGCCACCTCAATGATGCATCGGACAAGACCTGACCCCACCGACACGTGTCAGTCGGGCGCGATGTCGCCATGGTAAAAATCTCGCAGCTTCACTAAGGCGACATGGCGCCTACCGTTGATCTCTTCAAATCTGACAGCGGAGAACCTAACCTTCTGTAACCCTCTGTTCCTATTGACTCGCTAGGCCCGCCAACATGTGGCATCCCCCTGTTGGTTCATCAGTCACCCCACCCTATCTGCTTCTGACAGAATGAAACGCAGCCCCGCCAGGACACCTGGCGCACGGGCGCTATGTCGCTGATGCTAAAGTCCGGGCAGCTCCTGATGGTGAAATAGCGCCAGCCGAAGATCTTACAGATCTGATGATCAGAGCGACCTTGTACTTCACTCGCCATCCCTCCTGAAAACTACTGGGCCCATGGTTGTCGTGTCCTGACATATATGCATGGCATCATCCGGTTGGTGAACCCGAGACTTGATCCATAGAATGGCCACGCGACGGATGGGCGCTATGTCGCCATGATAATATCTGCGCATCTCCGCCATAGCGAGATGGCGCCATCCGTTGATGCAATCAAATCTGACGGTGGAGATCGCAAACCTTGACTGTGCGAATCGTACTGATAGAGACTCCAGCCTGGTTACACGCGGCGGTTCCTCACTGGCCCATCGAAACATCACTAGGAAATCTTACGACTTGGCCTCACAGGGTGACCACGTGTCGACCAGGCGCCATGTCGCTATGGGAAAATTGAGGTTAAATTTCCATAGCGCCATAGCGCCCAACCGATGACGTGTCCCTATCTGTGCATGGTTCTTTTTGATTCACTGTCGTGACACGGGCTCCGCCAATTGGGCAGATGAGGTACGCAATGGGGCCCAATATTTGTCTGAAGTTCTCACCGTTTATTTTCTCCAGCCCTCCAAACTTTACCCGATCGTCGCAACATTTTTTTGGCAACGTGACCCATCCGCTGTCGTGAGCATCTCCGCTGGGCGCTATGTCACCATGGAGATTTTTCGGTTGGCGTGCGATAGCACCATAGCGCCTGCAGTGCCAGAAAACTTTTCGACCGCCCTCCGTTGTGACCCACCCGCAGGGCCCACCAAACACGTGTCGTTCGAGCGCGATGTCGTCGATACTATCTCCCGTGCAACTTTTGATGATGAGATCGCGCCGACCGTTGATCTGTCTAAAATCTGATGGTCACAGAACCTTGGCAAGTCGGGGCATTAAAATAACAATTTTTTGGCTAACTATTGAATAGGTCGCGGATTTGAATTTAAATCTTTTGGCAGTAAAACCAGAGGTAACAATAACTTATTGATTAATGCTACTATTGTGGTCCTCTTGAACATAGTTGACCTTCCTTTCACCTTTTGAATACAATTCTCTCTCAATTTATCTATAAGTAGGATTCCCTACTTTCCTATAGTTATAACATTTCATGCTAGAAAAATGTGAACCTTAATTGCAAGTACTTGATATACCTCTACCTCTGTCATCATAACTTCCTCCTTTCCCATAAGTACCCCAATTACTACTATCATTACTTGGTTCAATAGATTTTGTATCCCCATTTGATCTACTATCACTTGTTCTGCCTCTATATCAACATCTATAAGTGCTTCTAGCATCTGTACCTTTGCCTTTGACTTTAGTGTGAGAATCTTGTTTCTTTTTATTCCTCTCTTCCACCGTGAGACCTAGTTGGAAGCAACTTTGTATAGTAGTGGGGGTCTATAGATAATTCTCTTCTTGGATACCCCATCTCAATCCTCTTATATACCTAGCCACTTTTAGTGCCTCATCATTTTGGATCTTGGATCTTAGGCATAGTTTTTGAAATTCCTCAGTATAAGGGGTCATATCCACATCCTTTTGTTTTAGGCTTTGCCTCTTCTTGTGCACTTAGATTTCATAATCCTCTAATAGATAGCTCTCCTTGAAATTTCTCACCATTTCTTTCCAATTAGTTATATGTTTATTGTTTTCTTTCTCCCTTTCATCTTGTAGAAACTTCCACCAGGTTAGGGATGGTCCCCTTAACCTAGATTTTTCATCCTTCACCTTGTGTCCTTCAATAACCCCTTCACAATGAAAGTGATTCTCCAAGCCCTTTATCCATTCCATCACTAGATTAGGATCCATCTTACCCATGAACAAGGATACTCCTTCAAGAGACTTGACACTTAAAGATTTAATGGCTTTAAGATAAGGTTCTTCTTGGATTGGAGGGTTGGGTGAAGGTCCTACATCTTCTTCGACAACTTCTTTTCCCTTGTCTTCACCAATTTCAAAATTTTCCTTCATCTTGTCAACTATTTCTACCACTTCATAAAGTCTACCCTTCATAGCCTCTAAGGCTTCCGCTAGGAGTCTATTCTTATCCTTTTTTTTCTATCACTTCTTTTTCCAACTCAACATTTATCACCATGATGGTTTCTCCTAGACATATACAATGCCTTATCCTGGACCTTTCTAATGCTCTAATACCAATTTGATGTAGCTAGATCCAAAGCTCCTAGTTTAGGTCTCAATACCCAAAATCTTGAAGGATTCTTCCAAACCTATAGGATTACCACTTGACCCTATTTCCAAGAGGATCTCTCACAAATATCCCCTTCTACATGACCTATTACACCAATTGATGCTCCATTTCTTTTCTTTCTTAACACACCTAGACTCCTAGATAGGAATTTATATTTTTCTTACAATGTTTGACCATAATATATGATCTACCCTATGAGGGGTCTACCACATTAAAAGCTATAAGACTGCTAGGTCTTACCCTGTTAAGGGATTTTACACATACAATCAAGTAAGCAATCTATTAGGAGATTTACATAGACTTGTTAGGATCACTTAGTTAAGACATTTTCCCTAAGTCAATCTATTAGAACTAATTCACTACCTGACCCTCAATTTTCTCTAGAAGATGATTTCAGATCTCCTCTTTTCAATTTCTCAATATGATCTCTTAATCTTATATCTCTATTCTATCCTTTACTACTTGGATTTCTCTATATGATCTCCTTTCAAACTTAGCCTTTCTTGCTTTGTTCTATCCTTGTTCACTACTTAACTTGCACATTCAAAAATTCATTCACACACACACATGCACATTTTCATGATCCTAGGGTTAGAACCCTCTTTATTTCGACAATCTTTAAAAGTTCTAGATCATAATCAGTGGTTCACAATTCATATCTTTTGTCATTTCCCTTCTAATTTTATGATTATTTGATTTTCTTTCCTGAAGATTAATACCTCCTTTATAGATGCGTAAAATCCATCTTAACTGTCTCTACAATTATTAAATATTATATATAAGTCAACAAAAAATGGTTTACATATGTGTTTGTGCAATTACAAATTCATATGACAAAACTGGTTTGTTTGGCATTTGAATGTTGTGACACTTAGTTATTCCTTACATTCATGCTAGCACACAACTTCTATATGCTTGATTTTTTTTGTTTACTTAGCAAAACCATCTTACAGTTTACTTGGTCTAAACTATAATACCTTGACTTATATATGTACTCGATCTCAACTAGGGTGCTTGACAATTTTTGACTTTCTCGGCATGTAATGCAAAATGAACAAGTCCTCGTGTACTCAACCTTTACCAAATGACTTAGTCACACTAATGAATTTCCATCATATCCTAGTAAATTACTAAGTGTTTGGACACTAATAGAAAACAAAGGCATAGAGATCAACAATCTCCCCCTTTGAAATTAGTGGCAAAAACATTTTGTCATGAATTATCATTTTATTCAAAACTAAACCCCCTGAGACTATAATTTGGATCTACAATCTTGATTTTTTGATACTATTCCATCTAATGCCTTTGACTCTGATTTCTTCTTATTTTCCCCTTATGATACTTTCCCTTTATTAGACTTTCATTTCCCTATTTTTGTTAATATGACTAATTTCCCCCTTGTTTTTGATACTTATGGATTAGGGTTTACTGGGACTATCTTATATTTCTCAAAAAATGATTTATGACTTGGTAAAACTTTGGGAAAGCCTATATTCCATTGCTCCTTTACTTTCTTCAAAACTTGAATATAAATTTCTAGCTCACTAGCTAGATCAATTAGATATTCAATATTTAAGAAATGGGTGTCTTTCTTCATGATATCCTGTGCTATAGACACTTCCTTTTGAATAATTTCCAAATGTGGTAGCAACTAGAATTAGATTAATATTAGTTTAGTTCTTATCTCACTAATTTGAGCTATGAGCTTGGCTAACTTCCATTGTCCAATGTTAACTTGTTATATGAAGGTGAGCTTGAACTTTCATTCTTTCTCAATGAATCTATACATGCTCTCATATCAGCATTTATTAAATCAATACACTATTGATTCTCCAATGTGAAGAAATCAACATCACAAAGCTTTATATAAAAGGTATGAATATTCTTCAAAATTGCTTCTAGTTGTGTGACTAAATTAAAAAGCTTTGCTCACATATTTACAAGTTTTTGAGAGACTTTCTCCAAACCTTTGTGCTCAAACTTTCTTTTCAAACCATTGCATCAATTTATCATTGTGCTCTATATCTTCTAATTAAACCTTGTCAATTATGTATACTAACTAATCCAAAATTTTAAGCTGATTGTTCAAGGCATTAATGCTAAAAACATCTGCAAAAACATCTTTAATAGTATATAATACTTGTTTCTTTTTGTGCTCTCTTCTTAGCTATTCTTGATTTTCCTTGTGGCTCAACAAATTTTATAACTCCTATATGTGGTCCAATGTCAAATTGTTTAAGTCATACATAGTAATGTAATTACCTCATCTAGACTTACTAACTCATCTATCATCTCTTTTGAATGAGTCATAATCTAAGATCATGGTGTTGTATCACTTGGAAGTGATCACTATAATTGTTTACCATTGTCAATCAATCTAGATACCTGTTGTTGCTCCTATTGAGTAGGTTTCACCTACTGCTTAGTTGTTCCATTTAATGTTTTGGATGAATTTGCACTTAGAAACTATATGAGAGCTCATGTGGTTTCTTTCTCTTTTGATGTCTTATCCTCTTTTGATGACTTTGTGTACTTAACCTATACATTTTTAACTTTAGTTTGAAGTATAGGAATACAAGTGAATTGTGGAAACACAATTATTTCCTTGCCTTACTGCTTGGCACTTGTATCCTTAGTAGCTAATGTAACCTCAAAACTATCAATCTTTGCATTATCCTTGGATAATCTATCACTTGTAACAATAGCATATTGGTGCTAGGTAGAGATGTATCAGCTTCAATATTTTTCAAGTCTTCTTCTATTAACACATTATGATTATGCATCGATGAATAAGGAATGTCTTCAATAGTGACAACTTCTTTTTGTTCACACTCTTGCACAAGTTGGCTGATTTCTTCTACAAGTTTTGCAACCTCTTCTACATCATCCTCTTCATCTCTAACTTCTTCACCTTCTTTCTTTACCTATTCATTTACTTTATTTACTAATGGATTAAGCAATTCAAATGCTTCTCTCCATACATTGATACTCTCTTGTTTAACTTCACAAGATTTATTCATCAAAATTTTATATGGCCTTTCCTTTGGCATGAATTTATTTATAAAATCTTTTAGGGTGATAGACATGTGTTTCTTTTCTAAATCTAACATTATCTATGCTAAGGCAGTCTCCCTAATCTATCTCTTAGTTGATAATGACAACTTCCACTTAACATCAACCTTATCTTATAAATTTTCTATAATTCATTCTCCCATCTCTATAGGTGTAGTCTTAAATTGTATCATCATCTCTATCAAGGATTATTATATTTTTTCCTGATCTTTATTCAAGGAATCAAAATCAATATCTTTGATTCCTATCAAGATGACAAGTTCAATGATTTCTTGATATACCTTATCAAAATTTGAGGGAGGTGGTCTTGACCAATTTTGCAATTTATTTAGGTCATGAGACTCAGCCTCTTTATCATCTTGCTCCTTCTTAGCTAGAATTAATTTTCTCTTTGGCCTCTTAGGAATTTTTTTCTTGGGTGAACTAGCTTGTTTCCTCTTTTCTTGACTTGCTTTAGTTTTGATATTTGGGTTATGGGCTTTCTTTTATCTTGTTATATTTTTTTCTTTAGGCTCCTAAGGTGTAGAAACCTTCTCAATACCTTTCCTAAGATCATCTTTAATTTTAGGATCAACAATTATCACTTTCTATTGCTCACTTGCCATAGGCTTGACAACATCTATCTCTTTTCCTTTTCCTTCCTCAACTTCAGCTATGTGTTATGATCCTTCTTCATCTTCATCCTTGTCCTCAAGACTTTTCTTCTTCCTTTTCTTTTCTGTCTTGGTCTCACTTTCCTCCACATCTATTCAATTGTTTACTATATCATATATTCTGAATGGCTCAACATTTGCATTAACATCTTCTAATAAGAGTGAAGTTACTACTCTTGTGACTTCAACAAAATTTACTTCATAAGACATAGGCCTTAACAATGAAATTCTCGGTAACACTTCCCATGCATAAACAAAAGATGTGTCTACCATAAAACATATCTCATCAAAATATCTATCTACAATAGATTAAGGAATCCTCATTCAATTTTTCATTTTTCTTTTGACTTCCTCAAAGTAGTTATCCATGATTGCTTCAAAATTCTCTTTGAGCTAACTTATCAAGTAATTTATCTGTTCCATTTCTGTCTTGTTCCTATACCACACTATAGTACCAATAATAGGAAAAGAATAATGTACATAAAAATAGACTAAAAAAGATCCAAACTTACAAGATGTACTCTTTTCTTTTCTAATTGCTCCCAAATTCTCCTTCACTTGTTCTATTTGTAGCTTGACAAGATCATATGTATGATCGCTTTTTATAAATTTGTATCCTAGGTCCACTAAAATGTAGGGAACATTGTTCAATCTATTGGATTGGTAAAATTTGTTTGCTACCACATGTACTACAAATTCAATCACAAGATCATCAATCCCATCAATTGACATCCCTCAACTATTCCACTTTGCCTTGGTATATTTTCAAATTTCATTCCATGCTATGATTCTTATGCTTTTGGACTATCGAAGGTAAGGTATCTAGTAACTTGACATATTATGGCCTTGTTAATTTTGATGGGTCCTTCTTCCAACCATATCTTCATATCACGAATATGACTTAGGACAATATTTATCCACTCAAACTTAAAAACTTTAGGAAAGCCTAGGGCATGGGTAAAACCTTTCTCAACTATGATCTTGTATTGATTGTTAGAATATTTTAGAATAATTGAGATGGGGGATGAATCATTTATCCAAGGTCCAAATGTATAAATAAAACTTTTCATAGCTTAGTGAACCCATAAAATATTATTCATCATGCATGCATTCATAAGATTATGCAATCACTTAAAACTTGTAAGTTACTATCAAATCAACTTGCAGAAATGTAAAACATAAAACATAGCAGATTCATCAACACATTTGACACAATGATTTATGTGGAAACCCAATTTGGAAAAAACCATCAGTAACATGCTACTCTTTTCACTCCTTTGAAGTGATGCCCTATAAAAGGCTCACACTATGAAAGATTACAACACACACTATTGAATGTAACCCTATTAAAGGGTTTCAATCACCCTATTAGGAGTGAGCCTTGCTAAATGACTTTAGACTATTCACTTGGAATGTCACCCAGTTAAAGGATTTACAAATGACTATTAGGTCAAACTATTCACTTGGAATGTCACCCAGTCAAAGGATTTACAAATGACTGTTGGGTCAACCTTAATCCAAAGGATTTATCCTAGACTGATACAATTGTTAGAGAGTAATAGTAAGGTTTGATCTTTTGTAGATTATAGATCACTATTCAGTCCTCCATTCTACTTGGCCTTCATACATTGCAACTGTGATAGCTTGTTCACCCTTCAAGAATTCATATCCTTAAGCCTTCTTGCTTAACATGCCATTGCAAACTCTTCTCTTAGGTAACTTGATGAAGAAAAACCCTTAACTCTTTGTCTTCCTTGGGTTCTTGCACATAAAAACCAACCATTCTTATAAAATAGGAAATTAAGATCTTTTACCACTCATTCTCCATCATCCAATTTAGGGTTAGGATGGATGAGGTAGGATACAATGAATCTATCCCACATTCTATATCTCTTCTACAAAATTTTCCTTGAATCCATTTTGGATTCACCTAAAAATAGTTTACCTTGAATTCTATGCCACCAACTCATCAACCTTATCTTTCTCCTGCTTCACACAATCCAAGAAAAAAACTTGTCAGCTTAGATCCATCGAATTCATGATCTTTTAAATAATGAAGTAGCTTGAAATTATCAAGCTTTTGATGTTTGGCACATACTACATTGCTCAACATCCTATATGAAATTAATCGGCATGAACTAAAGTATACTAGTGCTCGGCATCAACTAAACTTTACTCGACATCCACTATTCTACTCGATATACACTAGAATAATTTTTTACTTGGATCTAACTAATTTTTTTCTTGGCCCACACTAACTTTCCTTAGCACCTAGGTAAAAGTACAAAATTGTGTCACTTTTTAGGGTAACTTATTAAAATGAGTGAATTTAAGTATTTCTATCTAAAAATCTATTTTGTTCAAAGATATGATCTAGGTAAATTCATTGTAGCTAAAAAAATATATGGTCTCACACTTTTCTAGTTGGAAATGCTAGTTAAATTCATGTTTCATGCTTAATTACTAAAAAAATCAAATTATTTCAAAAAAGGAGCATTTGAATAACTCTTACTATTTTTTATGATATTATTTTACTAACATATAAACACCCTTTATTTTATTTCAGTTGTGGTTGTTGGTCTTTCTTCTAGTGTTTCCAAGGTAGTTCCTCCTATGGTACCTTTGCTGGGTGCCACTATTTTATCTCAGGTCTCTGCTGTCACTTCCTCTTCTTCATCCTTTTCCCTGACCTATGGGGTTTTAGGTTATGGCTATAATGGTGCTAATTTTTAGTGGTAAAAGCTACTGGTTTGGTGGAGGACAGATGGACTACGGTAAAAGGAAAAAAGGTAAAGCCAGCCACTACCTCTTTTGACATGGCACTGAGGTCTAACAAGAAGGGCTCAGAAGGGAAAGTCTAACTCTCCTAGCTTTTGGCCAATTGTCCCTTGGCTCTTTTGGCCTTTTGCTCTTGGCAGTGTGTTTCTTTTTGGGGTTTTAGGAGCTCGATAAAAAAATATTTTTGTGGCTTTTATTGTCTTGTTTTATGTTTTTCCACTATGGTCACCTTTTGTTTGGTGACTTATTTCTCCTTTGTTGACTCATATAGGGTTTCAGGCACCCTTCGAAACCTGGTTGTGTGGATGATTTGTACTATTTTATTTGTGATGCCACTCTGATCACTTCTATTTTGTGCCCTATTCTTCCTTAGGACTGTAGTTTTGTTTGGTTTGGGCTTCATTGAAAATTTTTATTTTGTAAAAGGTTTCAGGGTCCCTTCAAAGCCTATTTTTCTTATCAAAAACATGTAAACACCCTTTTATAGAGTACAAAGTCAAGAATATTCTTCATAGAGTTTATAGTGTTTTAATTACATATAGTATTATTTAATTAATAAATTCTACAAGCTTGTATTTTAACACTAAAAAATATGGCAATTTTGAGAAAGAAAAAAATATTAAATCATATAAAAATAAATTAAAAATTATATAGCATTCTAGAGGAGAGAATCCTCTTCCAAAATATAGTATTTTTCTTCTCATTAGCATAGATTTGTTTTGAAAAATGTGTTGGTGGATGAAAACTATCGATTTTAGGTGAGTTAAAATTTGAATCATTATAAAAGAGAAAATATAGGTCTAAAGAAATTTTTTATTCTTGATTGTTCTAGGTATATATGTTATCTATAACATAGTCTGAAATCAAAGGGAAGTAAGTTTATTTCCATATAATTTTCTGGTGGGAACTAGACCCTTAATTTTCAATATTTTTCAGTGGCTAAAAATTTATCTATAAAAATTAAGAAAATATATCAATTCTTACTCCATATAATTATTAAAAATTATAATCATAAACTTCATCCATTTCTACACATTCATTCATTTACTTCATTTTCAACTTCAATATAATAATGCTAGTTTTATATTATTGAAGGTAAATTGTCATACATTTGTTAGTCTTTTCATTTACAAAAGGGTGACACAGGTTTGTGCTTCTACCCACCTACTATCCACTCAGTCAAGCTTGATAGACAATCTTTGTATAACTTGTTCTTCTAAACTTTGTTAGTGTAACAAACCTTTGTAATCTTAAGTAGATTATCAATACATTATGTTATCACTATCTTAATTGATTCTTGTACTCCTTTACATAATCATAACTCAACCTTTCCTCTAGGTTCTATTGTTACATCTTTTGATCAAATCCTCCTTATCAATCAAATAAGTGATAGTACTTAAATCATAAGTAGTTGTCTTACCAACAAATAGTAGGTTTGACATCAGTGAGAAAATAATGATTGAAGTATATTGGTCATACTTGTATATTCTCAACAATATCCCTTTACAATCTGCCTCTTTGATTAGCTTCTTCAATATATTATCACCAATCTCCCTCTTTGGTATTGATGGAAAACTAAACTAATCAACCAAATGGTAAGCATCTTGTTCAACCAAACTGACTAGGTTGAAATAGTAAGACCAACAAAATAACAAAAAAAATTCCTTGTATTGTACTTATATTTTCCTTGGATTATCAATTGTCATTAGCAATTTTCTCCCTCTAAGATCCATCTTATCTACCTTTGATTAGTAAGTTTCTCTCATTAATTATACTAGATTGATCAATAATTATCTCCCTCTTTAACAACAATGCCAAAGACTTGTCATCTCTAACATGCAGATATAAGTTTTTTCAATTTCTTCAATTTCTTTCTCTATCACCTTTCTTGTGATTGATTTAAAGTTTTAGCTCTTTGATTACTTTAGGCATCTACTAAAGTAAGATCTACTGCACCAATTTTTAACATATGAAATTTAGGTTGTTTGATGTAGGGCATTCCTCATGTTACTTAGCTAATATTTGATATGGGTATCACCACTAGTTTACGTCTTAGATACTCATGAGCATCCTTAGGTAATGCTTTTGTGATGATATCAACAATTTTCTCTTTTATGTTGACATATTCCATTTTCACCTCTTTATCTTGAACTAACTCTCTCAAGTAATGATACTTGATTGCAATGTGCATAGTCTTTGTGCACATCACTGGATTCTTTGGTATATTGATACCACTTGTATTATCACAATAAAGTATCACTATTTCTGCAATCTCTTCCTCCATACCTTTGAGTAGCTATTTGACCCATACAATGTTTTTACAATTTATAATAGTAGCAACATATTCAACTTTAGTAGTCGATCATAAGGTGCAGTTTTGTTTCTTTTTACTCCATGTAACCAGCCTCTTGCCTAAGAAAATTGCTCCTCCACTAGTGTTTTTTCTATCATCAATGTTTTTACCCCAATCAGCATCAATATAGGATCTTAATTCAAATTATTCATTTTTCTTATAGTATAGACCAAAATATTCTATTCCTTTTAGATATCTCATAATTCTCTTTATAGACATCAAATGATTCTCCCTAGGATTAGTAGAGAATCTTGCAACTATCCCTACAAACAATGCAATATCAAGTCTGCTATGTACTACATATTGCAATTTTTCAATCATAGACCTATACAATGCCTAATTCACCTCAACTGAATCATCATTATTTGAGAACTTGTGTCCTATCACCATAGGTGTACTTACTAGTTTGGAATCCTTCAATCTAAAAGTCTTCAATATTTCTTTGACATACTTTGACTGAGTAATGTATAGACTATATTTCATCTAATATACTTGCAAATCCTTAAAGAATTTGATCCCTTCAAACATAGACATTTCAAATTATTGCTTCATTTGATTTGCAAAATCTTTACATAAAGCATCTTGACCTCCAAATATGATATCATCAACAAATATTTAAAATAACAAAATACCTTTCCCTTTCTCTATCTTCATGTACAAATTGTTGTTATCATCAGTTATTTCAGAACCATTCTTCACAAGATAATTATAAAGTCTCTCATACCATGCTCTTGTTGCTTGTTTCAAACCATATAGAGATTTTTCTAGTCTACATACCATGTTCTTATTGTTAACATCAATAAAACCTTATGGCTGTTCTATGTAAACTTCTTCCTCTAATATGCCATTCAAAAATGCAGATTTAATATCCATCTTGTTGATCTGAGATTGGTTTTGACAAGTGAGTGTCAACACACTTAAGCTATTTACTCAATTCATGCCAAACTAGTAATACATGTTGAGTACAACACATAAATATTAGACCATGCCAAGTTACAATGAGTGTTGAGTCACTCAAGTATTGAGAAAATAGACCATGCTAAGTGTTTCATGAGCTGAGTAAATAGTGGATGCTAAGTAATGTAGATGTTGCATCAGAAGTAGAAATATAGTGCATGCCAAGCATCAATGAATTCATATGATGAGTGACATAGTTTTGATAAAAAAATTTGTAATGGCACAAGTAACTATGTAAACAATTTTAAAGCCAACTTAAGGATAAATTATGATATTTTGGATATAAGAACAAATCTGTATTGGGATTCCCTATGCAATTACATGCACACAATCAAAAAATGAGAAGTTTTAAGTAGAAAAATGGATGAATCTCAGTAGTAGATTCATACCTAACCCTAAGCAACCTAAATCTTCTTAAGGGAAATGAAGCCCTAAACTCTTAATGATGAATGGGCGAGTCATTGAATTGGAGGAGTGAACAAGATAATTTGCATGCAAAGCATTCAAGGTGACTTAGAAAAAAAAGTGAATTATAGAATTTGTTAGGGAAGAACAAAGGATAGAGAGAAGGATACAACATTGGGACATTAGCTAATGAATGATCAATTAGACATTTTGTAGAGGTGATCTGTCATTAGGAAAGCAAGTGACAATCATAGAATCCATGCTGAGACATTTTAATAGGTGATTTTAGTTAAATCTCTTAACAGAGTAGTCCTAATAGGCTATATAAAATCCTTTAAAAGGGTTCTTACTTAATTTTAAGTTGAATTCCTTTAACCAAGTACTTTTCTAACAGGGTGTTGAAATTCTCTAAAAAGGTGAGACCTAGTAGTCTTTGTAAGCCTTTAACAAGGAAAACTTTTCACAGGGTAGACCGCGATTCATGGTCAAATTATTGTAACCTTCATTGGATACACTTTATTACTATAGTAGTGAATATTTTTTCATGCCATCCCCACCCCCAATTTACCTTCTCACTTGGAGGGTTTCTGGATAATCATAGTTGGTGTTATGTGTGTGATTGATTACATGTTTACATGATCTAGATTCATATATTTTACATGTTATTTCAGTATATTAATGCATGTGATGAATGAATGGTGAAATTTTTATGGGTCCAAGTTTAAACTCCTAATTCACCCCCCCCCCCCCCAAAAGTTTACTTTCTTTCCCCTTTTAATTCCAACAATTAGCATTAGAGCCTTGTTCTTTGAAAGAGAGGCTTTGCAACTTTGAGAAAAGTTCTTGAAATGAAAGTCTACAAGTTGGAAAGGAATATCAAAAACTAGGATATTGAAATACATCTCATCCTACATCAACTAAATGAGGCAAGAGAGGAAGTAAAGAAATCCTTGAAGAGATGGAAAGAGATTGCTATTGCAGAGAATGACACACTATACAAAGAGGTAGACACTACCAAGCTATTTATAGATGGTGAATCCAATGAATTTGATGCAATAGTTGTAGATCTAATGGAAAAGAATAAGATCCAAGCTGAGGAAATTAGAAATCTCAAGGTAAAGTAAGAATCACAAGCTATACTACTATGTGAGGTGACTAAACAAAAGAAGAAAGCCATGGAAGATAAAGTCATGATTGAAGAAGGCAAAAGAATTATGGCAAACAGATTGGAAGAGAAGTCAAAAAAGTTAACCAAGATCTCCAACATGCAATTGGATACTTTAAGTAAAATGATGAATACCAACTATAAATTGAATTTCAAGGATATTGAGATAGCTACATTGAAGTTACAGAGTGAATAAGTGCAAAGTGACCTAAAAAGAGAAAAGGAATTTGCTAAAAGTCTCAACAAGACAAATGAAGCCATTAAGTACTTTGAGGAATTACAGAGATTCGCTAGATACAACAATGATACATCAAGGCTAGGCTACACAAGCAGTGAAGAAGGAGAATCATCCAAATTTACTGAAGAAAAGCACATTTAAGGTATGAACTCAAAACCTACTTATCATACTTGTGGTAAGAAAGGGCATACTACTAATATGTGTAGGAGCAAAAATAAAAATTAGAATGTCAAGCCTACGAACATGACTCATTGTCATAAGTGTAACATGCAAGGTCATTAGGCAGATCAATGTCGAACTAGGACCATGCCTAAAAAAATATTTGAAAGATATTTCTACAACTATTTGAAGTATGGACACAAAGCCTTTGAATGTAGATCCAAATTCATGTGGTCATCAAACAAGCCAACAAAGGTAAGAAACAATGGAAATTTTTGTTATTGGGATTATAATACAAGATATAGCTATCACTATTGTCAAGAATATGGACGTATTCCTAAGAATTTTATTAGGACACACTTCAGTGGTAACTACAAAAGGTGGTTGAGTCAAACTACATGTTTTAGCTATTTGAAGACTGGTCACACTAGTAAGCATTTTCCAATTAGGTCAAAGGCACCAAGTTGTGAATTTGATAAAGGAAAAGACAAGATGTATATTGAACACATCAAAAATGAGATGAACAAGACATGGAAAAGGAAGGATAATTGCAACACATCAAATGGAGA
Source organism: Cupressus sempervirens (assembly GCA_028749045.1). Lineage (NCBI taxonomy): Eukaryota > Viridiplantae > Streptophyta > Pinopsida > Cupressales > Cupressaceae > Cupressus > Cupressus sempervirens. The sequence continues at coordinate 845,232,873 of CM053789.1, read as the reverse complement.
AGAGATCAATTCACCCAATTGGTCAGGTGATCACACCTCATCAAACTAGACAATCAAGAGGTGTGTGGGACTAATATTCAAGTGTTCTATCATACATCAATTCCAAATAAGATAGTACTAAAAAAACTACATTAGCATAAATAAAGATACAAGATGTTTAAAATTTAAGTTAAAACTTTAAGATTTTCATGTTGTTGTCAAATATGAAAATTTTCTAATGTATGTCGAGTGGAATGCTAGTTGATGTCAAGCTATTAGACTATCTAGTTGATATCAAACTCATAGTAGCTATAGAGTAATGGAAATAGCAATAGATGACAAGTGAACCAAAAAATTGGTTGATGCCAAGCTTACAACTATGTAAGCACTAAGCATTAAATCCAAGTTTTTTTCAAAGGGTATATGATTGATTTATGCTCATTATTCATCATTTTGAATTCAAGCAAGAGTAAGAAAAGTAAAGGTCAGTTTAGAAACCTTTCCAAAGCATTTGCAAAGAATCTAGCAGTGATCTCAGATTAGTTTATCAGATTTCACAAGGTATTTATCATAAGCCAAGCTACACAGTTTAATTTTTCTTAAACCCTAGTTTGATAGAATGACATCTAGTTCAAAAAATGTAGAAGGGTAGGAGATTTTGAATGTCTAGCTTGTCAGTAATGAAGTTAAACAACCCATATTTAAACCTATTCCTGACATTTCCTATAAATAAGATCCTTCTGGCACATTGTCAATGATTCCACCAAATGTAATTATGGTGCAAGATGTGAGGAAGTGTTACAATTGCAAAATAGGATGTATAGGAGACATGCAAATTAGAGATGCATATAACAGATTGTGTGAGAATGGTTTTTTGAAAGAGGAATACAAAATTGTTGAGAAAAAGGGTTTGACACGAGCCCTAGATTTTCCAAATGTGTTTAAAATTGAGTGGTTAAGAATTGTACTAAGTTGAATTCATGATGGTTCTTTATGGCTAGAGGGAGGACCTATCAAGATCACCAAGAAAATAATTTATAGGGTAATTAGCTACCCAACCCTAGATTAGCTAAAGAAACTCATAAGTTACTCCAAGGAAGTAATTGAGAAGAACACTGGAGTAGTTTGGAATAATAGATGGAATAATAGAGTTATGACTATAGATACCATCACTGATCCACTGCTAAACTTTACTGTAAGGGTAATCTCTCATAAATTCTATCAATCTAGTAGATTGAATAGTGTACTCTACATAGCTATGGATGTTGGCTACAAGATTATAAAGAAAGATCATACATATGATTTGGCAAAGCTACAACTACAAAAAAGGATGGAAAATCTTGGAGCTATCATGAAAACAAAGAGTGTACAATGAAAATTTGATTCAATTCTACTTTGCATATTCTTTTATGTACAAAATACATTTCCTCTTTTGGTACTATAAGATGGAAGACCAATAGATCAATTGTAGTGCAAATCAATGAGTTCATTGAGCAGATGGGAGAAAATTTTGAAACCTTGATGACAAGTTACTTTGAAGATTTTAAGAAATCAATGAAAGAAAGAATGAGGATACTAGTTTCCTTGGTTGAACAAAATTATAATGATATATGTTTTCTTTTCGACACTGATTATAATTTCGTACAAGTTGCCACACTAAGGGTAAGATGGTTAAGGCCACTCGGATATGAAATTAATGTTGATGAAGCCTCAGAAGTCATCACAACACTACTGGAAGAGGAAATAGATAAAAGTGAAAAGATATTTAGCAATTATGAGATGGGGAAATGAAAGATTGCCATGGAGTTGAAAATTGCCTCCACACTCAAGAAGAAAGATCTGCTAGTTAAGAAGTTGAAAGCAAAATTTGGAGAATGTGTAGATGAAGAAGATGAAGAAGAAGAAGAGGAAGATAAAACACAAGAATGTCTAGCATTGATCCAAGGCATGGGAGAAGACAAGGAAGAGGAGGAATTTGAAGATGGTGAGGAAGAAGAGGAAGGATAAAGCACAACTAGTGGCAAAAGCAAAGAAATTTGTCAAATCTAGCCTAGCCAAGCCCATAGCTCCTACCACTAGAGCAAGTACACATGCTACAACTTAGAAGGCCAAGAAATAGACTAAGAAAACAAAGCAAGGTGGCCAATACAAAAAAGATAGAGAAGAAAATATGTGGCATAGCTAGATTTAGATGAAGAAAGGACATAATCAGATGAAAATAACCAATTTGAAGTGGTAAGTCACAATCCCCTATCTGGCCTTGAAAATTTAAATGAAAATATCAAAAGCAATGCAAATTTATTTGGTTTAAAGCATATTGATTTTGATAAACTTGGAAAAGAAGAGAAAAATCAAGTGGAAGAGGCATTATATGCCATGATGTCAAAGTTTAAGAACAGTCCACTAGAATTTTCCAACACAATACCAAAAGGTTTATATAATATTGTTGAGAAAAAATGGCATTACTATCTAAATTTGGAAAAATAGATCAGAGAAACAACATTAGCTCAAGTGATGCTAGAGCTAACATAGTGACAAATTTCTAAGGTTGCCTTTAGCATTCTTCAAAATAACATTAAATATGTGGTTAGGAAATCAACCTAAATATGGAAAATTTTCTATTGGTTGACCACTATGAAACAAGGAGAAGCTAACCCTTCAAAGGGTAAACATGATAACAACAAAGATGATGATAAAGATAATACAATTGGGGAGGAAATAGAAAAGCAAGATGATGACAAGATAACAACTAAAAAATAGCAAGATGAATAGAGTGTGTAGGACACATAAGTGCCAAGTGTCAATCCCCCTCATGACACAAGTGTGAAAATTGAGACCATAACTATTAAGGATGTTTTTGATGCTTCAGCTCAGAACATCAATCCACTTACTACAGAAGACCTAAAGAAGATTCTAGATGAATCTACACTCCATGCTAAACTCTATGAAGAAGAATTGCAAACAGAAGTAACTGAGGTCAAAAGGGAAAAGGTGAATACACAAGAACCACTTTCTATCATCCCTTTAGTTAAGTTCAAAAATTTGTAGATGCATCTACCAAAGTTAATACAAGTGTTAAAAATGATAATATTGAGAAGAAGCAAGTAGAAGAAACAAATATTGCAGGACAACATAAAATAGGATAGATATACTTATTTGTACCTAAAGCACAAGAATAAGGTGCTATTCAAGTCATACTGATAGATTAGAGAAAGCCTAAAGAGCATGAGTTAACACCTAAGGTTAAGGAACAAGAAGCCATTCTGATCCAGGGGATAAAAATTACTGAAAAGTAAAATGTCCCCAATGCTTCAAGAATCAACATCATTACAAGTGTTCACAATTTTGACTCCAACATAACTCAAATGATCAAAATTGGAGTTCAAGTGCAAAAATTATGACTGGTCAAAATGGTCAAACTGGAACCAAAGGTCATAAAAGGGTGAAAAAATAATCATCTCAAAAGTATTTGACAATGGATTCCAAATGAAAGAGCTCGTCAAAATCTTTCCAATGGTGTTCATTTCATCAAGAACAAAGATTGGATATAAAAGTTATGATGGTTTCAAATTCAACCAAAAGTATGGATTTTGATGATGTCAGCATGACATCACAAAATCATAAAGAGAGGGAAAACATTCAAATTTGAATTAAAATAGCTATTTAATTCGAATTAAAGTAATGAGATAATGAGAGTTGAACTCCTAACCATTGGCCTCCTAAAATTAAGGCCAACCAATGGGCTATTTATGGTATATAGACTATTAAGAGAAGAGTTGTTATCTATCCATAACAAATCCACCCAATCTTATTTAAATAAGGGCATTTGTTGAAAACAAACCCTTAATTTTGTTGTGAGATCATAAAAAAATAATGGTAAAAGGGGAAAATTCGAAATATGTAATCAAAATGGGAGATTATGTTGGTTAATTGTTTTAGCCCATTTTTGGCTAAATTTGATGTATAAAATGGGGGTAGTAGGCTTTGGAAAAGCATCCAGGTGATGAGAAGGAGATTATGATCTTGGAGACTTGATGATTATTCTTGCACATTGGAGAGTAATGCTAGAATTGTGCTTGAAGGGAAGATCTTGAACACTTGTAATTGATTTTGGAGAAAATCGGATCGGTCCCTCTATTGGAGCAGGACCCGGAGATGTAGTCTAACTCGCGAATGAACTCTATTATCAATCGTGTTTTGTCTTATGTCTCTTTACTCTCTTTCTTTTAGTCATTACCTTTTTATGCTTTGTTCATTTCAGCATTTAAGTTGTGTTCATTTGCTAATTAACGGTTTGAAATTTTACTTTATGAAATAATGTTAAACATTCCTCTGTAATAGTCCTAGATCCTAATCAGATCACATTCAAACACTAGTAACTCTACCAAAATTTGGCACTCCTACACAAGTTCTTCAGAAGCCAAGCATAGAAGCTATTCCATTGTAAATCTCAGTGTCAAGCCCCAATTCATCAAAGGTTGATAAGGTAATTCACTATGGAGACATAAGCCTTGATGAAGAAATTGTGATTCAAAAAATTGACTATGACACTATGACAATAGAGAAAATAGACATATTACAACAAGCCTTAGAGAAGAAAAAGCATCAAGAAATGCTCAGGAGAGAACATAGGCAGAAACAAGGACTCAAAGATATCAAAGACATCTTTTTGGATGCATTCAGCCAGCCAACTCTTGAAGAGACCAAGCCACTAATAGAAAAACTGAAAAATATAGTAGAAAAGGTTAGTAATGAAGACCTTGATACAACTCCAAAAAATTTAAAGTGGTTTGAGAAAAAGTTTCAAGGAAAGGTTAATGAGAAAATATCAAGTGAAATAGAACTAACTCAAGTTGCATTGGCAACTAAGGTTGAAGAGGTGAAGGAGGTACTTGAGAATAGAAATTCTCATTGTACACAAAGCTATGTGATCCTACACTCTTCACACAAGAGACCAAGAGTCATATTTTGAGTCTGGAGAGAAACTAAACATATCAAGTACTAAGCTACCTCAAAAACCAACTCAAAGTGAGAAGCATTTTAGAACATTGCTTCAAACACAAAGTTAATTAGTTGCACTAACAATAGATGAGGCTAGCATAAGAGCCAAACTAGCAAATATATAGGCATCCCTTACCCCACACATGGAGATATTGTGTAAGGATCTGGGTTATGTTGAGACTCTATTGAAGAAAGACCCCAATCTTTCTACTCTACATGACCTAGTGCACATTGCTATAGAGCTTTCAATCCAAATCAAGTCATTGGATGTTGCATGTGATAACTAGGATGCAGCCCTCAAGATCATAGTGGATGTCCATAAATATTTTTTTGGAAAAAAACACTATACATGTATAGCCCATTTGACATAAGAATAAAGAAAGGGGGAGATATAACAATAAATGGGGGAGAATAAAGAGGAGATAGAAACAGAGGAAGAATGGGGGAGATTCATTTTTTATGAAAGCAACAAACAAATATAGATATCTAGCAAAGATAGAGCATATTAGATGAAAGAGTATTAGATACAACGTATTGAAGTTAGAGGAGAACACATATTTTGGATACAAAATAGACACAATAACTCATGGGGGAGTTATCAATTTCGAATTATATAAGTTATTGCAGAATTTTTAAAATTTGAAAGTTTTGTATATAAGCTGACTCATGGATATGTAATGCTTGAGAAAAATAAGGTTGGTTGTGTATAGTCAAATGTTTTTGACACTCATGTCAAAGGAGGAGATTGTTGATCTAGATTGGTTTTGACAACTGAGTGTCAACACACTTAAGCCATTTACTCAATTCATGTCAAACTAGTAATACATGCCAAGCAAAACACAAAAATATTAGACCATGCCAAGTTATAATGAGCCCATAGTCACCTAAGTGCTGAGAAGATAGACCATGCCAAGTGATTTAGGACTTAAGTAAATAGTGGATGCCAAGTACTATAGGTGTCGATTCAGAGATAAAAATATAGTGCATCGTAAGCATAAGTGACTTCATATGTCGAGTGATACAATTTTGATATATATTTTTGTAATGACACAAAAAACTATGTAAACCTTTTATAAGCCAAGTTAAGGATAGATTATGATCTTTTGGAGATAAGGACAAATTTGTATTTGGATTCCCTATGCAATTACATTCATCCAATCATAAAATGAGAATGTTTAAGCATTAAAATTGATGAATCTCATCCATAGATTCATACCTAACCCTAAGCCACCTAATTCTTCTTAAGGAGGAAAAAGCCCTAAACTCTTAACGATTGATGGGTGAGTGATCAAATTCGAGGAGTGAACAAGATAGTTTGCATGTAGAGCATTTAAGGTGACTTAGGACAAAGAGTGAATTACATAATTAGTTAGAGAAGAAAAAATGATAGAGAGAAGGATACAACATTGATACATCATATCATGAAGGATCAATTAGACATTGTGTAGAGGTAATCTATCATCAGGCAAGCAAGTGCTAATCGTAGGATCGATGCTAAGACATTTTAACAAGTGATTTCAGTTAAATATCTTAACAAAGTAGTCCTAACAAGTTTCTAAAAATCCTTTAAAAAGGTTCTTACTTAATTGTAAGTTGAAGTCCTCTAACTAGGCACACTTCTAATAGGGCGTTGAAATCTTCTAACAAGGTGAGACCTAACTATCTTTGTAAACCTTTAATAGGGTAGACCTTTCGCATGGTAGACAATGATTCAAGGTCAAATCATTGTATCCTTTATTAGATACACTTTATTATTGTAGTAGTGAAAATTTGTGGGTGTCATCCCTACCCTAGTTTTAGCTACTAACTTGGAGGGTTTTTGGGTAATCATATATGGTGTTATGTGTGTGATTGATTACATGTTTACATGGTTTTGATTCATATGCTTTACATGTTATTTTAGTATATTAATAAATGCGATGAATGAATGGTGGAAGTTTTATGGGTCCAAATTTAAACTCCTAATTCACCCCCCTTATAAGTTTACTCTCTTTCCCCTTGTAATTCCAAAACATTTGATAAACTCTAAAACCTTTATATGCAAAATAAGAAAGTAAAGTTTTTACTCCTTCCAGTCTAGCAATAGGAGAAAATGTCTCTCCATAGTCAATTTCTTCTTCTTGTGCATATCCTTTGTATAATAATCTTGCATTATTCCTTGTGACTTCACCATATTCATCTAGGTTGATTTTGAATACCCACTTGCTACCAATCACATTTTTGTCTTCTAGTTTAGGAACTAGAGTCCATGTTTTTCTTTTCTCTATTTATTCAATCTCTTCTTGTATGGCTTTCCTCCACTCCACATCTTCTAAAGCATCTCTCACTGATTTGGGTTCCTTCATGCTCAAAAAACATGTGTCATTTCTCAATCTATTTCTTTTCATCGGTCATGCATCTTTGTCTCCAATGATTTTTGTAGCAAGATGATGTCTTTTAACACATTCAAACAATCTTGATTCAACTTTTCTTCTTCATTCTTTCTTTTAGCTTCTGAATAATTGTGTGCATCTCTATCAGGTAACTCAAAATCTCATTCATGTACACTAATCTTAGAATTAGAATTTTTTCAACTGCATTCTATAACTTGGCATCTGAATGTAGCTTAGTTCTTGAGTGCAACTCAACATTCATAGTGTGTGACTCTATAGCTATTGAAACTTGTTGATTTGTAGCTTGATTTGCAACATCTTCTTTAGTAGGCATACCTCCATAAAATTATACAAATGATTTGTATTCTTCTATTTCTTTCATAGGTTCGTCCTCTTTCACTTCTATATATTCATCAAAATTCACATTTATACTTTTAACAACTTTGTGAGTGTTAGTATTCAAACAATTATAAGCTTTACTTATTGTGGAATATTCTAAGAATATATCTTCTTCAATTTTTGCATCAAGTTTACCATTCTGAAAATCTTTAAGAATGTAACATTTTCTTCCAAATACCTTAAAGTATTTTACATTGGATGAGTATCCATACCATAGTTCAAAATTTGTTGAATGAATACCTTTCTTGACTTGTACATAATTCAAGGTATAGATAGTTGTACTTATAGCTTCTCTCCAATATTTCAAAGCAACATTCTTCTCCATCATGAGTGTTCTAGTATAATCCATTATAGATCTATTCCTCCTTTCAGAAATTTCATTTTGTGGAGGTGTTCTAGGGGTAGATGTCTATCTTTTGATTCCTTTATCATTGCAAACATCTCAAAATTATTTGATGTGAATTATTCTCCTCTATTAGATCTCAAGTACTTCAGACTTTTACCTATTTCTTCTCAACTCTTGCGTAGTACCAGTTAAACATTTGGATAGCATTAGATTTTTTTTTTTCCAAAAATATAACTGTCATCATCCTAGAATAGTCATCAACAAATAGTATAATGTACTTATCTCCTTTGTAGCTTTGAACATTAATTGGTCCACACAATTTAGTATGAACAATCTCTAGTATTCCTTTAGAGGAATGAGTTTTACTCTTAAAACTTGACATTATCATTTTGGCTAACACACATCGTTTGCATATTACATTATTAGGCTTCTTCAACTTAGGAAAACCTCTATCTTTCTTCATGTTACTGATACTAACCAAGCTATCAAAATTAAAATGACATAACCTCTTGTGACATATCCATACATCATTAAATTTTACAATAAGAAAATTTGCATCCTATATATCAAGATATAATAGATTAGTTTGACTTTGATCACCCTTTCCAATTAGTTTTCCGTCTATATCATATATATTAGCAATCTTGTTTTCAAACTCAATCTTGCATCCTAAATTATTCAATTGTGACACACTCAAAAAAATTATAGTTAAGTCCTTCAACATAGTAAGCATTGTCACACAAAATCTTATATATGAGTTTGATAGAACCTTTTCCTTTTATCAAACATGGTGCATCATTACCAAATCTTACACTATTTCCATCATAACACTTTAGAGTAATGAATTTAATTTTGTTTCCAAACATGTCATGTGAACACCCAATATTAATGATCCATGTGTCATTCTTGTTCACAAAAATTACAAGTGTAGTTGCCTCATCTTTATCAGATTTGTCCTTCATTGCAACATACACCACTTCATCATTATGTTCATTAGAATCATCCTTTGTTTCCTCTTCAACAATGTAGCATGACTTTTTTCCTTTTTCTTTGTAGTCCTTGTTTTCTTCATTTCTTCTAATTTTGTATTTGTCACCACCTTTGTAGTTCTTCTTCTTTAGATATCTAGCAACAATATGACCAACTTCATTACAATTAAAACAAATGATAGGTACCTTACCTTTGAACTTGACTTAACTTTTGTGGAATCTTCTTGCCAATAGTGCTTCAAGCTGTTCTACATCCTCCTCATCTGTATTACTATCACTAGACACATACTTCTTCTTTTCTTTTCATAAATTTCCCTCAATGATACCTTATCTTTGAAAGTAGATTCAATCTTCTCAAGTTTGTAATTATCAAAGTTAGATAGCTCAAAAGCAGTGAGTCTAATAACATATATAGGTTAAAATGTCCTTAAAACTTTTCTTAGTACATTATTTGTTGGCATTAAGTTATTATTGCCATTAGTGACAACACTTAATTTTGAATGATTACCAAGTGCATCACACAGTCTATAGTGTATACCAAGCATTTAGTGGTTACCTTGTAGGTTCATCACTTAAGTAGTTCATACTGAGCATTCATGAAGCTACCGAGTGGGTGTGCAGCCCAACAGTATCTACCGAGCTTCACAATTTAGACTAAGCATCTCAATATCTACCGAGTAGTTTGACTATGTCATGGAAGTGTAATGTTTATCGAGTGATGGTAGTGCAATGTTTATCGAGTGATGGAAGTGTAATGTTGACCAAGTGATGGAAGTGCAACATTTACCAAGTAATGGAAGTGTAGTGTTTATCAAGTGAAATCAAGGTAAATGAAGGATCCAATTTTTATCGAGTGACACTACATCTACCGAGTCACCTGTGGTTACTGAGTTCAGAACTATGTTGAGTGATTAGTATGGACCAAGCCTTCACTTCTACCAAGTGCATGATGATGTCGAGTAATTGCCATGGATGCCGAGTATCGGAAGGTCATTGAGTCAATTCAGTGGACTCGAGTTATTTACTATTGGGCCGACTCAGTAATGTTTTGTTCACTTGTGTTATGGCTGACCTTGCAATTGTAATTATTGGAACGGTATATAGGTAATGTATTATATCATTTGAAAGATGTATGGTATATGGATGAGAATACTAAGAGAGGCATGTAATGTTTTGAAGTGTAAATATGAATCAGCAGAAGAGCAGAATATTTAGCAAGGTCTAGAAGGAGTAGTAAAGATTCATCAGTCACAAGAGGTGATCTATACTTCAAGGATCTAATCAGTAAATCAAGTTTGTAATTAGATCCATTATTTCATCCTAACAGGTGAATTAGTTTTGTAAATCCTTTAACATGGCAGACTTTATAATCTTTGTAGGAATCTCCTAACAAAGTGCATACTTCAATGTATGTTTGTAAATCCTCTAACAAGGTGGACCTAGTAGTCCATTTTGCTCCTAATAGGGAAAATCACTAGAAGTGGTCAATGTAAGCCTTAATAGGCCAACTTCATATTGCAGTAAAAAAGTTTTGTGGGTATCATCCCCACGCAATTTTACTTTCTATTTGGAAGGTTTCTAGGTCACCAAATCACTATGTACATGTCTTATAAATGTTTGTTCTCTCATATATGCAGTAGATTAGATGAATGAATTGAGAATAGTATATATGGTTAAAGTGTTGAATTGTTTTAAAAGTTTTGAAGTTACTGATTCACCCCTCCCATCTTAGTAACATATCATATCTTGAATATTTCCAACAATTGGTATCAGAGCTTTGTGGTTCTCAGGATAAAGTTTGATAGCTTGAGAAAAGATCAAGGAAAATGGAGATATTGAGACTTGACAAAGCTATTGAAAATGAAAAGATAGATCTAGAAATGGCCATGGCTCAACTCAAAGAAGCAAAGGAGCATCTTTCTCAATCCCTAAAGAGAAGGAAGGAACTTGCAGGACAAATGGATGATCATTAGTATTTTGAAGAATAGATAGAAGACCTTTTACCATCAAGTAGTTCAGATGAAGCTAATGAGGCTATCAAGGAACTCCTAACAAAGAATGGTTCTCTACAGGAAGAAGTAAGAAAGCTTAAAAGAGAACAAGAAATCCAATCAATCAAGCTATGTGAAGTTTTGGAACAGAGAGACAAGGAAAACGAAGACTTAGAGGTAAGAAATAATCAATCCCTTTAGCATGAAGATCTTGTAGATCAACTATCTAATGCAAATGAAGAAATTATGAATCTGAGATCTGAGAATGAAAGCCTGAGGAATGATTTAATCACTAAAAGACAAATCAATGAAAGCTTAAAAAATGACTTGAGATCTAAAAGAAAAATCAATGAAATTTTGGAAAATGACTTGATCACTGAAAAGCAAATCAATGAGAGAATGATGAAATCTCAAACAGACATGACTCAATTAAATCAACAAAGTGAGTAGAATCTTCATAGAAAAAAGGGTAAAGCTAGACTTGGTTACAAGGAAGAAGGTGAAACCTCCAAACAAGGTGCCCAAAGGAATCAAAGAACTACTTGCAATCACTGTGGTAAGCTAGGACACACATTAAACAAGTTTTGGAGCAATAGAAAAGGTAAATTCAATGGTAAATGTTAAAATTGTAGTGAGCATGGTCATAAAGCTAATGAATGCAAGGAGAAACCAAAATTTGAAGGCAATTGTCACAAATGCAAGAAGCTTGGTCACAAGGCATTCCAATGCAAATCTAAATCATTCAATCCAGTTGAACAACTTGTTAAGGTAATCTTTGGATGGGACTACAATACTTGGTGCAGATGTCATTATTGTGGAGAATATGGACACATTGGCAAAGACTACTTAAGGCATCACTTGAGAAAAAGAGATACAATAGTAAGATGTTATACATGTACAAAACTCAATCATATAGCTAAAAACTACATGAATATAGGAAGAGTTGAAGATGAAAAGAAAGCTAAAGTTGAAAAAATTCGAAAGCAAATGAGGCAATAGTGGATTCCAAAATCTACCAAGCAAGATAGTTCAAATGATGGCAATGTCACTCAAGAAGTGGATGACTCCACCATTTCAAAATAGATTCATAAAGGAGGATATGGAATTGCATCTTCTAGTAATATCTCAAGCAGTTCCAAAATAAAAGAAAGGAAAATGATCAAATCAATATTCCAAATACACAAAGATCAAAGAAAGTATATCTTTTTCCGAGTTGCATCTACCAAGGAAAGTCAGTTGAAGAGCTTACTGAGCTAGGTCAGGAGTAACAAAAGTTTTGTTCAATCATGGAGTTCCAAGCTTCTACCAAGCAAGTCAATGATAGGCTATCAAGCACTATGTCATCTCAACTACCTTCATACCAAGCATTAATGACAAAATTTTCATCAAAAGGGTAGAATTCAATTTCATTCTTCATCGTGATTTCAGAGCTAAGAAATTTTCAGGTGAAATTCAAGCATTTCTGAGTGATTCCAAGAGATTTTCTAGAAAAAGATTTTTTTTGAAAAATTTCTATCTTTTATCGAGCATCAATGACATTCAGGAGTAGCAATAGCACCAAGGAAAAATGAGGTTCAAAGATGCTGGTAAAGGGTACAGAATGGAAAGCACCCAACTTCAAAATTGTTCTAGCCGTTGTAGAATCACTTGACCCTAATGGTGCTCAATCTCAAATTCTAGCAAAGGTACTCCTTATAAATGATATTTGTACACATTTTAAATTTTCTATTCAAGAGATTGGAAACCAAGAGATGGATAATGCCCTAGGAGAAATGAGTGTTGATGGCTCTTTGAAACCTGAACATAAGCATCTTGAAACCAAAGGCTTGAATCATATCTTGCATATGCCAAGAAGCTTCCAAACCAAATGGATTAGGTATATTCTGAGTCATGTGCACAATGGGCAACTATGTTTAGAGAAGCCAGTGTTAATCACAAAGAAGATGATTCACAAAATCACAGGTCTCCCTATGCTCAACAAAGTGAAGGTTACCAAAACCCTAGGACAGGGTGAGTTGCAAAACATAACCCTAGTTGAGTGGAATGGTAGAGTTTTGAAGGTTAGCACTGTATTTGATGTCGAACTAAGATTTGGCACTCATGTCATTGTCAACAAAATCTATAGCTCTAGTCAACTAAATAGTGTACCTTGTGAGGCTATGGATTTGGCCTTCAAAATTGTAAAGAAGAACCTTGAATTTGACCTATTGAAATTACTATTGAAACAATTAAACAAGAACATGGATAGTATAAGGACTTCAAAGAATAATCCCTATAAATTTGGTTCTCTGTTGAATTTTTTATTCTTCTATGTTCAAAAATTCTTTACATCAAAAGGAACTGTAGTATGGAGAAAAGATATTCCCATTATTTATCAAATAAATGAGTTTGTAGCAGAAATGGGTGAAAATTTTGATAGCATCATGGATAATTATTTTGAAGGTTTCAAGGAAAGGATGAATCATATGTTCTAAATTCCACCAAAATTGGTTAAGATTACAAAGATGATGTGTGCTTTATGGTTGATTGTGATAAAGTATACATTCAGGCAGTCAGACCCTGAGTTGCATGGGTGAAAACTTTTCCTTATGAGGTTAATACTGATGAGGCTAGGGATATTATTGAAGCACTGGTGAATGAGCCAGTAGACCCAAAGCAACCAATTTTTGAAACATATGATGATGTAAAGGCTATAATTGAGCTTGAAATCAAGCTACCCTAGGCCATAAACAAAGGCAAGAGAAAGATAGCTAAGTTGAAAACTGCTACTGACCCTCTTATGCTTACAGAAGGAAAATATGAGGATGAAGAAGTTGATGAAGAAGAAGGAGGTGAAGAAAGAGAAGAACATGAATCTAAGGAGGAACCGCCAAAGGAGAAAGGTAAGGCAATTATTACCAAACCTAAGAAGAAGCCTACTGCAGTATTCTCTAGAAGAACTAGAAAAGGCAAGCAGGAACCTATATTGGTTAGGCCTCCACTCACATTCGAGAAAAAACTTAAAAAATTGGAAGAGGGAGCTGGCATCACAAATTTCAAGGCATTGAAATTTGAAACAAGAACTGATGTTGAGAAAATGCAGATTGAGGAACTAGTACTCAATAAGATGGGTAAATGGAAATACTCCCCAGACCAGCTCACCTCTCAAATCTCCAAAGAACTGTTGGAGAGATTGCAACCGAGATGGGAGTCAGCCACGCAAATGGCTAAAGACATATATGAGCAATCCCTAAGGAATCTTCTATTGAGTCTCACTAGACCAGACAGTAAGGAAGCTATGAAGAAACATGAAGGTAAAATGATGATTAGATTTCACACATGTTTGATTTTAATTAAGGACATTGAGCATGTCGTAAATGATGCAACAAATATGTGGAAGAACATCTATCATCTACAAAAGCCCAGTGAAGATCCAGTTGAAATCAAGGATGATGGTAGTAGTGATGATGGTTTTGATAGCACTCCACCCATCATAGTTACTTTAGGAGAGTTGCATACACTAATGGAAGAAAAAGAAGAAGAAGACAAGGAGGAGGAAGCACATGAGGAAGATAAAGATGAAGAGGATCCAGTTAAAATTGTAGTAGAAGTGATTGCATCCTTTCCTCACTCTTCACCAAAGACTATTACATCCACTATGGAGATAGCTTCTGCAAGTGAAATTGTGAGCACAATAGTTACATCAATTGCTCAATCTTCACCAACCTCCTCCTAGCTCCAAGTATCTGAAATAGAGGTGCCAAGCACTTCATCTACTAAGCTATCTATCACTTCTTCAGCCATTGAGTCAACCTCCTAAGTTCTTTCATCATCAGTGAGAGTAACACTAAGTTCTACAATTTTGTCTCCATCAATTCCAGTAAGTTCTATAGTTTTGTTTTTGTTAGTATCATTTGCGTCCACCTCGATTCCAATCAGTTTAGATACTACTATGGGTACTTTACTGAGTATGATACCATTTTTGGGAAGTGTTTTTGATCTGGTTAATACTTCTATTAGAATTCAATCCTCAAGTCCTATCCTAGTTCTCACTGCTAGCCCTTCTATCTCCACTATTGTGTTTGTTCCTAAGGTCAAACTAGTCATCATAGAAGTCAAACAAAAGTGTCCATTAAAACTTTTGATTAGTGGAAAGGAAATTGCAGAAGATATTGACTTAGACATAGAGATAGTGATTCCAAAGATTGATTATGACAATGCTACCATTGAAGAGATGAGGTTAGCTAGTCAACTCATAGAGATGAAAGCTATGAAAAAATAATTAATATCAGAAAGGGATAAGGAATATAGAATAACTAAAAATGCCAAGAATATAATTATAGATGCCATAGGTGTTAAAGTAGATTCTGCTTAACACATTTTGATTCAGTTAGAAGAGGTTGTACAAAAATTTAATGAAGATTCTTTCGAACAAGAAAAACTTATTGAAAAAGCTGAAAAGAAATTTGATAATAAGGTGCTAGAGCATATTGCTCAAAAGATAGCAATAAAGCAAGTTGAATTGTCAACATTTTTGGGAAATTTTGAAAATTCTTTTAATAATGCAGCATCAATTTTTGCTAAACTTTGTGATGTTTCTAGTTTTACCAAAGAAATAAAGGATAAGTTAAATAAGATTGACATTGGTATGCAATCAAGTGCATCCAAGTTGAAGGTGGACTCCTCCTCCACAACCTCCCATCACACCAAGATCAAATATTTGGCAGATGCACAAGCAGAACTGTTGAGAGAGGAAGCTAGGATCCAGTCTACACTCATAGACATCTAGAACATGATCCTTCCTATCATGGACACAATTCAAAAACATCTTGTTCATTGCAAAACATTGGTCCAAGATCAGAACTTCTTAGTGGTTGATCACTTGATCCAATTATCAGTAGAAGTTCAAATTGCTCTCTCCACCTGTCAAATTTTGTAGCAGACTTGGGATAGTACTTTTGCAACCATCCTTAAGGTACATCAAGAATTTCTATCTCACTTTGGTGTAGCCATATAAATTGTATATATGCAGTCCTTTGGCATTATTGTCAAAAAGAGGGAGAAATTCAGAGATTCTAAGATTCAGCATAATAAATGAGGAGAGTTATCACTATAAGTGATAGGGAGAGTTAGCACTCATTAGAGTTAGCATGTGTACATAAGTATCTTTGCATATACATTATTAGTCATCAAGAAGGTATATAGAAATGTATATGTAGCAATTCTACAAAGATCAATTTTGAAAAACCAAAATTCATTGAGTCAGGTAATGTACATATGTTTTGGCTCATAATTGTTTTGTCACTAATTCCAAAGGGGGAGATTGTTGGCATTAAGTTATTATTGCCATTAGTAACAACACTTACTCAATTTTGAATGATTACCGAGTGCATCACACAGTCTACAATGCATGCCTAGCATTCAGTGGTTACCTTGTAGGTTCATCACATAAGTAGTTCATACCGAGCATTCGTGAAGCTACAGAGTGGGTGTGCAGCCTAGTAGTATCTATCGAGCTTCACAGTTTACACCGGGCATCTCAGTATCTACCGAGCAGTCTGACTATGTCATGGAAGTGTAACATTTATCGAGTGATGGAAGTGCAATGTTTACTGAGTGATGAAAGTGTAATGTTTATCGAGTGATGGAAGTGCAACATTTACCGAGTAATGAAAGTGTAGTGTTTACCAAGTGAAATCAAGGTAAACAAAGGATCCCATTTTTACCGAGTGACACTACATCTACCGAGTCACCTGCGGTTATCGAGTTCAGAACTATGTCAAGTGATTAGTATGGACTAACCCTTCACTTCTACCAAGCGCATGACGATGCCAAGTAATGTAGTGGACATCGAGTATCAGAAGGTCACCGAGTTAGTTCAGTGAACCCAAGTTATTTACTATTGGGCTGACTCAGTAATGTTTTGTTCACTTGTGTTATGGCTTACCTTACAATTCTAATTATTGGAATGGTATAAATGTAATGTATTATATCATTTGCAAGATGTATGGTATATGGATGAGAATACTAAGAGAGGCATGCAATGTTTTGAAGTGTAAATACGAATCATCAGAAGAGCATAATATTCAGCAAGGTCTAGAAGGAGAAGTAAAGATTCATCAATCACAAGATGTGATCTATACTTCAAGGATCTAATCAGAAAATCAAGTTTGTAAGTAGATCCACTATTTGATCCTAACAGGTGAATCAGTTCTATAAATCCTTTAACAAGGTAGACTTAACAGTCTTTGTATAAATCTCCTAACAGAGTGCATACTTTAGTGTTTGTTTGTAAATCCTCTAACAAGGTGGACCTAGTAGTCCTTTTTGCTCCTAACAGGGAAGATCACCAAAAGTGGTCAATGTAAGCCTTAACAAGCCAACTTCATACTGTAGTAACAAATTTTTTTGGGTATCATCCCCACCCCAGTTTTACTTTCTATTTGGAAGGTTTCTAGGTCACCAAATCACTGTGTACATGTGTTATAAATGTTTTCTCTCTCATATATGTAGTAGATTAGATGAATGAATTGGTAATAATATATATGGTTAAAGTGTTCAATTGTTTTAAAAGTTTTGAACTTATTGATTCACCCCTCCCCTCTCAGTAACATATCATATCTTGAATATTTCCAACAATTATCATCATCTATATTACACATAGCTCCTCTTATTACATTAACAACTTCTCTTATCCTTTCAACATATTAAGCAATATTTTCACCTACTTCCATTCTCATATCATCAAACTTACCTCTGAGACTTTAAAATTTGGCTCTTAGAAAATTTGCATCTCCTCCATAGATACTAGTTAGGGAATCCCACATTTTAAAAAAAAATTCAAGACTTTTGATAGCATCAAATTCAACATAGCTTAGGGTAGTGGCAATCTCCAACATTTCCTGGTTATGTTCTTTCTTCTTTTTCATATCCTCACTAGTTGGGGCTCTAGCAAGATCAACATGATCAACATAAATGGTAGATTGTGCATGATCTCCAAGTCCTCCAAGGTGTAGCTTCATCAAAAATTTCCATACAGGAAAGTTATCTCTATTAAGCTTGGGTACTTCTCTTTTTGACATCTTTATCTTTGTGCTTCTAGTACCTTCAAACTAGTCCTCTTAAGAAGACAGCTTTGATACCAATTGTTGGAATACTTTAGAATAATTAAGAGTGGGGTGAATTAGTTATCCAAGGTCCAAATGTATAAATAAAACTTTTCATAGCTTAGTGAACCCATAAAACACTATTCATCATGTATGCATCTATAAGATTATGCAATCACTTAAAAATTGTAGGTTACTATCAAATCAACTTGTAAAAATATAAAACATGAAATGTAACATATTCATCAATAAATTTTCCATAATGATTGCATAGAAACCAAATTTGGCAAAAAACCACTAGTAATATGATACTATTTTCACTCTTTTGAAGTGATGCCTTATGAAAGGCCACCCTTGTTAAAGGTTACAATAGACACTATTAAATGTGACCCTGTTCAAGGATTTCAATCACCCTATTATGAGTGAGCCTTGTTAGAGGACTTTATACAATTCACATGGAATGTCACCTAGTTAAAGGATTTACAAATGATTGTTAGGTCAACCTTGATCCAAAGCATTTACCCTAGATTGATACATTGTTAGAGAGTAACAATAAGGCTTGATCTGATAACAACTTGCAACCTCATTTGTAGATTATAGATCACTATTTAGTCCCCTATTCTTCTTGGCCTTCATACATTCTATCTCTAGTAGCTTGTCCACCCTTCAAGAACTCATATCCTTAAGCTTTCTTGCCTAACATGTCATTGCCGACTCATCTCTCAGGTCACTTGATGAAGCAAAACCCTTGACTCATTGTCTTCCTTGGGTTCTTGTACATAACTACCTTTGGTTTTGACCTACCATTACTATAAATAGGAAATTAAGATCATTTTCCAATCATTCTCCATCATCCAATTTAGGGTTAGGATGGATTAGGTAGGATATAATGAATCTATCCCACATTTCATATCTCTTCTAGAAACTTCTCCTTGAAATCTCTTTGGATTCACCTAAAAATGATTTACCTTAAATTCTATGCCACGAACTCATCAATCTTATGTTCAACCTAGCTCACACAATCTAATAAAATAAACATTTTGGATCATATCTATTGAATTAACGATCTTTTAAATAATTGTCATTGTCAAGCTTTTGAGACATGGCACATACTACATTGCTCGACATACTATATGAAATTACTTAGCATGAACTAAATTTTATTGGTAATCAACATCATCTAAAATTTACTCAACATCCATTTTTCTTCCTAGCATACACTAAAATGAACATTTACTTAGCTCTAACTGATTTTCTACTTGGCTTGCACTTACTTTGCTCGGCACCTACTATCCACTCAATCAAGCTTGGAAAACAAACTTTGTATAACTTGTTCTTCTAAACTTCCTTAGTGTAACCAGCCTTTCTAAACTTAAGTAGATTATTAATACATCATGTTATCAGTGACTTAACTGATTCTTGTAATCCTTTACATAATCATAACTTGACCTTTCCTCTAGGTGTTACTATTACATCTTTTGATCAAATCCTCTTCATCAATCAAATAAGTGATTGTACTTAATTCATATAAGTAGTTTTCTTACTAGAAAATAGTAGGTTTGCCATTAATGACAAAAAATGATTGAAGTATATTGGTCATTCTTGTATCTTCTCAACAATCTCCCTTACAATCTCCCTCTTTGATTAGCTTCTTCAATCTATTACCAACATTCATGTTTTAGAATGCCATTTTTGTATAGCTTCTCTTATGTCAAAATCTCCAATTTCTCCTAGTTTACACATATAATAAGATCATACATCCTATACACTCAAAACTCTAGGTGGAATTGACAATTGGGAGCCAATATCACCTTCAGTCTCCTCAAAATTTATACTATTACTAAAAATTTTTGGGGGACCCTAGTCGTTCCTCATGGTTTGAGTGTTTCTTACTTGAAATATATCACTTGGTGATGCCATTACTATCTAGGGTTCTGGAAAAAAATTCTTCTATGATAACTCTAGAAAATAATTAACTCAATAGTGAAAGTAACACTTATTGACTTTATCAAATTTGCCAATGCTTCAGTATGACTTACTTGCTTTTTTGCTAAATTCTCCTTAATCTCCTTTGAATTAGTTGTGAGCTCTAAAATCACTTGGTAAATAGAAATGTATGTCTAAATTTGATAAATACCATCAATTTTCCATTTTAGTTCTACAATAAATGTCTTTGTACTTGGTAGGTGTATGATAGCTGGCTTGTTCTTCATACTCACCTTAAAACACTCGATTGTCATTACCTTACTTGACCAATACTAATGCATTCAATCAACACACCACTTAAGTAAATAACTTAGTCTATACCACAATGATGGGTCAATATATCCTATAACATTGGTGCTCAGTACTTTATATAGTAAATGATTCTCCTTCACTTTCTTCTATATGGATCTATTCATGATGCATCTTTTCTTATGAACATATTAAATTTTAGCACAGCTATGTTAGGAACTGACATAAGATATATCATTGAATATATAGTTCCTACATACCTTATACTCTTAGTTAGTTGTTGTGTGATCACCTTATCCATTGGATTGGGTGATCTGAACTTTTATTGATCCACTACTTCTAGCTTCAACTATTTCTTTCCATGTCTTCTTTACTTCAACCTTTTCTTTACCTTTTTCCTTTGCATTGTTTAGCATTGGTACTCTAGTTATGTAGTTTCTACTAACATGTCCAACTTTGAGACAATTGAAACAAACTAGTTCTCCATTTAATCAAATTTTTTGGTTTCCCCTTAAATGTGTCTTAATGCAATATTCTCCACAATAATGAAAATTGTACCATGTATTGTAGTCCCAATTGCTATTATTGAATTTTCTTGGTGCTTTTTTTTCAAATGTACAATTAGATCGTGTCTTATTTCTAAACTCATGAGTTCTATGTCCATATTTTTGATAGTTATAATAATGTTCGTCAAATATAGATGTAGTGAATGAAACACTTTTCTTAGATATGCATTCATAATCTTGGTGTCCTACCTTGCAATTAAAACAACTACCAATAAACTTCGGTTCAAAAGTTTGCATACCATTCTCACTTTTGCAAATTTTTGTTGTGTGTCCAAGTTTACCACAATGTTAACATGTAGGTTTACCTTTAGATTTTGTATTTCCTTGTTCTCCACTCTTTGACGATTCTCCTTCTTTAATTGATGAAATGTGTTTTTTGTTTCCTAGTCCAAAAGTATATCTAGTTTATCTAGGTGATCTCATTAGTTCTTCAAAGTATTTGATAACTTTAGTTGGTTTGTTCATTCTTTCCAAACATTCCTTTTTAGTCCTCAATTCATTTCTTAACTACTAATTCCGTGACTTTAAATTTTTGATCTCCAAGTCCTTTCAATTTTCTTCCTATGCAGCAATTATGAACTGATTCATCATATCTAACTAATTATTTGTAAGCTATTTTAGTTGAAATGATCTTTCTTCAAGTCTAGTTGCTATCTATCTTATATCTTCATTAACCATGATTTTTTCTTCTTCATCTCTCTACTTTTGTTCTATCTCTTCACATAATCTTACTAATTGGGTTTCTTGTTCTCTCTTGAATTATTTTACTTCTTTTCTCATAATGTTCTTCCTCTCTAGTAATTTTTCTATTGTTGCATTTCTATCACTAGTCTTTACATTGTCAAATATTCCTTTTGTGTCAACTTCCTGGTATTGTGTGTCATTTCATTGAATTTCCAACTCTTTCCTTTTTGTAAAGGATTTTCTTTACTCTTCTCTTGCTCCTTCAAGTTGTCGCAATATGTTATGGATTTCAAACATTTGGTTTTCAATTAGTTTTCCCATTAGGTATTCTTCCATCTCCAAAATATGATCTTCTAATGTTGTTAGACTTCTTCCAAGATAATTGAAGCTCTGATACCAATTTTTGAATGGATTTAATGGGAAACAAGATACTGGTGGGTTGAGGGGGAAGAGGGGGGCGGGGGTGGTGTGAATTAGAATTTAGGATCTTAAAATTTTACTTACAAAACCAAACTACTAATTTCACACCTAATTCGTCTCATATCTTAGATCTAACATCAAAACTATAATGTTGAATTATAAATTAAAACATCAGATCCATAAAAAAATTCAACACATAACACAAATGATTTGGTTACCTAGAAACACTTCAATATGAAGGTAAAAATGGGGTGGGGATGAAATCCAGAAATCTTTACTATTACAATAGTAAAGTTAACATGTTAGGGTTACAATGTTTCATCATAATATATGATCTAACCTATGAGGGGACTTCCATGTTAAAAGCTTTAAGACTACTAGGTTTTACCATATTAAATGATTTTACACTTACAATCAAGTAAGGACTCTATTAGGAGATTTACATAGACCTATTAAGATCACTTGGTTAAGAGCTTTTCCTTGACTCAATCTATTAGAACTAATTATGTACTTGACCCTCAATTTTCTTTATAAACTAATTTTGGATCTCCTCTATTCAATGTCTCAATATGATGTCTTAATCTAATATCTCTATTCTATCCTTCACAAATTGGATTTCTCTGCGTGATCTCCTTTCAGACTTAACCTTTCTTGATTTGTTCTATCCATGTTCTCTCTTTTAATCATGTATTTACACATTCATTCATACATGCATTCACACTTTCATGATCCTAAGGTTAGAACCCTCTTTAAATAGACAATCTTTGAAAGCTCTTGAGCATAATTAGCAGTTCACAATTCATATCTTTTTCCATTTCCCTTTGAATATTTTGATTGGTTGATTTTCTTTCCTTAGGATTAATACCTCCTATAAATATGTGTAAATTCCATCTTAACTATCTCTATAATCATTAAATATTATATAGAAGTCAGTCAAAAATAGTTTACATAGGTGTTTGTGTGATTGCAAACTCATATTATAAAAATGGTTTTCTAGGCATCTAAATGTTTTGAGGCTCAGTCATTACTAACATTTATGCTAGAACTTGACTTTTTCATACTTGATGTTTTATGTTTACTCAATAAAAACCATCTTATAGTTTACTTAGTCTCAGCTAGAGTGCTCAAAAATCTTTGACTTGCTCAACATGTAATGCAAAATAAACAAGTCCTCATGTACTCTACCTTTACCAGATGACTCAGTCATAGTGATTACCTTACATTCTTTCTAGTAAATGATTAAGTGTTTGGACACTAATATACAACATATGCATAAAGATGAATAACAAACACACACACACACACACACAAAACTAGTTAATTTTTCTTTTAAGTAAGGATTCTTATTGTTTTATAAGAGTAGGTTGTTTTTGTTCAAAATAATGTTGAATGATATATTATTTCAAAATTTACTTTAAGAATAATTTAGCACTTTGATTATTGATCAACTATAATACTTTGTTTAAATGAATATATTAAATTTTATTAATAAAATTAGAAGAAAAAGGTAGTTACAATATGAAATAAAATTAAATGGAATTAAGGCAAGAGCCTACAACACAATGGTAAATTGCGAGCCTCTTATGCGGGAGGTCTTGGGTTCGAATCTACTTGAACTTAATAACTAATAATAACTAATCTTGGCTTCGGCCTCTTATTGATAAAAAAGAAAAAAGAAAAAATGGAATTGAAAAGCATGAATATTTTTTAAATTTATTTATCTTTTAAAAATATAAAATTTAAATATTTCATTAATTGACATTGGCGATACTTAAAAGGATTAATTTTAGAAAATAATTATAATATTTTTTTTATCTAAAATTGGTTTTCTATTCTTATTGTTAAGAATAAAGACAAAGTAAAACATATATATTTCATTGATTATAATAAGTTTATAATGCCTACTATGATAGATAGTATCAAGTTTTATTTCTCTTTCCAAAATTCTAGTGTATCCCCCTTACGTGGAATAAGTTATAGATAATTTTATAATAAATTTCCTATTCTAGTAAATTAAAATCTATTACCTAATAGTTGTAGTGTATTTATAATTTAGATATTGTTGATGAGATGTTTTTTGTTAAAGGAAAAATGGTTTTCAAGGGACCAAAAACCCAATCACACAATTTTAAAAATACCTAAAACATCTAGACACTAATACTCACTAAACAACAATTAATAAAAAACCAAAAAGTATAGAGAAACAAAATCTCCGAAAAATTATAGACCCATTAATAGAATTTTTTTTTTTTTTTTGTATTATTTATTCATTAATTTTATGGACCTTATTTACCATATTGTCCATTAAGGTGACCCCCTTATGTTTACTCTTTAATCTAGTCATAAGTCTAGGCATAGAAATCATCACTTTCTCCTTCACAGTTGTACCTCCCTTTGTACTAAGAGGTTTTTCCTTATTTTCTACATCTTTATCCTCAACTTAAGCTTTAATGGTTGATTTGATGCATATAGAACAAAATGTCAAGGTACTCTTTGATATAACATGTAATTGTTTTTTATTCATATAGCTTCTTGAGGCCGTTATAATTATTGTTCATGGTCAATTTACTCACAACAATAATAGCTCTCAACTTGTCCTAAATCAAGTTCATGATATCCACTAATATATTAATGCAAATCACACCATCTTCCTTAAGATCTTTGACTTTTTTAGATAGATCCTAAGTACTACCTATGATATTAGCCAAACTTTGTCTTGAGAGACACAAAGTAGCTTTATCTTTCAATTCATTAATTTGTACACCAATCAACAAGAATAGAGATTTCTAGATATCAATAATATCTTTAACAGTTTTATTTATGTTTAATAACTCTTGAAAAATTGAATCTTTCTCAATCAACATATCCTCCCCTACATCAATTTGAATATCAACATGGATCCTCATATAAACCAACCTTACTCAAAAGTTGGGATATATGAGAAATGAGGGTCAGGTAATGTTAGGGATTCAATTTATATTTTTTAGTATTAGAAGGTTTCCTCGTACCCCTTGCAAAAGGGGATCCAAAATAAAAATTTCCTTTATTTGTAGAAGCCACAAATATTTTTTCTTTACTTTTCTCTTCGTCACCAACATTAAAATCTGAAGCATTAGGTACAAAAGTATCTTATGACATATAGTTTGAGTCCTCATAATCAGTGAGAATATTTTTTTTATGTGTAGAGGAGGTAGCTGAAGGGTTCTTTCAATTATACAATTGAAACACCCCATCATTATAATAATCTTCTTCTTGGTTCAAAGAGGAATCCCTAAAATGAACCCTATTATTATTATTATTTTAATGATCATTTGGAGAAGTATTCTCTCAATACACATAGGATTACCACTTTCCCTCATTAGTAAATTCAGTCCCTCGTGAATTTATAGTGAAACAACACTTTTAGCATGGTCTTGAATACTATAATAGAAAGAAAAAAGAACATACAAGGGAATAAAGATGCGTTTATTATGCTTGAAGTGATTAAGAATAAAAAAATTGACAACTAAAGAAACTTCAAAACTTTCCATTAGGGATTACATAATGCATAATCACCTTGTTTACATTAGCCAATAGATATTTAAGGAATGATATATCCTATCCCCCATATTTTTTCCTTTAAACTTTCCCTCCCTCAAGGATGGAATAAAATTTCCACTACATTCACAAATTCGCCATCTGTATAAGTTTATCTTCTGTCTAGAAACATATTGACAACTGTGTAAATTAAGTCCTCATTAATTTTGAGCTCTAAACTATAGATCTTAAAAAATCTTCATTTTCATCTTCAACAAAGTCTTAGTCACCTCAAAAATATGTGGCATGGAGCCTTTCCACATAACCATTAAAACCTATACTATAGATCTCCCTCCAATCTAAGTGGTTGTTCAACTAGTTATCATAAAAATGGGCTCAAGCCTATTTTTATCACTCCTATTCTACAATTTCTATGTGAATGTCCCAAAATGATAGAAAAATAACACCTCATACTCAAAACTAGTCACAAAATCATTAGGATAGGATGACATAGGGTAATAAAAGAGAGCCACATCAAATCTCCATTACAATTTAGAAATCACTATTTAGTTTAGAAATCACCATAATCATTTGTGAAAGTTATTAGCCATTAATTCTTGAATTGATAATATTGTTATAATGAACCCAAATATTTTCCACATTGTCTAAAACATCATTACCCTCATGGTACACATGGCTGACCTAATTCTAATTGAAATTGTCTACCATTAATTATATGTTATCTTTACTAATATTTTTAAGTTCCCAAATATGGTTCAATATTCCTATAAGATAGTTGATAATTTTGAGAGAATCACTCACTAGCCAATGTTTTCTAAACCCCCTATCTTTAGCCATTTTAACCCAAAAGCATGCCACATAAGACTTAGCAATGTAGTTTTTTTGAGAGCCTAAATGGAGAATTGTATATATACAAATCTAATATGATAAGTTATTGAATATATGTTTCAAGAAAAGATAAAATTAATGAGAACAATGTTAAAAATCTCAAGATTTGGCAATTTTGTCTCCCTTCGTTTTGATGTCATGGATTATTTTAATTAATAATAAGCGAAAATAATCTTTATAGAATGTAAAATGGATTGTTTAAACTTTGTAGCACTAAAATATTGTATTTGTAGGAACCCAAAGGATTTATTAAATTGTACATTTTATATGATTTTATGTTCTATGGATCTATTATATATATTTTTTGGTGCATAATTGTAGAATGATATTATTATATATGTATGTTACAATTTTATTAATTTGAGTTCTCTCTCTCTCTCTCTCTCTCTCTCTCTCTCTCTGTGTGTGTGTGTGTGTGTGTGTGTGTGTGTGTGTGTGTGTGTGTGTGTGTGTGTGTGTGTGTGTGTGTGTGTGTGTGTGTGCGCGCGCGTGCGTGCGTACGTGTGTGTGTGCGTGTGCGTGTGCGTGTGCGTGCATGCGTGCGTGTGTGTGTGTGTGTGTGCACGCACGCGTATGTATGTGTACATACATACATACATATATTCATACATGTATACATTTACATATGTGTATATATGTGTGTGTGTGTGTTCATACACACACATACACATTTATATGTATACATAGATCTATATACATATATAATCATATACACATAGACATACATAAATACATATACAAACATTGAGAAACACACAAATTTATTTTGTTCATGGTGCAGGGTATTAGTTTTTTATATTAAAAATAACCCAAAATGGAGGCTAACCCAAATATTTTTAAAAAACTCACCTGAAGCTCAGTTGTAAGTCATTACCATAAGATTAACCTACCCCCTTCCTTAATATAAAAAAATTCCCAATCTAATATATTTCTATATATCTAAAACTACTACAATTTGAAGTTAATAGATTCTCATTATTACATATAAACCTAGCTCAATTCAAGTTTTTAGGCATAAATGAAGTTCATTAATTTTTAATAAAAATAGACCCATGGGGAAAATTGTAAACTATAAAGATAAACACAAAAAAAAAAAAAGACAAGGAACTAGGAGCTAACTTTCCTTCTTATGTTTATTTAGGTTCTTGAGAAAGAGCCATACCCAGTCACCCACTAGGAAGGTATAGAGAAAGTGAGCAGTTTCCTTGTCATAAGAATCATCAAGTTCCTCCTCACCATCTTGAAGAAGATGGAGGGTAGTGGCTACAAAGTGCATGAAATAAACTGATAAAGTTTCCACCTTATCTAATTTGTTCTCTACATACTCATTCTTCTTGATTAAGGAAATGATAATTTCCTCCAACAAGGAAAGATCATCCTTCATTGGTGGAAATATTATCCTTGTTCTTGATTTCTCCTCCCATCGGTTCCTTAAGCTGAGTCTCCACATTTTTCATTGTCCACAAATTTTGAGTGTCCATGTTCAGGTTTCTAATTAGAGAGGTGACCATCGCATGATCCCTAGTAGCATCCCACCACCTTAGACTCAAGGGTATTATCTTTAGTTTAAATTTTTTTTGACACATGGGATGACATAGGGCTATCCTAAAAACTAGCAAGGGTGTCTTGAACTTTGTCTTCACTAGCCATCTCCTCATCCCGTTGTTCCCCATAATTTTGCCTAGTCTCTTTTCTTTTAGGTATAGTATGACTTTCCTTCTCATTATCCTTAGTAGAGTTTGAGCTAATTGACCTCTCATAGCTTGAAGGGGTAGAGGGATTCTTTTCTCTTAGTCTCTTGGTAGCCCTAGGGATTTTATTCTTACTTGTAGCTCAAGCACTATCCACATCAAGGACCTCAATATTTTCCAACTTAATCTTCTTAACTATGGAAGTGAGACCTTTATCATCCATGGTATTTAACCTAAAAGGGAAGAATTTTGGACAATAGATAAATTATTAAGATGGGAGGGGGCTAGGATTTACACTTGAAGGTTAAGGCCCTTATACAATTTAAAGAGGCAAAACATTAGGAATTGGTGGCAAATGGTATAGGTCTTTCGATCATATCTTTTCTTATGCACTTTCCATACATAATCTTCCATGAAGTGTAACAATAGGTAAGAAAAAGATAGAATAACCCTATTCCTAAAGTGATTGGGGATGAGAAAGTGATAATTTTATATAATTACCTCCTAATAACAAAGAAGATCATGTCCCAAGTCTCTAGAAGTTTTTCATGTGAAAAACCATTATAGAAGCATTTAGGTGCCTCATCTAGTCAAACAAATTTCCTCAAGATTGCTTCATTTGTGACCCTCACTTGTTTTCTCCCATTATTCTCCTTCTACAAAATGACCAATGGAACTCATAATGGATTTCTCATTGAATTCAAATGAGAGTGCATTAATAGTCACCCATTGGTCCTCCAAAAAATCAATGAAATGCTTAGAGACCCATTCATCATGACCCTCTATGCTTCCATTAAAGGAACCAAACCCCCTTCAAGCATATAAGTCAATGATTTTTTATCCTTTGTAATGGATTTATTAATTATTGGTGGCTCAATATGACCATTGTTTCTCTCCATGGTTGTGTTGTCTCCAAGCTCAACCACAAAATCTTCCAAAATTTCTAACATACCCACAACTAAACAACTAGAAAAACTAGAGGAAATGGAAAAAACACTTCAATAAGATCACCTTTTCTCAATAGACAATGAATCAGAATGATATTAAAGGCATTAATACTACATGGTAACATTTAATTTTATCATGACTAAGAAAAGGAATAAATTGTATTCTCCAAATTCCACTTGTTGGCCTAGTGGTGGAGAACTTGTACTCTTGAAAGAGAGGTCACAAGTTCAAATCCCACTGGGGGGTAGGGTATGTATGCCTCGTTTGTAGTGCCAAGCACCTCTCAAAAAAGAGTACGAGGTAAGACCCCATATCACTATCACCATATGTAAACCCAAAAAACTATGGCATAGTGTCATGGACTATAAAACCACCTTTCCTTTCCTTTCCTATCCCTTCCGTAGTTGTACAATAAATTATGCTTAAAGGTATTGAAAAGAAAGTATCATCCTTTGGGATTGTAAAAAATGATTTTTCATCTTGCCTTTGATTTTGGACATGTGCTTATCACAATGAAGTATAGTTAAAGTACTTATTGAAAAAATACCCCATTTTAAAATTCATGGTTGTGTTGTCTCCAAGCTCAACCACAAATCTTCCAAAATTTTTGATATACCACAACTAAACAACTAGAAAAACTAGAGGAAATGGAAAAAACACTTTGAGAAGATAACCTTTTCTGAATAGACGATGAATCACAATGATATTAAAGGCCTTAATACTGTGGTAACATTTAGTTTTATCACAACTGGAAAAGCAATAAATTATATTCTCCAAATTCCACTTGATATCCCTTCTACAGTTATACAATAAATGATGCTTAAAGGTACTGAAAAGAAAGTCTTATCCTATGGGATTGTAAAACATGACTGTGTATCTTGCCTTTGATTTTGGACATGCGCTTATCACAATGAAGTATAGCTAAAGTACTTATTGAAAAGATACCCCATTTAAAAATTCATGGTTGTGTTGTCTCCAAGATCAACCACAAATCTTTCAAAACTTATGACATACCACAACTAAAAAACTAGAAAAACTAGATGAAATGGAAAAAACACTTTGAGAAGATAACCTTTTCTCAATAGAAAATGAATCACAACAATATTAAAGGCCTTAATACTATGGTAACACTTAATTTTATCACGACTGAAAAAGTAATAAATTATATTCTCCAAATTCCACTTGATATCCCTTCTGTAGTTGTACAATAAATGATGCTTAAAGGTATTGAAAAGAAAGTCTCATCCTTTGGGATGGTAAAACATGAATGTGTATCTTGCCTTCAATTTTGGACATGCGCTTATCACAATGAAGTATAGTTAAAGTACTTATTGAAAAGATACATCATTTTAAAATCCATTGTTTTGTTGTCTCCAAGCTCAACCACCAAATCTTCCAAAATTACTGACATACCACAACTAAACGACCAAAAACACTAGAGGAAAGGGAAATAAACACTTCAAGAAGATCACCTTTTCTCAATAGACAATGGATTGCAATGATATTAAAGGCCTTAATACTATGGTAACACTTAATTTTATCATGATTGAAAAGGAAATAAATTATATCCTCCAAATTCCACTTGATATCCCTTTTGTAGTTGTACAATAAATGATGCTAAAAGGTATTGAAAAGAAAGTCTCATCCTTTGGAATTGTAAAAAATGACTCTATATGTTGTATTTGATTTTGGGCATGTACTTATCATAATGAAGTATAGTTAAAGTACTTATTAAAAAGATACCCCATTTTAAGATCATCATAATATAACCATCTTCCATGAAATGTGCCAACTCAACCTTGTCATCCAAATACCACAATTTTGAAAGGCGGTCATGGAAGTAAGTATTTTTCTTTTCACATAAGTGATAAAATAAACATATAAAGATAATTATCCCTTTCCTAAACATACTTATTTATGACACCATGCATGTACATAGTCAAAATATTAGCCACTTGGTTAGCCTCACAGTACACATGTTGGATAATGGTGTCAATAAATCTATTTAGAGAAATCTGAGCATCTCTAATTATCATCATGGTATATTCCAACTCATCCTTCATTCTCCTTTAATAGCCTCAATGGAAAGAAGAGAGATGGCCTAACTTGCCAATTTTGGAATGCCCAAGTTAATAGTGGTCTCGAAACCCCAAAGGAGGCCCATAGCCTCTGCCTCATTGCTTGAAATATTACTACATTTATCAACATATCTTTTAATACATTTTCCACAATCATCCCAAATGAAACACTTAATAGTCATAATATCCTTCATCTCAAATGAATCAAAATTAAGTTTACACCAATTGACGTTGGGGAGGGTGACTACCATTTCATACCCTTCCTTTGAAGAGCCTTAATATTATTCATTTTCTCAACTAAATGAGACATATTCCAAACCTCTAGCCATCTCTTTTCAAGAGGCAAAAAAGGTAGGGGGAAGGTTTCCACTTCAAGTTGAGATTGCATTCTATAAGAAGAGCCATAGTTACGTGGGTGACAACCTCAAAGGGGAAAATTTCTCTCTAAAAAATAAATTATTATGTTCTTTCCATATTTTCCAACTAATTATGTTGGGGGTGGATTTCCATAGCATTTTATTAAGAGGATGGTGGGAGGGGCAGTTATAGTTGAAAATAAATTATTGGGTATCAATGTTAAAGACCCAAGTTATCCCCATCTAGTTCAAGAGATTTGACCAATCATCACATTTATAGGAGGAGTGGATTAAAAGGTTAGGGATAGTTTTTTCCTCACAATTACATAGAATACACCATTTAACTAACTAAAAACCACATCTTTGGATGTTATTAACTAAGAGGATATTATTTTGTATCACTAACCACCAAAAAAAATTTAATCATAACGAGAAAGTGATAATTTCAAACATACATCCAGTGTTTAGAGGAACATTCCATGCCAGTAATGTTATAGTAGGCTGACCTCACACTAAAATTTCCCCAAGTATTTTTATCCCAAATTAATTTTTCTCTATCTATGAAGGAAGGAATAAAATTTTCTCCCAACCTTGTTCATAGTTCTTAGTTTATTATCTTCAATTTTTAGTTATTTTTAGTTGGTTCTAGTTTTTTTTTGTTGGTGTAATTGTTGATCTCTAAGCCTTGTTTCCTATTAGTGTCCAACTTAGTCATTTTCAAGGAAATGTTGGTAACTCATTACTACCATTGAAAAATATAATGAAGGATGATCTACATCAAATTATTTATATTTTCACTACATGTCAAGCAAGTCAAAGGTTGTCAAGCACCCGAATATAGATGGAGTCACAATACATGCTGAGTAAAAGATAAGGAAGGCAAGAAATGGGAAGTTAGTTTATGACATGTGAGTCATTATCTATCATGCATATAGAAGCTAAGAGCCAACATGAATGTTAGTTATGACCAAGTGTCAGGACATTCAATTGCCAAGTAAACTAGTTTTGGCATATATGTTTGTAATGGCACAAACACTTATGTAAATCAGTTTTGCTGACTTCTATGTGATATTTATGGGTTATAGAGACAACTGAGGAGCTAATGACACATTTTTTGAAGGATATCAGCCCATAGAAAGGAAGAGTAACCAATTTAAAAATTAGGACTAAGAGACAAAATGGGTTAATTATGGATCATTTATTATAATTTTGACCCCTCAAGGATTGTCAATTTAAGAAGGGACCAAACCCTAAATCATTGTGTGAAGAAAAATTGTGAATGCACCAAATGATGAAGGATAGAGAGATGAAGGATAAGTTTGATAAAGTGACTAGATAGAGAAACCTAGCAGTGAAAGGAAGAATAGAGAAAATTAGATAAGGAGATCAAATTCAGACAAAGTACAGAGAAGACTTGTAATCGACTTCATAAGAGAAGACCAAAGGATTAGGTATTTAGACATTATAAACAACGTATCAAAGAAAGCTGTTTAACATAGTGGTTTTAACATACCTAGTAAAATCTCCTGACATAGTGCTTGCTTCATTATTAGCTTAAATACTTTAATCAAGGTAGACTTAAAAATTTTGTAATACTTTTAAATGAGTATAACTCTCACAAGGTAGATCATTAGAAGTGATCAACATTGTAGCCTTGACAGGTGAAATATATTACTACAATAGTGGAGATTTATGGGTGTCATCCCCACCCCAGTTTTACCTTCACCTTGCCTTCACCTTGGAGGGTTTCTGGGTAGCCAAAATCTTTTTCATATGTGTTTACATTTTCATATTGATGGATGTGATGTATGGTTAGATTTATTTCAATTTTATAGTACATTATTATATGGTCTATGATTTAAGATATGCGATGGATTAGGAGTGAATGCACTTAATAAATTTTTTGTTCAAGAATTAAAATTTTCATAGATCCCAATTCACCCCCTCTCATTATCTTTCTTCCCAATAAGATTTCCAACAATTGGTATTAGAGCACTAATTCTCTGAAAAGAAGTTCAACAACTTGAGAGTTCAAATCTTGGAAATGGAGGCTTACAAATTGAGAAAGACTATTAAGAATCGGGTGATTGACATCTAGATCATACTATAGTCACTTGAAGCAACATGAGAAGAGATAAGGAAATCCTTAAAGATAGGGAAAGATATGGCCATTCAACAAAGTAATACACATTACCAAGAAGAAGATACCAAAGGACTGCTTGACAATGGGAATTTCAGTGAAATTAATGCAACAATAGTAGGCCTACTAGAGAAGAACAATATTATGAACAAAGAAGTCATTGGATTTGTTAATCTTAGATTGGTTTTGACATATGAGTGACAATATACTTAAATCATTTACTTAGTTCATGCCAAACAATGTATGTCAAGCATAAGTTGTCAAATAGTATATGCCAAGCAAGAGATATATAGTACATGCCAAGTGACTAGTAAGTGTTGATTCACTCAAGTGATGAGTCATTTAGATGTTGAGTGATTAGTAGATCTTGAGTCATTTAGAGGCCAAGTTACAACATTAAAGAGTCAGTGAATGTCAAGCATCAGACACTCCAAGTGTTGAGTATACAATGTTGGACATGGTGGTTTGTAATGGCATAAACTACTATGTAAACTATTTTTGAGCTGACATAAGGATTATTTTACGATTCTAGATGATAAGTGATGAGCCTCTAAAAGGCCATTATTTTGAGATCCTTTTTATCTTGTTTTAAGACAATTATCTTGTAGAAAATTTTATGACTCTATAGTTTTAAGTGAATGAACTTATGTTTTTATGTATATTTTATCTATATGTTAAGACATGAAGATTGAAGTATAGATAGTTCATATATGTTATTTTTTCTTGAATCTATGCACTTCTTTGGTATAATGAAGGAATATTACATATAAATAAATGTTTCATCATCCATGCTATGTTTGGGTAGATTCCTTCTTGTAGCCATATGCTTTACAAATAGTGATAGTTTGAACATTATACCTTTTATAACATTGATGATGAAATGAATATATGTATGTGGAAGTTGTATGCATTCAATATTTTGTAGGAAATTTCCATGCGTATTCAAACTCGACACTTTAGTGCTAAGTTAAAGTTGACTAGATTACCGAATCACTACAACAAGAAAATTATTGTATGATTTCAGTTATGGTAGTGCATGAATATAGTTACCTCAACTCACTATATTCTTGGAGAAGTTAATTAGGGTTAATGATATTTATATTGCAAACTTTATGAACTTGTAATTGATCCTCATTGATGGAGTGATCATAGAAGTAGGAAGTTGTTGTAGTTTTCCTTTAAATAATGTCTGATGTAGCTTTGAAATAAGTTTTTGCTAGGAGAAAGATAAAATAGATTGATTTTCATAATAGCAATGTGTCATCTTGTTTTTTATTAGATGTAATCTCTTACTATGAATGAATAGATTGCAAAGTTCAAGTCTACATCTTCTATCTTGATTGTCTTTTATGTTCACTCATTCAAAGGCGGCCACTTGGTGAGTGAACTACTTTGTTAGAATATATATCATTTCCTTATTTATTCCTTTTCAAGGTACAATTTTGTTATTCCTATAGCTATTAGTAATAGAATCATTGATATGTTCCTGCAACATAGGTGTATAGATAGATTTACTATTTGCAACATTACTTTAAGCTATAAGATAAGATGTCATTTAAGTTCCTAGCTTAAGTCTCATTCAACATTCTCTCTTTTTTTAATTGTAATGACTTAAAAGAGGAATTCAAGCATATAATTTACAACCACCCTCTCATGCTTATGCTCTCGGGTTGACAAAATAAAAGTAAGTTAGTATGTTATTCTTAGGAAAACACATGATTCCATCTAACCATGGAGTCAATGTGAAAGGATGTCCAATCCTTTGTTACTACGATATTAAGCTGACTGACCATTTTTGGTGTCATTGTTGGGGAAGATTCAAAGCTGATGTTATTATGTTAGTTTAGATTTCACATTTTACATGCATAGAAGAAGAGACCTCCTTGGGAGATTTCTTCCCCATAATATTCAAGAAGATATTTTTAATCCTAAACCTAAAGAACATCATAGTGAGAATGAAGAATAACCTTTTGAAAATCAATTCATTGCTGCTGAAGAATGAATACCCTCATTCTCTGATGAATCTTTGCATTTGAATGATCTCTTCACTAAAACTGACTATCAAGATAATCCACTTGCCCTTGTCATCTATCAAGCACCACTGCCAGTACCTCCTCCAGGAATGGTTTGGCCTCATCCTCAACCTACATTTCCTTTTCCTATACCTCTTTAGTAGGGTAACCAAAACTTGAAAAACATACCTATTGCTACACTTCCCAAGTTTTATGGCCTAATCATCGAAGACCCTAAAACCTTTCTCTTTGAGTTTGACATACTTCGTAGAAGTTATGGCTATACAACTAATGCCCACAAACTAAAGTTATTTCCTTCTACCCTCCAACAAACTACCTTGAAATGGCTCATGGGGTTGGGTATCAATGTTGTAGTGGATTGGCTTGCAATGAGAAACTTGTTTCTTACAAAGTATAAAGAATATCATAGGGGTCAAGATTTGAAAGGGGATGACATTTTTAAAATGTCTCAAAATATTGATAAAACCTTGGAATATTATGTTTATAAGTTCATGTTCATCCTACAGTGTAATACATAGCATCAGCTAAATGAGGAATCACAGAAACCTCTTTTTCTAGGAGGTGTAAATGATGGAAGCATTGAAGCTCTAGATATCATTATAGGAGGAGATATTACTCAAAATAATTGGATTGATATACAAAGTATATGCCTAAATTATTCTAGAGCCACTATGAAGAAAGGTAGGGGACTTAGAGATCTACCACATAAGTCCAATGACAATTCAAGAGTATCCAAGATGGAATTATCCAATTTTATTTCAAATTTCAAGAAAGACATCATTAATGATATAGCCACTTAGTTTGGCATTATGCAAGCCCAAAGCAAGAAAGCTGAAGTAGATGCCATGTTGACTATATACTGTCCACATCTAAGAGAAAAGAAAAGGCATTGTAGATGTAAGTTTGTTGTAATTTTTAAGACACAACCAATGCCTACTGAGTCTAAAGCCATTGATGAAAATGGAGAGGTTATTTATGTTTCTTAATGGAGACTATGGGCAAAAAGACAAGGTATGCCACAAGATCCTCTTAAAAGTTATGATAATAACTATCAATAGAAAAAAATTATAGAATATTGGTTTTAGTGAAAATAATAGTTGTTAACAACCTTAGCAAGGTTGGCAACAACCCTAGCAGGGTTGGTACCAACCTTAGCTAGGTTGGCAACAACCTAAGAAAGGTTGAAAACAACCTCAGAAGGGTTGGAAGCAACCTCAAAATTGGAATACCCAAACTAGTTAGCAAACCCTATTTCCACCACCTTAACAACAAGCTTTAATGCCTCCTCCTATAGTCACTAATATTCCTTCCAAGTAGAGCCAACAACTAGTTTAGTCTAATCCTAGTTTGAATAATACTAGTCCACACACTAAACAACGAAGCTATGCTATCTCCTTGAATGAAATTCACTTAAGGTCAAGCACCATTCTTCCTGTTGGTGTTTGAAAACATTGGAGGGTTTTCAATTATCCCACTAAGAAACTGACATATCTAGGGGCAACTAACTCCCATTTTCAATATGTCATTTTTGACAATAGGTCAACTATAAGGCATGACCCTTCTTCTACTTTAGGCTCTACTAAACCTAGGCAGGTAGACCTTAGATTCAAATGATACTATACTAGTGCAAAAACATATCCCTGAATCTATTAAGCAGATTTTACCCTTATTTCTCCTAATGACTCATGAAATGACACAGATCTACAGTAGCTAAATGGAAAGCTATGAATCTCATAAGTTGAGTGAGGGTTAAACATTTAGGTCTTTCAACATGAAAGGGAAAGAACATTTGATTAATAATGTTGAATTCAACAAACCCTCAGATATGCAGCAGTAAGACTTTAATGATCCTTGCCTAATCCATTGGGAAAATCCATGAATCAAATGCATACATATGGATATCTAATACTTATGCATATATTCAAATAAATGATCTATCTATTTACCTTGTAAATAAACATCAATGCTCAATCCAAACATCATTCTTACATGATATCCTTCTTAATGAACCTGCATCTCTGTTGATTCCCTAAAGCATTTACATAACTCCTTGAGTCATAAGCAACAACAAAACAACATACAGCCTTAAGGGATTGCAACTATGACCTAAGCTCTTTTTTCAAAGATCATAAAACATTTACAATTCACTGAGACTGGAGACAAGAATCAGAATGAAACTAATGAAATTCTTCCGCTCTTTGTATTAATTTCCTTGAAACAATACAACCAAATGCATGAAATGAAAACATGAAGACACCGAATAGATCTAAACAATCTGTATATTCCTTCCTACTACTTTTCACATGAGAGAATTATGATAAAAAAAATGGTTTCATAGTCATGGGAACACATCAAAAATTGGAACCAAAACCTGGTATCACAGTAGTGAGTGGTTTTTCTCAAAAAACTAGAACCAACTAGTTTCTCAATGACAAAAACTGGAACCATCCTTTGGTTTTGTTGAAGTTGGGTCCAAATGGTTTACTTATATAATTGATAATATGAATTGGCTGATCCTTAGGTTATATGAGTGTTATCATTCTGGTATTGAACATTTTGTTGTTCAGTAGTTTTCAAACAACAACAAAATGGCGACTTTGCTGGGGAGTTGTGTTGAGATTCATGATAGACAAACTAAAGTTGAAGATCTTCTAACTAAATAGACATATGAGTCAAATCAAAATACCTCTCTTGTAGCCAAACAACCTCCATTCCCACATAGGTTGATGAAATAAAGCCATCCTACAGAGAACCATGCAGTCATTGATTTTCTTAATTATCTTAAACAAATGATAGTAAAAATACCATTACTAGATGCTATTAAGGAATTCCCCATCTATACTATAGCTATTAAAGAAGTATGCATTAAAAAACTAGGAAGGAAGAAGAAATATCCAAAAACCATTCATGCCTTAGGACAACTATTTGATTTAATGCTGGAGAAATTAACTATACCTAAATACTCTAACCTTAGGAGTCCTATAGTTATAGTCACTATTCATGAGATCCAAGTTCAAAATTCTTTGGTTGACCTAGGAGCATCCATCAATGTCATGAAAAATGGGTTATTGTCTCAATTGCATATCATTGGGCTTAGAGAGACACCCACCATACTTCAACTTGCTGATAGCTCTACTATTAAAATAGATGAGTTGATAGAAGATGTTAGAGTCACCTTAAATTCTTGAGAGTATCAAGTTGATTTTGTTGTTCTCTCCCCAAAGGCTAATATGGAATGGTATCCTTTAATTTTAGGAACACCATGGTTGGCCACTATAGATGCCTATATATCTTACCGATCTAGAAAGATGACAATATCTAATGGTATTCATACCAAGAACCTAACTTTGTACTCTCTTGCTCTACCATTATTACTAGATTACAAAGTAATCTGGCTAGATTTGGGTGATGATGATCCTAAAGTTAATTCCTTCCACTTTGTGATGATGATAGGTAGAGAATCATTAATAGCTACTTGAGAAGAAGATGAAATAATTCCATCCATTATTTAGATTAAATATGGAACATATTCTCAAGTTTTTCCTCAAGCTGAATGTATCTTAGAGAACATATTACTATCCTTGAATTCACCACATCATTCAAAAGCTTCACAGTTTCTCCACTCATTATTACCTCATGAGATGGATTCTTCTCCTATTTCACAATTATTCATTACAGATAAGGTTATTAAAATGGAAGTTGGTCCAGGCACAGAACCAAATGTAAACAATGCATTTTCACCCTCCCAACAAAAGCTTATGTTGTAGTTACTATAGGAGAATCAAAGAGAATTTTCTTGGGATTACATGGACATGAAAGGATTAGATCCTATGATCTACACTCACAAGATTTACATCAACCCTGACTTCAAACTTGTTTGACAGCCTCAAAGGAGACTTAACCATATTTTAAAATATATAGTTAAGAATGAATTGTAGAAACTATTAAGTGATGGTTTTATTTTTCCATCTTTGATAGCCAATGGGTCTCACCCTTGGTTATACTACACAAGAAGGGAGGAAAATGATGAGTTTGTGTAGATTATAGGGTGCTCAATTTAGCCACTAAGAAAGATCATTTTCCCTTGCCATTCATAGACCAAGTTCTTAACAACCTAGCTGGCAAAAAGTATTTTTCTTTTCTAGATGGTTTCAGTGGTTACAATCAAATACAAATAGCCATAGAAGACCAATAAAAAAGAACTTTCACCTACCCATGGGGAACATTTTCCTACTCAATTTTTTATTTTGGCTTGTGCAATGTGCCAGCCACATTTCAATGAGCTATCATCAATATCTTCTCAAATATTTTTGCTAACTATATGGAGATCTACATTGATGATTTTAATATTTATCGTGCTACTTTTTAGGAACCAAAAGAAAATTTAGAAACAGTATTGAAAAATGTCAAGACTATAACCTCTCCTTAAATAGAGAAAAATATTTTATGATGATGGAGGAAGGTGTAGTACTAGGCCATTTCATTTCACCTAATGGAAACCAAGTAGATCCAACAAAGATTGAAGTCATTAGTACCTTGCCTATGCCAGAGAAGCAAAAGGATGTATTTCATTTTCTAGGACAAGCTAGATATTATAGAAGATTTAGTAAAAAATTTAGTCAACTTGCAACACCCCTCTACAACCTACTAAAAAAGGATTCTAAATTTTCTTGGGACTCTAATTATGCTACATCTTTCCTACAACTTAAGGAAGCTCTTACTGTAGCACCTATTTTGTGAGGACCCAATTGGGGACTACCTTTTCAAATTCATACAAATACCTCAGACTGTGTTATTGGTGTTGTGTGAAGAAAAGAAGTAGACTCACTTGAGCATGCCATTTATTTCATTAGTAAGAATTTTTAAGGTGCATAATTTAATTACATATTCAATGAAAAGGAATTATTTGTAGTTATCTATGCCCTCAATAAATTTAGGCACTACATTATGTTTGAAATCCAATTGAAAATATCATTGTGAAAAGAATATTGAAGATCAAAGAGGGAGATATTTGTTAATAGAATGTTTTCAATTATTATTTTGTCACTCATGTCAAACCTACAATTTGTAGGAATGACATTTTTCTTATAAGATCCAAGTACTATCAGTTAGTTGACTGATGAAGAGGATTTGATCAACAAGATGTAACAAAAGCACCTAAGGGAAAGGTTGAGTTATGATGTCGTAATGAAGTGCAAGGA
The DNA here is from genome assembly GCA_028749045.1 of Cupressus sempervirens. Taxonomy (NCBI): domain Eukaryota; kingdom Viridiplantae; phylum Streptophyta; class Pinopsida; order Cupressales; family Cupressaceae; genus Cupressus; species Cupressus sempervirens. Next base: position 845,191,934 of record CM053789.1, on the reverse strand, counting down.
TCAATTACAAGAATGGTTAAAAGATGTATTGATAACATACTCATAGATAAAAAGGTTTCTCACACTTAGAAACATTGGAGGAATAAGTTGTAAGAAGGTTGATTGCAAAGCTTAAAGTAAGCTCATTAGTGGGTGCTAAGCAAGCTAGTTGAAGCCAAGAAAATTTTTAGTTGGAGCTAAGCAAAAGGAAAATCTAGTGTGTGCCAAGTGATCTTCAAGTGTTGAGTAAAGTTCAAGTACTAAGAAAAGTAACAGCTACTGAACATCAAAAAATCTTAGTTGGTGCTAAGTGAACTTCAGGTGCCAAGCATCAGTAAAAGCATAGTTGATGTCGAGTAACACAGTATGTGCCAAGCATTAGGATTTCAATAGTGCCTAGCTACTGCATTATTGGAAAAGTTGAAGATTCATCAAATTTGAGCCAATAAAGTGGTTACCTCAAATTTTGTGAACCAGTTAGAAGATAAGGATGAGAAGCTGGTGGCACAGAATTCTATGTAAACCATTTTGGAATAAATTCATGAGGATTCTTCATGATGTTTCTAGAAGAAACATAATATGGGTTAGATACAATGAATCCTACCTAATCCATGTGAATTGAAATCAAAGGAGGGAGGAATTGAGTGGGAAAAGAAGTTATAGACTTCTATTTAAGAAGTCATAGACCAAGAAGCAAGAGCTGTTGGAGTGTCAAATTGTCAAGTGGTTAGAAGGGTGTCAAGGAGAAGACATCTAGGAGAAGGAAGAACAAAGCACAAAGACTCTGCTTCTACAAGTGGTCAAGAAGAGATGATTGCACTAGTACATTGAGCATGGAGACTCAAGGAGGCTAAGCTTGAAAGGAGGGCAAGCTGATAGAGTTGCAGAGATTGAAGGCCAGACAAAGTGAAGAGCTAAAGAGTGATCTAAGATCTACAAGTTAAGTTGTATTCTATAATTAGGTTAAAATACCTAATTTTTACTCTAGAAATTGTATCAGTTAGGATAGAAGGAAAATCCTATGGACTTAGGTTGGCCTAATAGCTATTTTTAAATCCTTTAACAAGGTGGCATTCCAAATGAACATTCTAAAGTCCTCTAACTAAGCCCACTTCTAATATGGTGGTTAAATCCTTTAACTAAGTCACATTTAATAGTGTGTTTTAAGCCTTTAATAGGGCAAGCCTTTCACAGGGCATCAGTTCAAAAGAGTGAGAATTGAGTAGCATGTCTTTGGTGGTTTTTCCCAAATTGGGTTTCCATGTAAATCACTATGTTAAGTGTTGATCTTTTATGTTTTATTCTTGCATATTGATTTATAGTAACTAGTTGAATAGGAATGTTAAAGCTTGGATGAATGAGTGGTTGAATGGGCTCACTACACTTAGTGAAAAAGTTTGAATTGGACAAGTTGGACCTTGAATAACTGGTTCACCCCGCCTCTCAGTTATTCTAAAGAATTTATAACAATTGGTATCAGAGCCATCTGTTAATTTAGTTTCAAGGTACTAGAAGTAGGAAGATCAAGATGTCTAAGAGAGAAGTTCCCAAGCTCAAAAAAGATAACTTTGCTACATGTCAGAGTTTGATGAAATTGTACCTTGGATCAATAGGTGACTATGCACAAACCTCAATTGGAAAAAAACATTTAAATCTAGTTGGATCTCTTTCTACAAATGATTTGAGTAAAATGAAGGAGCACAATCAAGCAATGTTGGAGATTGCCTCTGCACTCAGCTATGCAGAATATGATGACATCAAAGATTGTGACACTGTATTCAAGATGTGGAAAGCCCTAATAGATATCTATGGAGGAGATTAGAATGTCTAGAGAATAAAGATAGAAAGCCTCATAGGAAAGTTTGATGACATGAAAATAGAGGAAGGTAAAAATGCTACTCAATATGGTGCTAGAATGAAAGAACTAGTAAGTGCAATAAGAAGTCTAGGTGGTCAATTGGAAGAAGAAACTATTAATATAAAATACTTAAGAACTTTGCTCCCTATATATGCTATTAGAGTTTCAGCTTTCCAAGAGCTAAGGTGTGTACAATGAAACACACTAACCTTTGAAGGTATAGTGGGAAGACTTATTGCATTTGAATTGTCCAATTTTGACAACTATAGACCTAAGAACCTTGAATCTAATTTCAAGGCTAGGATGACAATAAAAGACACTAAGGAGGAGACATCAAGCAAGAAAAGAAGAAAAGGAAAACATGTATCTAGTGATAGCAGTATAGATGAAGAAGATGTGGAATAGTTAGAAGCACTAGTGGCTAGAAGATTCCATAGAGGCAAAGGTAAATTCAAAGGTAAGTTCCCTATCATATGTTTTAATTGCAATGAAGTAGGTAACATTTCTACAAAGTGTACACAGAAGAAGAACTACAAAGAAGGAAACAAGTACATGAACAAGAGAGAAGATGATAGCAAAGACTACAAGGAAAAAGATGCTACGTTGTTGAAGAAGACTCTAATGAGAATGATGATGTAGTCTATGTTGCCATGAAGGATGAATCAAATAAAGATGAAGATGAAGTGACAATTTTGGTTACCTAAGTGAACAAGAATGATAAGTGGATCATAGACAATGGATGCTCACATCACATGATAGGAGATAAAATTGAGTTCATTACCTTTACTCAGTATGATGGAAATAGTATTAGATTTGGTAATGACGCTCCATGTCAAATCAAAGGAAAAGGATCTATTAAACTTATAGAGAAAATTTCATGTGATAATGCATACTATGTTGAAGGATTGAACTACAACTTGTTGAGTGTATCATAGTTAGGTAATGTAGGTTGCAAAGTAGAGTTTGGAAACAAAACTACCAAGATCTATGCCACTGATAAAAATCTAATAGGAAAAGGTGAACAAACTAGGAGTAACTTGTTTTACCTAGATATGGAAGATGCAACCTATCTTTTTGTTAGACTTGATGATGTGTGGTTGTGGCATAAAATATTGTGTCATGTTAACTTTGACAATCAGATTAGCATTAGCAAAAAGAAAAACTCAGAGAGTTTCCTACATTGAAGAAACCTGAAAATACAATGTGCAAATAATGTCAACTAGGGAAGATGACTAATTCTAGCTTAAAAAGCAAAACATACACTTCCAAAGAAGTACTAGAGTTAGTCTATATAGACTTATGTGGTTCAATAGAAGTAAAAAGTTACATAGGAGACAGATACATAATGCTATTTATAGATGACTATTTTAGGATGATAACTATTATTTTCTTGAAGCAAAAATTAGATGCATTTCAAATGTTTAAGTGGTATTTGGAAAAGTTGAGAAGGAAATAGTAAAGAGTATAAAATGTGTAAGATCAGATAGAGGAGGTTAGTTTACATCAAAAGAATTTGAAATATTTTGCAATGATAAAGGTATCAAAAGGAAAACATCAGCACAAAGAACTACCCCATAGAATGGTATTGCTGAAAGAATAGATCAGTAATAGACTATGCTAGAACCTTGATGATGGAGAAAAATGTTTCTCTAAAGTACTAGAGAGAAGCTATAAGCACTACAATATACACATTGAATAGAGTCCAAGTCAAGAAAGATACAAATGCAACACCTTTTGAATTCTAGTATGGTCACTCAACTAATGTTAAACATTTCAATGTCTTTGGTTGTAAATGCTATATTCTTAAAGATATTAGAAAAGGAAAGTTTGATGCAAAAACTAATGAAGGCATATTCCTTGGTTACTCCACTAGAAGAAAAGCATATAACTGTTTGAACACTAACACTAATAAGATTGTGGAGAGTGCAAATGTAAATTTTGATGAGCATGTAGAAGTTTAGGTTGATGGAACTAAATAATCATAAGATTATAGATCTTTTATATACTTCGATGAAGGAGTGACTATTGAAGACAATGCTACCAATCAAGTTGGGAATCACCAAAAAATTTCAATATCAACTGAGTCACAACTAGTGAATGCTGAGTTGCATTTAGAAGTTGAGTTATAGAATGTAGAAAATGCACATTTTGACTCTGAAAATAGTATACATGAAATAAATAGTGAAGCACCAGATGAAGAAGAACAAAATGACTCTGAAGCTGAAGGATCAAACATGGAAAGAAGGATAGAACCAAGATTAGCCAAATATGTAAGAAGACATCACCCTATAGATCAAATCATTGATGACAAGGATGCTAGACATATGAAAAGGAATAGACTTAGGAATGAATCATGTCTGCTGAGAAAAGTTGAACCTAAAATAGTGAAAGATGCACTACAAGATGATGACTGGTACAAAGCTATGGAAGAGGAGATAGATTAGATTGAGAAGAACAAAACCTGGACCCTAGTTCCTAGACTGGATAATAAGAATGTAATTGGTACCAAATGGGTTTTTAGGAACAAACTTGAAGAGAATGGTGAGATAACTAGAAACAAAGCTAGACTAGTTTGTAAAGGATATGCACAAGAAGACGGATTGGATTATGGGGAAACTTTTTCCCCTATTGCAAGAATGGAAGGAGTAAGAACATTACTTGCATATGCTGCTTACAAAGGTTTCAAAGTCTACCAGATGGATGTGAAGTCTACTTTTCTAAATGGTATACTTGAAGATGAAGTTTACATAGATTGACCAAAGGGGTTTGTTGATGAAAAGAGAAAATATATGGTTTTAAAAATGCACAAGGCACTTTATGGATTGAAGAAAGCACCAAGAGCATGGTATGAGAGACTGCACAAATATCTTGTGAAGATAGGATTTGAGATAACAGATGACAACAACAACTTGTATATCAAGGCTAAAAAAGGTACCTACATTTTGATATCAGAAATCTTTGTTGATGGTATAATAATTAGAGGAAAGGATGCTCTATGTAAAGATTTTGCTAATCAAATGAAACATGAGTTTGAGATGTCAATGTTTGGAGAAATAAATTTCTTTGTTGGATTACAAGTACATCAATTGAAGAATGGTATATTTTTGACCCAATCAAAATACATCAAGGATATACTCAAAACATTTGGATTAGAAGACTCAAAACTAGTTAGGATGCTAATGGCAATAGGACATAAGCTATCCAAGAATGATGGGTCTGTTGAAGTGAATCAGACAATGTATAAATCAATGATTGGAAAGTTGCAATATGTTGTACATAGTAGACCAAACATTGCATTAGCTATTGGAATAGTGGCAAGGTTTCCTACCAATTCAAGAGAAAATCACCTGATGGTAGTGAAGAGAATACTAAGTTATCTAAAAAGAACTAATGACTTTGGTTTGTACTACAAGATGAGTGAAAAGTTTGAACTAAGAGCCTACACTAATTTAGATTGGGGAGGTAATAGTGATGATAGAAAAAGAACTAGTGGAGGAACTCTTTTCTTGGGAAAACGATTGATTACATGGACCAACAAAAGGAAAAGTTGTACCTCACAATCCACTGCAGAAGCTGAATATGTTGTAACTATTATCAATTTCACTAATATTGTATGGATCAAAAAATTTCTACAAGGTATGAAGGAAGAGCTAAATAATTTTGTGATACTTTATTGTGATAATACAAGTGCTATTAACATATCAAAGAACCCTATAATGCATGCTAAAACCAAGCATATTGAAATCAAGTATCACTGTGTAAGAGAGTTGGTGGAAGACAAATAAGTGCAGATGGAATATGTTAGCTCAAAGGAACAAATTGCTAACATCTTCACAAAAGCACTACCTAAAGATGATTTTAAGTATCTTAGAGGTAAGTTAGGGGTGATACCCCTAACCAAGGCTACTTAAGAATAAGCAAGACTGTCCTACATCAAATGAAGCTGATTGTTCAAGATTTTACACATTGATGTAGATGATGTTTACTTTACGATTCATGCCTGAAGTAATCAAAGTGCAAAATTTACAAATTAGTCAGAAGCAAGGTGTCAGAGGAAGAAATTGAAAGAGCCTAAAAATGCTATAATTGCATATTAAGATGCTAAAATAGTATGTCTTTGGCATTTTTTTCAAAGAGGGAGAATATCAAGAAACTGATCAACAACTATTGAGTAGATAAAAAATGAAGAAAGAAGGAGAAAATGCAAAAATTGATCAAATGAAGATAAAGGGAGAAGTAGATAGAAATGATAAAAAGTTGAAAGAAAAGATGAAGAAGCTGATCAAAATAGAGAAAGAATAGCAGAAGATAAGCAATGCATACATAAGGAAGAAAGGAAAGAGAAAGGATACAATAGCTAAGAGGGAGAAGCAGAAATGAAGCAATCATGATAGTAGAGGGAGATGTGAAAACTAATTGTAACACAATTACTTTTTTGGCATTTAACTTACTATTCTAACCTAGTTTGCATTTGGTTAAATAATTTAGTCTAATGGTTGATTAGTTTGGTTTCCCATCAATGCCAAAGAGGGAGATTGTTAGAAATGTGATCGAAGATTAAAAAGCGAGATTGTTGTTAATAGAATGTTTTCAATAATTTTTTTCTCATTGATGTCAAACCTACTTTTTTAGGAATGAAATTTGCTTATAAGAGCCAAGTATTATCACTTAGTTGATTGATGAAGAGGATTTGATCAACAAGATGTAACAAGAGCACCTAAGGGAAGGGTTGAGTTATGATGTTGCAATGAAGTGCAAGGATCAATTAAGACAATGGCTAAACGATGTGCTGATAACATACTCATAGATATAGAGGTTGGTCACACTTAGGAACATTGGAGGAATAAGTTGTAACAAGGTTGATTGCAAAGCTTAAACTAAGTTCATTAGTGGGTGCCAAGCAAGCTAGTTAAATCCGAGAAAATTTTCAATTTGAGTTGAGAAAAAGGAAAATCTAATGTGTGCTGAGTGATCTTAAGGTGTTGAGTGAAGTTCAAGTGCCAAGAAAAGTAACAGGTATCGAACATTATAAAATCTTAGTTGGTGCCGAGTGAACTTCAAGTGTCGAGTATTAGTAAAAATGTAGTTGATGCCAAGTAATATAGTATGTGTCGAGTATCAAGATTTCAATAGTTCCAAGCTGCTACATTATTGGAAAAGTCAAAAATTCACCAAATCTAAGCCAAAAGAGTGGTTACCTTGAATTTTGTGAACTAGTTGGAAGATAAGGATGATGAGCTAGTGGCATAGAATTCTATGCAAATTATTTTGGAGAAAATTCAAGAGGATTCTTCATGATGTATCTAGAAGAAACATAATATGGGTTAGATATAATGAATCCTAACTAATTCATGAAAATTGAAATCAAAGGAGGGAATAATTGAGCGAGAACGGAAGTTCCAGACTTCTATTCAAGAAGTCACACACCAAGAAGCAAGAGCTCTTGGAGTACCAAATTGTGAAGTGGTTAGAAGGGTGTTAAGGAGAAGACATCTAGGAGAAGGAAGAATAGAGCACAGAGAATCTACTTCTACAAGTGGTCAAAAAGAGATGATTGCACTAGTACATTGAGCATGGAGACTCAAGAAGACTAAGCTTGAAAGGAGGGAAATTTGATAGAGTTACAAGATTGGAGGCCAGGTAAAGTGAAGAGCTAAAGAGTGATATAAGATCTACAAATTAAGTTGTATTCTATAATTAGGTCAAAATACCTAATTTTTACTCTCTAAAAATTGTATCAGTTAGGATAGAAGGAAAATCCTATGGACTTAGGTTGGCCTAACAGCCATTTGTAAATCCTTTAACAAGGTGGCATTCCAAATGAACATTCTAAAGTCCTCTAACTAGGCCCACTTCTAATAGGGTAGTTAAATCCTTTAACCAAGTCACATTTAATAGTGTGGTGTAAGCCTTTAACAGGGAAGGCCTTTCACAAGGCATCACTTCAGAAGAGTGAGAATTAGGTTTATGGTTTAGGTTGATATTTTATGTGTTATGATTGCATGTTGATTTATAGTAACTTGCTAAATAGGAATATTAAAGGTTGGATGAATGAATGGTTGAATGGGCTCACTACACTTAGTGAAAAAGTTTGAATTGGACAAGTTGGACCTTGAATAACTGATTCATCCCCCCACTTAGTTATTCTAAATCTTTTCTAACAAATTATTGGATATGAAATATTTTTTTACATTGACCATTTTTCTATAAAATATTTGGTAAACAAGCTTGCAATATCAAGACAATTGGCTCACTAGTTGTTACTCATGCAAGAATTTGATATCACTATAATTGATAAACTTGACAAGGGTAATGTGGTAGCCAAATTTCTCTCTTGGCTCCATGTCCTTGATAATCCTAAAACCATTGACGATAGTTTTCCAAATGAGAACCAATTTCTAGGTGTTAGCACATAATACATGGTATGTAGTCATTGATAACCACCTCATCACTAGCAAAATGCCACTTCACTTCTCTGCACAAGCAAAAAACTACTAATAGAAAATAATTTTAACTATTCATGGATTGCTAGATTTATGTTCTATACTGGAACCTGATCAAGTCATGCATTGGTGTCTAAGAGAGGATGAAAAATATAATATCTTAAAGACCTAGCATAATGAGCCCTTTGAAGGTCACTTTGTAGCTAAAAGAACTACTTTCAAGATCTCGACAATTAGATATTATTGGTCAAGTTTTCACAAGGATGCAACTAGATATACAAAGAAATGTGACAAGTGTCAATGAATGGGAACACCCACTAAAATAGATGACATGTCTCTATAGCCTCAAGTGTCAATGAATGGGAACACTCACTATTGCACAACATGACCGAATCCTAAGTTTAAATGGTCTTGATGAATGGAGGAAATCTGAATTGAACAATACTAAACTCATTCAACACTAGAGAAAATAGTGGCATGATGGCTTTATCAAAAAAAAAAGCTTTCTATAGAAGATTAGACACTCCTTTATGATTCAAAGTACTAGCATAATCAAAGAAAGTTTCAAACATGTTGGTTAGGTCCGTATAAGATTGTTGCTATATTTTCCAATAGTGCAGTCTAGTTATCTACCATTGATCCTATACACTTCAAGTTACTTGTCAATGGGAATCGCTTCAAACTTTAGAATAAACTAGTTAGTTATGAAGAGTTCTTGCAGCAATTCTAGCACAATAAGGATATTTTCATTCATGTAGCCAAAGAGTTTGGGTGTCCTCCCTTGAATCCTGATACTTCTCAACTCCATTCAAGGAATTCATAATAAACAATTTCCTCTTAAAATTACTTTCTTCACCATCCACTCCACTTCACCTTCTCTCTCTCTCTCTCTCTCCCATTTTACCATTCCATCCCATCACTTTGTCAGTTCTAATGATCTTTTCTATAAAATCTTTCCTACAACAGTTGCCAAGTACCTATTGAATAACTTTGTATGCATTTTATTCTATTTTATTCATGCTTTGTTAGGAATTGGTATTGTTTATAATTATTCACTCTTACATATCCTAGCCCAGTGGGACCCATGCCCTTTCATAGTTGGGGGAGGGAAATATTTGAATATCTATTTTTAAATCAATTTCAAATCTTGTGTAACCTTAAAAGTTCATTGAGATTATTGGAAATAATTGAATGCCTAATGTCATATGTTGATAACTTCTCCTTCTATGATTGTGTCATTATGAAATTAAGGACATTATAAGTAGTTACTTAACTTTTAATGATAATTTGAAATTTTTTCGGGTGATAGACCTATACACAAGTGGAAATTATGAAACTTGATGCAAGAAGGATATTATAAGATATTGCGTATTAAACTCTCCATGTACATGACATTTTTCTAAATTAACGAATGTTAGTGCTATAATATTGCAAACTTTGATTCACCAATCTCTAAAACATCACAATTTTTTGCCATAATTATACTAAAACCAACTATGGGTGGAGGAATCCAAAGGAATGAGCTAGTTGATCCCTAGGGTCTTTTGACTGATGTAGTTAGTTGTGAAATGTTAAGAAGAAGGGGATGGTTGGACTATTGTCTTAGTTTAAAAGGATTTGATCAAGAGGTCACTCTTCAATTCATGATCACCTTAAAGGATGACATTGTAGTAGTTAATGGCCTAAGAATTGAATTCATAGAGGAGGTAGTAGCTGGGGTCATTGGGTTGCCCTAGGAAGGAAAAAATTGGGAAGAAGAGTTTGACCTACAGATAGCTAATGCACGATTCAGTATACACTAGGATCCTCCACTAGACATTGACAAGAAAAAAGGTACTTCTAGATTATCCTTGCCAATAGAGCCTATTCAGATAGTAGTGTTTATCATTTAGTATTTCACATGCAAAGGATGTTATACATACCTAGATTTTGTACATTTCAAGATGTTGGATCACCTATGACATGATTACAGATAGCTAAACCTTCCAAATTTCCTATTTAACATTGTTAATAAGTAAGCTTCTTTAGTGCAATTAGGAAAGAATCAGTTTATCTCTCACCATTGCTTGATAAAATTAATCATATAAAGGGAATTGAATAGACAAGAAATTGGGTCATGGGAGGAGTTATTGTAGTTAAAAGAGTTAGAACCTATGTTGGTCAGCCCTAGAGGCCAGGGTGTTGGACATAGGGAAAGAATATCTAATAGAATCTGTAAAGTTATTCCTAAAGATCAAAATGTTCTTGAAGCCTCTCCCTCTAGTCCTAGAACAACTAAGAAGAGGATTTACAAAGTTGAACCCTCAATTTCTTGTAAAAAGAAAAGAAGAAATGTAGAAGTTGATAATGCCCTTGAAACCCCATCATTTTCTAAGAATAGGTCTACCATTGAGAAAGGTAAACATAAAACTATGGAACCTAAGGTAGAAAGGTTAGGAAAGAAACTAGATGAGGAGAGTAACATGAACAAAAACCTACACTCTCAAGAGGAGGAAGATTTTGAAAAAACACCTGAAGAGGCTCTAGTAGAAATACCTATAAGCAAGAGGAAATGAAAGAATCTTCCATGCTTGTCAACACCACCCACAAGGCAAAGTGCAAAGAATTTCTAGGGGTAGGGTTCCTAAAACCTCTATTCTAGTAGTTACCCCTAAGTATTCTGAATGTGAAAAGGAGTCCTCTCCAGAGGATGAATGCAACAAAATGAAGCCAATGAAAAAAGTGCAAAACCTAGAATCCTCAACCTGAAGTTGATTGTACTATTGATTATGTGTTGATTGACAGTGATAAGGAGTCTAGTGAGTTTGAGGAAACCCTGATATGTAAGATATTGGTGAAAATACTAAAGATTTCCCTTCAAAGGATTATCTAGAATTTAGACTTGAAATTGTCAAGGAATTAATAAAAAATTTGGATCAAGAAGAGTTAGACATATTAGCTACAATATCTACTGAATTCAATACCGAAGAAAATGTGGTGACAATGATTGTCACAAGAATACAAGAATTCTTCAGACAATAGAGTGTCAACAAAACTCCCCATTTGGCACCCAAATGGATAGATCTCTTTAATCAAGAGCCATTGTCACCACACAATCTATCTATAGCTTTGTCTATTGGCATTAATTTGTTTCAACAATTGTTATGGGAGAGAGCTATATGGAAATCGAAGAAAGAAAAATTAAAACATGTTGTTAATGAGTAGAGTTGGTAGTTGAAACATAGTTTAGATCAAAATGATGTCTTGGAAAGAAGACTTGAGCAGATCAGATGATTGATTCCTGAATTAATGGAATGTAGGTCACCATCACAAATATATGCCTTATTTTTTAAAGAGAAATTTGTAAATTTTAAATTGACTAGAATTATAGAAGGTCTCAATCCCTTTATTTCTACCCCACCTGAGTTTTATGATGTATTCCAATCTATTCCCATAGCTTTGAAAAATTTATTGTGTGAATTATATCTTCATAATCTGATAGTACCTAATGACATAGAATGGAATTCACTCTTGTATGTGGGGAATGTGTAGTTGAGAGCAATAATATCATGGATACAAAATCAGATAAGCATAGAACATCAACTCGTACCTTATAGGGAAAGTGAAATGATGACACCATTGTTCATGAGACTAGAAGTTCAACATTTTAGATGAACATATCTAGATTGGGTTTCTACTCTAAGAAATCCTACATGATCCAAAAAGGTGTGTTTAGTCAAAGGATGAGTCATAATAGACTAAGAATAGTACTCAACTCAAGATTTTGAGATAGCAATTTTTGCCTCAAGGAAGTGATGGATAAGAATGCAACATGATCTAAAAATAAGAGAACTCAACTCTCCTCAAAACTTGACTCTTGCTACAATTAGGATTCCATGGTTTATTGAGTTGGGGAGAAATCAGTGTAAACATTGGCTACCACTAAGGTATCAACCTCCTATTCTCGCATAGGAACTACTAGCAACAAGTGACAATACAGAAGACCATGATATGATAGGTGAAGTTTGGCATTGGAAAAGGCTCAAGAAAAGTTATGGTTACTTCGATTATGTGAAGAATGAACCAAGAGAAAGGAAACCTAGTGACTAGAGAGTGTGGGTCTAGATTAGGAACTTCATGATTGATGGGGTCTAGCAATAGATTAGTTGGGGGGAATGATGAGCCTCTAAAAGGACATTATTTTGAGATCCTTTCTATCTTGCTTTAAGACAATTATCCTGTAGAAATTATTATGACACTATAATTTTAAGCGAATGAACATATTTTTTATGGATACATTATCTATATGTTAAGACATGAAGATTGAGGTATATATAGCTTGGATATGCTATGTTTCCTTGAATCTATGGACTTCTATGGTATAATGAAGGAATATTACATACTTATAAATATTACCATATTCATGCTATGTTTGGGTAGATTCCTTCATGTAGCCATAGGATTTTCAATTAGTGATAGTTTGAACATTATACCTTTTCTAACAGTGATGATTAAATGCATATATGTATGTAGAAGTTGTATGCATTCAATATTTTGTAGGTACTTGCCATACGTATTCAAAGTCAACACTTTAGTGCTAACTCAAAGTTCACCAGATTATTGAATCACCACAAAAAAACATATTATTATATGATTTATGTTATGGAAATACAAAAATATAGTTCCCTCAAATTGCTATATTCTAGGAGAAGTTAATCATAGTTAATGATATTTTTGTTGTAAAATTTATGAACCTATAATTGATCCTCATCGATGGAGTGATTGTAGAAGTAGGAAGTTGTATTTTTCCTCTAAATAACACTCACTATAGCATTGAAAGAAATTTTTTCTAGGAGAAAGATATAATAGATTAATTTTAATACTAGTAGTGTGTGATCTTTTTTTTAATCAGATGTAATCTCACACTATGAATGAATAGAATAAAAAGTTCAAGTTTACATCTTCAATCTTGATTGTCTTTTCTATTTACTCATCCAAGGTGGCCCACTTAGTGAGTGAAATACTTTGTTAGAATATATTTCATTTCCTTTTTTATTCCTTAGCAAGGTAGAATTATGCTCTTCCTATAGCCATTGATAATAGAATCATTGAACTATTCTTGTAGGATAGGTGCCTAGATAGATTCATTTTTGGTAGCATTACTTTAAGCTCTAAGATACAATGTTTTTTATTATTCCTAGCTTAAGTCTCCTTCATCATTCTCTTTTATTTTAATTGTAATGACTTAACAACGAATCAAAGAATATACTTCATAGCCACCATCTCAAGCTTACACTTCCAAGTTCACAAAATAAAATGAAGTTAGTACAGGTTCTTACAAAAATACATGATTTTGTTAAGTCATGGAGTCAATGTAAAAGGATGCCCTATCCTTTATTACTAAGATATTGATCTGACCAACCAATAAGAATGAATCTTTATTGAGGATCCCTATGTAGTACATGCAGCCAATCAAAAAAAGGGAAGGATTAAGTAACAAAATGGGTGAATCATAATCTTTGATTCATACCTAACCCTAAGTCGCCTAGGTCTTCTAAAAGTGGAAAAACCCTAAACTTTTTAATGAGTGTGGAAGGAGAAAAGAGAGAAGTTTGCATGTGCAAATAGAGCATTCATTGTGACTAATGAGTTGTGAATTGAGATGCATTACAGAATCAGTTAGAGGAGAATAGAGGAAATGAATTAGAGGACAAAAGAGATACACATGATTAGTGAGGATCAAGTACACATCAAAAAAGTGGTGATCTATTAGCTATTAGTAGAGTTCTAACAGTAGGATCATTTTTGAGACATTCTAATAGGTGGATCAGTTAAATCTATTAAAAGAGTAGTCTTAACAGGCTATTGTAAATCCTTTAATAGGATAAGATCTAACAATCTTGTAAAGCCTTTAATAGGGAAAACCTTTCATGGGGTAGATCATGTTTCATGATTAGACATTATAACCTTCATTGGGTACACTTTATTACTATAGTAGTGGAGATTTGGTGGTATCTTCCCCATGCCAGTTTTACCTTCTCATTGGAGGGTTTCTAGGTAACCAAATATCTTGTTCATACATGTGTTTAATGCTATTTACTTTCATACTATGGATGAATATGTTTAGCTAGCTATTTCAATTTACATGAAAATTGGGAGATGGATGTGTGGTGAGTGAATTTATCATTAAAGTTTGGAAAGAATGATTCACCCCCCACCCCCCATCTTAGAGTTTACTTTCCATATTGTATTTCCAACAATTGGTATTAGAGAATACTTCTCTAGAAAGGAAAACTTTGCAACTTTGAGGAAAGATCTTGAAGATGAAAGTCTACAAGTTGGGAAAAACTATTGAGAACTAGAAGATTGAAATACAACTTGCCCTACATTAGCTGAATGAAGAAAGAGATGAGTTAAAATGATCATTGAAGAGAAGGAAATAGATAGCTATTGAAGAGAATGACACCCATTACCAAGAGATGGACACTACTAGATTATTTACAAATGAAAATACAAGTAAATTTGAAGCAACAGTTGCAGATCTAATGGAAAATAATGGAGTCCTAACTAAAGAGGTAAGAAATCTCAAGATAAAATAAAAAGTGCAATAAATATTGATATGTGAGGTGACCAACCAGTAAAAGAAAGATTAAGAAGACAAAGTCATAATTGAGGATGAAAAATGGGTACTAACCAATAGACTAGGAGAGAAGACATCAGAGGTGAATAAGATTGCTCGCATGCAACTAGAAACATTAAATCAAATGATGATTGAAAATTATGAATTAAATGGAAAATATATTGAAATCACAACACTGAAGTTGTAGAATGAAAAACTGAGAAATGATTTGACAAGAGAAAAAGAATTTTTTGAAATTTTCAGTAGACCTAGCAGAGCCATCGAGTATTTTGAACAATTGATGAGATCCCCTAGATCCAATAGTGATACTAATAGATTAGGTTACACCAGTGCTAAAGAAGGAGAATCATCTAAAATTGGTGAATGAAGGAATGTCAATGGTAAGAACTCCAAACCTACTTGTCAAAATTGTGGTAAGATAGGTCATACTACTAATGTTTGTAGGAGCAAGACTATAAATTAGAATCCTAAGAAGAAGTTCATGGTTCACTGCCACAAGTGCATCAAGCAAGGACATCAGGCATAATAATGTAATACTAAGACATCAAGCACACAAAGATTTTAAGGTCACTACTACAACTACAAAAAGTATGGACATAGAGGATATGAGTGTAGATCAAAGCCTAACTAGTCGTCAAAAAAGCATGCCAAGGTAAACCATACTAGAAGATCCAAGAATTGGGATTACAATACAAGCTATAGTTGTCACTATTGTCAAGAATATGGACATGTTGCTGAAAATTTCATTAGAACACATTTCAAAAGTGACTACAAAACTATAGTTGAGTCAAACTACATGTTTTAGTTGTTTGAAGACTGGTCACATAAGCAAAAATTGTCCAAAAATGTCAAAGGCACCTAGCCATCAGTTCAAAAAAGGAAAAAGAAAGGTTGATTTTGAAGAAACCAAAGTGGAAATGAATAGCACATGGAAGAAAAAGGAAGATTATGGTACATCAATCTTAGATGGGATCACTTCATCCAATAAATTAGGTGTTAACACCATCCCCAACTAGGCAAGCAAGAGGTATGTGTTGGACCAATATTTCAAAGTTTAATTATACATCAGTTCCAAGAAGTTAGTTTAGAAAAGATTATATATGCATGACAAAAGATGGAAATTATTGGGTAGAACTTAGAAGGAATCTATGAGTTTTAATGTTACTATCGAGCATGAAAATTTTCACCGTGGTTGCCAAGTGAAAGTTAGTTGTTATTGCGCTATCAAAGGTGATAGTGTTGGACAAGCTCATTATGGTTGTTGAGCACATAAGGAATTATATGGAAGTCAAGTGAGTCAAAATATTCTTTAGGAGTTGAGCTTACAACTGTGTAAGCATTGAGCATTTATTGTGAACTTTTAAGGGCTATATTGTCATTTTTAGACACATTTGTAATTATTCAAAATTGAAGAAAGCACAAAGAGATGGAGGTGAATTGGAAAGAAGGATTCAAGCACTTTAAAACTAAATTAAAACAATATTTGACACCATTCATCAAATTTGAGAAGGTATTTATCATGTGCTGAGCTATATTATTTGAATTTTCACAAACCACAATTAGTTGGTATGACATCTAGTTCTTCTAGTGCAATGGTTAAGAAAGTAAAGGAAGTTTTGAATGTTCAATTGATAAATAATGAGATCAAACAACCACATTTTAGGGCAATTCTTGACATTGCATATAAAGGAGACCCATTTGGTGCATTATCAATGATACCACCACATGTTTTGATGATACAAGATGTAAGATGTTGCCACACTTGTAAGGTTGGAAGCATTGGAGATATGGAGATAAGAGATATTTATGGAAAATTGTATGAGAATAATGTATTGAAACATGAAGACATGGTCTTAGAGAGAAAAGGGTTAACTCATGCCCTAAATTTTCCAAACATTTTCAAAATAGAAAGGATTAATATTGTTCATAGTAGAATTCATGATAACTCTATATGGTTGGAGGATGGCCCTATAAAAATCACAAAGAGGATCATTCATAGAGTGATAGTGTATCCAACCCTAAAAAGACCTAAGACAATGAGGAGTGATGAAAAAGAGGTAATTGAAAGGAATATAGGGGCATTATGGAACAAGAGAGGAATGACCATAAACACAAATTTTGATACACTAATTGCATTTGCAGTGAGAATTATTGCACATAACTTCTTTCAATCCAACAAGTTAAATAGTTTACCATGTATGGATATGGATTTGGGTTACAAGATAGTAAAGAAAGACCATGCTGATGATGTTGCCGAGGTACAACTCTAATAGTTATCGTAAAACTTCGGAGCCATAAGGAAACTAAAAAGTAGACAATGCAAATTCAGTTCAATACTTGTTTGTATATTTTTCTATGTAGAATTCTTTTCCTACATTTGGGAAACTAGGTTTGAAGACTAACAGATCAGTTCTAGTGTAGATTGGTGAATTTATAGAGCAACTTGGAGATAATTTTGATTTTGTGATGAATAGCTACTTTGAAGACTTTAAGAAGTCAATGAAAAAAAGGCAAAGGATTCTAGTATCACTAGTAGAGAAGCATTTTAATGATGTTTGTTTTCTAGTTGATGTTGATCTCACATATGTACAAGCTATTGTTCCAAGAGTGAGATGGCTTAGACCATTTCCTTATGAAATCAATGTCAATGAGGCATTTGTTGCCATCACTACTTTACTGGTAGAAGAAGTAGATAAGCATGCTACTTCTTTTGGAAACTATTATGTAGCAAAGTCAAAGATATCAATGGATTTAAAGATAACTTTTGTGATGAGGAAAAATAATAAGCTTGTGAAGAAACTAAAAGATCAATTTGGTAAAGGGGTAGAGGGAGATGAAGATAAAGAAGATGAAGGTGATGAAGATGCATCTACCCAAACACTACTTGTTCTCATACAGGGTCAAGGTGAAGACCAAGGAGAAGAAGAAGTAGAAATTGATGAAGGTTCTAAGGAAGAAGAAGCCAATGAAGCACCCATTTCCATAGAATAAAAGAAGAGAAAACCAAAGAAATTGACAACAAGAAAACCTAAAATGGTTTTGAAACTAAAGCATGCAATTCTTGTTACCATGGCTAGCACAAGAGCTACTACCAAGAAGACTTAGGAGGTTCAGAAGCCTAAAGGCAAGAGACCTGTAGTACAACTACAAAAGAAGATGAACCTAAGTAGAAGAAAAGAAGGAACCATATTTTCCTAGCTGAATTAGATGAGGAGAGGACAAAATTAGATGATAACAACTAATTCCAAGTGTTAATTCATAGTCTCTCTTTTGATTTGGAAAACTTGTGTGAAAATATTAAGAATAATGTTGATTTAAGTCAATTTACACATGTTGAGTTTGATGAACTTGGGAAGTTAGATATGGATAAAGTAGAGGAGTCTATATATATCATGATGGAAATTTTAAAGAAGAATCTAATTGAGATTTCCAACTCTCTACCAAAGAGCCTATATGATAGAGTTGAGCAATGGTGGAAATAAAGTCTCACAATAGAAAGAAATATTAGAGAGACTACACTTGCAAGAGTAATGCTAGATTTGGAAAAATTTGAGATGGAAAAAGCTATTAATAAGTAAAATGGAAGATTTTCTCTGAAGTATCAATATTTTGACATTTTATAGAACAAGATTGAAGCTATTGTCCAATAGAGCACACAAACATGGAAGGTAATTTATGGGCTATCAACACAAAAGGCTATTGAGAAAGCACCTAACGAAATAGGTGAATAAAAAGGAGAGGATGAGATATTTGAAGTATTTAATGGTGAATCTATTATGGAAGTACATGGGGAAGGAGCTATAGAGGCATTAATTGAACAAGAGCAACACAAAGACAAGAATGTACTAGTAGTACAAATGTTCTGTGCCAATCCTTAAGAATATATCAGAAAGGTTAAGGATAGGTCTAACACCACCATTCAAAACATCAATCCCCTCATAGAGGAGGATATGTAGAAGATACTAAATGATTCCACCACCAAGGCACAATTATGCAGTCATCTTGTGTTGATGAGTGTGGATGAGATTGAGAAGGTAGAATTGGCATCTACATGGGAGAAAACTCAAACATTATCAAGTGCCCCTCTCAATCTACAGAGGTACAAACTTCCATGCCTATGGTAGTATACTACAAGAAGGACATCATGCCTTCACATATCAACATCAAGGTACCTATGGTTATAATAATTGAAAAAGAAAGGACACCAGTTCAAACAAGTCAGGAAGCCATTCTTGCACCTACACCACAAACACAAGGTGATGAAGAGATCAAAGAGAAGGAGAAGGATAAGACTACAGATTTGGTCTTGAATACAAACCCATATGAAGAAATATACATTGATTACATTACTAGAAACTACTATAGCTACTCCTAGTCAAACATTTCATAGGCCAAGTACTAAAGCTATACCATTGCAAGCATCAAGGCCAAGTCCTAACACATCTAAGGTTGATGAGATGACATCCTATGGTCAAATCAACTTGGATGAGGTGATTAAGTTAACAAAGTATGATCTTATAACAATCAAAATAGAGTAGATGAGCATATTTGAGGGTGCTCTATCAAGAAAGAAACATCAAGAAGTACTCAGAAAGGAGCACAGGTAGAAAAGAGTGCTTCATGACATCAAGGACATATTTCTTGTTACATTTAACCTCCCTACAATTGATGAAGATAAGCCAATCATTGAGAAGTTGGTAAATAGTATAGAGAGAGTGAATAATGAACACCTAGATACCAATGTAAAATTTTTGGAATGGTCTAAGAAGAAATTCCAAACCAAGGTGAATGAACATAAATCTAGTGCCATTTTACTACACTAGGTTGAGTTAGAAACCAAGATTGAGGGTGTAAAAAAAGTCTTAGAGAATATTTTCTCTCTATACACCATGTTGTGTTATACAACTCTATTCACATAAAAAAAGCAGCACCATATTGAGAATCTACAAGGAGATATGAAGCTAACAAGTACTACTCTACTTGATTCTCCAACTCAAAGTCAAAAACACTTCAAGAAGTTGCTGAACTCCCAAGGTTAGTTAGTAGAATCAAAAGTTCAAGATACTAATATCTAGGCTATACTAATTAGTATCTAGTTCATGTTGACCCCAGATATGGGGTACTACACCGGGAACTAGCCTTTGAGGAAATAGTGATGAAGATAGATCCTCATCTTTCTATACATGTAGGCTTAGTTCACCTTATTTTCAAGTTATCTATCCAAATCAAATTTGGAAGTAGCATGTGATAACTAAGACGTAGCTCTAAAGATAAAGCTTGACATCCATAAAAATTTCTTGGACAAACACACTATACATTTTCAACCAATGACATAAGTGTCAAAAGGGGGAGAATGCATGAAAGGTGAGATAAGTTTTGGAGGAGATAAAATAGAGATAGAGTTAGCATAGCAAATCTACTCAGTAGGAGTATCTAGTTTTAGTTTAGAATAGAATAATAAACTCAAGGGAAGTTATTGTATTTTAAGGTATGACTGATGAATCATAAGTTCTACAAAATTTTGTACTTTTGAACTTTTGTGTGTAAGACAAATACTGAATAGATATTATTTTAGTTATTCTTGAAAGGCTAAGGATATTCGTGCATGACCAAGTAATTTTCTAGTCATGTCAAATGGGGAGATTTTTAATCTCATAATGTTTTAGACATATTAGTGATAATATACTTAAGTCATTTAATTAGTTCATGCTAAATAAGTAATGTATACCAAGCATAATTTGTCTAATTGTATATGTTGAGTAACTAGTAAGTGCCGAGTCACTCAAGTGCTAAGTAGATAGTAAGTGTCAAGTCATTCAAAGGACAAGTTATAACATTGAAGAGTCAATGGATGTAGAGAATTAGACACTTCAAGTGTCGAGTATACAATTTTGGAGATAGTTGTTTATAATGGCTCAAACTACTATGTAAATAGATTTTTAGCCAACTTAAGGATAGTTTTATTACTCTAGATGATAAGGATGAATCTTTATTGAGGATCCCTATGTAGTACATGCAACCAATCATAAAAAGGGAAGGAGTAAGTATAAAAATGGGTGAATCACAATCATTGAATCATACCTAACCCAAAGTTACATAGATCATCTTAAGGAGGACAAAACATTTTTAATGAGTATGGAAGGAGAAAAGAGAGAACTTTGCATGCACAAACAGAGCATTCATGGAAACTAAGGAGTTCTGAATTGGGATACATTGCATAATTAGTTAGAGGAGAACAAAGGAAAGGAATTAGAGGAAATAATAGATACATTTGACTGGTGAGGATCAAGTACACATCATAAAAGAGGTGATCTATTATCTAACAATAGATTTCTAACTATAGGATCATTGCCAAGACATTCTTACAGGAAAATCAATTAAATCTCTTAACATAGTAGTCTTAATAGG
Organism: Cupressus sempervirens; assembly: GCA_028749045.1. Taxonomy (NCBI): domain Eukaryota; kingdom Viridiplantae; phylum Streptophyta; class Pinopsida; order Cupressales; family Cupressaceae; genus Cupressus; species Cupressus sempervirens. The sequence goes on along the minus strand of CM053789.1, from coordinate 845,170,627 downwards.
CCATTTTAAATCCTTTAACAAGTTGCTTACTTCATTTTAAGTTAAAATTATTTTACTAGGGACACTTCTAATAGGGTGTTGAAATTGTTTAACAAGGTAAGATCTAACAATCTTGTAAAGCCTTTAACATGACAAACCTTCACAGGATAGATCATGTTTTATGATCAAACATTGTAATCTTCATTGGATACACTTTATTACTATAGAGGTAGAGATTTGTGCGTGTCATCCCCACCCTAGTTTTATCTTTTGATTGGAGTTTTTCTGTGTGACCAAATATCTTGTGTCATACAAGTGTTGAATGTTATTTTCTTTCATACTATGGATGAATAAGTCTAGCTAGCTATTTTAGTTAATTGTGAGGTGTATGTATGGTGATTGAATTTATGGTTAAAGTTTGGAAGGACTAATTCACCACCCCCCATCTCAGAGTTTACTTTCCCTATTGTATTTCCAATAGGATTAAAGAGATACCATGAAATCTAATTAGTAATAACATTTGAAGTGACTAAACATAAGAAAAAAAGATGAAGTAGATAAAGGCATGACTAAAGAAGACAAGAGACAAAGGGCTTCTAAGGGCTTCTACACAAGAAGAAAGGTCAACCGATGTGCAAAAGATTACAAATACTCTGTTAGACATGATGAATCAACTTTTACTTGAAAATTAGGAACTAAACAAAGTGGACATGGATATTGCAAATCTCATATAACAAAGTGACCAACTAAGGAATGAGTTAAGATCTACGAAATAAATAATGGCAAGAAAGGTTCTAAACCTAAGTTTACTAATAACTATTTTAATTGCAATAAAAAAGGACATAAAGCACATAAATGTAGGTCAAAGGAAAGTGATGCACCTATTTCACCTATATTTGAAGTATATTGTGACATCTATAAAAAAAATATCAATATAGAGCTCAAGAAAATAGATCCAAGACAAAATCTAACTAGACATGTAAGAAAAAATCATATTCACCTAAGAAAAGTAACTCCTACAATTATTATTATAACACATGGTATAATTATCATTATTGTGTAGAATATGGTCACATTCCACAAAATTGCATTAGTACACATTTCAGAAGCAATTGAAAGAAATGGTTGAATGGAATCTTAGCCTTCTTTAGTTGTCACAAGGTTGGACAAGTTTGTAATAATTGTAGGACTTGAGTACCAACACCAAGAAATGAAAACATCAAATGAGATGGAAACATTGACATAGAACAAGAAAAGAAAGGGATGATTCCAACTTGGAAAAAGAAAGTACAAACAAGAAGTAGTGGATCAAGTGAAGATGAGATCACCCAATCTAATGGATTAGATGATCACACCACATCTAACTAAGAAAAGAAGGTTTGCGATGAACCATGCACTTGAATAACCAATTACATGTCAGTTCCTAACAAGAGATATGATTAAAAGTCCATATATGTATGAACCAGGATGCAGTAGGAAATATCTGAGAAAATAATGTAGAAAAATAATTCAGATACATAATAGATGTTGGGCATTAGTTTTACTATCTATAGGGACTAAGTAATTTCATATAAGTTGAGTGTTTATAGAGAACCAAGTTGATATGCTAACCAAGCTAGGAAATCAAGCTTGAGTGATGGAGGGAAAAACTCCAAACACAATGTTATATGAAGGTCGAGACAACTGTAACGTACCTAATTTAGTAAAACACATTTATTTCTGACCTAATTTGATAGGTTGAAGGTTTATATTGATTTTTTAAAGTTTCTTTTCATTTACCAAATGATTTAGTGAAAGTGTGAGTGAATCTCAACATGTCATTGCCAAATTTACATAATGAAGTAAGGTTGGTTTGAATTGTCAACTTAAGCTTTCTTTTGAAATTGTTGAAGTTATGTTTCAAAAACCCCATTTTTAAAATGATATTGGCTTCTTTTGGGGAAGAAATGTTGAAGGAAGTAAATGCAGAAAATTGTGAGGAGCAATCAATGTCCTCTGCCCAAATTTATGTCTTACCCTAATATTGCAATGACTAGAGACATATCTAGTGCTATGTCATCAATTCCAAATAGAGTTTTTGTGGTTCATGATATAGGATCATGTTACATGTGTATGTTTGTAGAGCTTAGAGATTATGAATTACAAGTTGCTTATGATAAGCTATGTGATAATGGAATTTTGAAAGATGAAAATAAGATTGTCGCCAAAAAAGGGCTTACTCATTTCCTCTAGTCTCCTAAAGTATTGAAATTAGAATGGATAAAGATTATACTGAAATGATTACATGACATGCAATTATGGTTAGAAGGTGGGTTAGGAAAGATAAACAAAGAAATAATTCATCAAGTTACTAGGTGTCCAACCATAGATAGGGTTAAGACAATGAGATGTCTTAAAAATTATGTTGCTGAGGGTTTGATGCAAGAGCATATTGGGTTTGCTTACAATCCTACATTGTGTGGAGGGATTTTGATTAATTATTATGGAGCTTGGTAAGTACTGGTGCTTGGCATACATTGGGATCTTGGCATGGTCTTTGGAGCTTAGCATGGTCTATGGAGCTTGGAATGGTCTTAGAGCTTGGCATGGTCTATGGAGCTTGGCATGGTCTTTGGAGATCAACATGGTTCTTAGAGCTCTGCATGGTCTTGGAGCTCCGCATGGTTTTGGTTGCTCAGCATGGTCTTTGGTTGCTTGACATGGTCTGGGAGGAGCTCGGCCTTGTTTAGGAATTTGGTGCCTATTGTAGGCTATGTAACTAATTTTCCACAATGAGTTAGAGGATGAAAATTTTAGGGATTGAAGAGGGCCTCAATTAATAACCATGGTTTAAAGCATGAGTTATAATTCATTTAGAGCTAGGAGATATCATGATTTTACTAAGACATTGATTTTGGACATTTAATTGTTGTTGTTGGCCAACTTGTGGCATTTAATTTATGTCTAAGTAAGGGTTTTAGGGAAGTCTTTAGTCATTATTCATCCATAATGGAGAAGTGGAGGAGCTTGGAAGAGCGAATTTGGAGAAGATCTAGTGGCTAAGGCTTGGAAAACAAGGAGATTGCTCGGTGGGCTTACGAGCACAAGTTGAGATCTTCCTTGGAGGTTTCTACTAGAGTATGGATCTAGAATAGCTAGGGCTTGAGTTGCATCCTAAGGGATCTTATAGAACTATTACTTGCTTTGTAATTAGCCCTAACTGGGAAGGCCTTACAACCCGACACATTACATGTAATTAGTTATATTTTTTGAATATATTATTGTGATTTGGTATCAAATTTTGTATTGTTACTTCTTGTTGTCATGTTTCCACTACATGGTTTTATAGCTAGGGGCTAGGACATCTCCTTTGCAGATTCTCCTACCTTGCATTGCATTAGGTGGTATAAGAGTGAAGGTTATTCCTGAGTGTGTAGACAGATCACTGAAGCTAAGGTAGTTTGCACCAAGATTTGGATTGATGAAGGTTTATCTTGTGGCTGATTGATCTTTTGGTTGGTGGATTTTTTGCTTAGGGTTTGCTAAAATTTTGGAAGATTCCTATGAAAATATTGGACCCTAGGGCAATTTATGATCTTACTAATACTGTAGATGAATGGATTTCAAAGAAGGTTAAAGAAAATTTTAGATCTAAGATGGAGGATGCTAGAAAAAAATTTAGAGCTCAGATAGCATCAATGAAGAGTGACATGATTGATGAAATTATGAGTGCTTTAGGTGGTGTACCTAGGCATGTGGATATTGAAGGTAGTTATGAGGAAGTTATTGAAGACTTTGAAGTTGCTAGATCTAGTGGTGAGGATAGATCTAATCATGTGGAGAGATCTATTGGAATTAGGGCTGGTCATTTTTCTTGACTTGGATCTCAATTGAAGTTGAAGCATAAGATAGAGGTTTCTAATTTTTTAGGTACTTTGAATCCTAAAGACCTAATTGATTGAATTGGTGAATCAGAAGACTACTTTGAGCTTGAGAATATTGAGGATCCACTTAGAGTAAGGTTTGCATAAACTAAGCTGAAGGGACTTTCTACTCTTTGGTTGAAAGAACTAAAAAGAGATAGAGAAGAGGAAGGTGAAATGAAGATAACTAGATGGAGTTTGATAGTAACTAAGTTAGAGGCTAAGTTCATTCGTGCTAGTTATGAACTTGAGTTTTTTAAGAAGTTGTAGAATCTAAAGCAGAAGGATATGACTGTGAAATATTATATAGAGGAATTCTACAAGTTGACTGTTTAGTCTAGGCATAGAGAATTGTAAACGAAGAAGGTAGCATGGTATATTAATGGTTTGACATTCAATATTTAGGATGGTGTTTGTATGCTAAATATTTCTTTAGTTGAGGATGCTTATTAGTATGCTTTGAGAGTAGAGGAGAAGCTAAAGAGGAAGAATCAAGGTAGTTCTCAAGGGAAGGAAAAGAATGATAGTATAACACAAGCTAAACTGAAAGTAGAAGGTGAACCAAAACCTATTGAGCAGAAAAGAAGGACAGGTGGAGGTGGGTTTAGAGGTAATTGTTTCAAGTGTGGTCAAGAAGGGTATAGATCTTTTGAATGTCTGATTAGTAGGATAGCTATTTTTGTGAATGAGGTTGAAGTCTAGGATAGTCATCCTAAGCAAGGAGAAATCTTGTTGGTTCAATGAGTACTAGTTGGTGAGAGGAAATTGGATTCTTGTTAGAGGACTAGTTTGTTCAAAACTTGTTGTAAGTCTGGTGGTAAAGTTTGCAAAGTTATTATAGATAGTGGTAGTACTAATAACCTTATTGCTAAAGAGATGATTCAAAAACTTGGTTTGAATAGAATTAGACATCTTTATCCTTATAGGACTGGCTGGTTGCAAGGTAAGTATGCTTTGGAAGTGAGGGAGCAATGCCTTGTTGATTTCTAGATTAGGCAATATAAGGATCAAGTGTTGTGTGATATTGTGGATGTTAATAGTTGTCATTTGTTTCTTGGTAGACCTTGGTAGTATGATTGCAAGGCTATGTATGATTGAGATAGGAATGTGTTTACTATTGAAAAAGGTGGTAGGAATTTTTCCCTGATTCCTTTGCAAAATGAAGAGCTTGGTAGAAGGAACCTGAGTATTGGTAGCCAAGTTGAGTTGGAAAATTCTATGAGGGTTGGATATTAGCATGGAAATTAGACCTATGGAACACCTATGGTGGATGTGAAGAATAAGAAAAGAAAGTGAAGGAGTGTGCAAGTTGAAGACTCAGAGGATATGTACGTGAAGAACCAATTTGGGATTTATGTGTTGAATCACATAAGATATTCTTCTAGTTACTAGAACATCATTTCAAACCTAGGGTATCTGATGTAGGAGCATATTGGGTTTACTTACAATCTTGCATGTGTGGATGGATTTTGGTTAATTACTGTGGAGCTTGGTAAGAACTGGTGCTCAACATACACTAGGAGCTTGGCATGGTCTTCGGAGCTCAGCATGGTCTATGGAGCTCGACATGGTCTTTGGAGCTTAGCATGGTCTTGGAGCTTGGCATGGTCTTGGAGCTTAGAATGGTTGATGCATATTGGAATGGTCTTGGAACTTGGTATGGTCTTGGTTACTTGACATGGTCTTTGGTTGCTTGGCCTGGTCTGGGAGGAGCTTGGCCTTGTTTAGGAATTTGGTGCCTATTGCAGGCCATGTAACTAATTTTCCACAATTATTTAGAGGATGAAAATTACAAGGATTGAAGAGAGCCTAGATTAATAACTAATTTTTGAAGCATGAGTTCTAATTCATTTAGAGCTAGGAGATATCATGATTTTACCAAGACATCAATTTTGGGCATTTAATTGTTGTTGTTGGCTGACTTGTGGCTTTTAATTTATGTATTTGTGTTTAATTTTTGTTCTAGGATAACTTGTGACTTAGATTGGTATAAGTAGGGGTTGTGAGGAAGTCTTTAGTCATCATTCATTCATCAAGGAGATGTTGAGGAGCTTGGAAGAGTGAATTTGGAGAAGAACTAGTGGTTGAGGCTTGGAAAACAAGGAGATTGCTTAGTGGGCTTGTGAGCACAAGTTGAGATCTTTCTTGGAGGTTTCTACTAGAGTGTAGATCTAGACTAGCTAGGGTTTGAGTTAGATCTTGAGGGATCTTTTATAACTATTACTTTCTTTGTAATTGGTCATAGATAAGAAGGCCTTACAGCTTGACACATTGCATGTAATCATTATATTTTGTGAATATATTGTTGTGATTTGGTATTAGATCTTGCATTATTACTTCTGGTTGTTGTATTTCCATTGCATGGTTTTATAGCTAGGGGCTAGGACATCTCTATTGGGGATTCTCCTACCTTGTACTATGTCAGGGTTAGACCAAGGCCAAGTGGAACAACTGTGGAATTTTTATAGATGGAATTCAAGATCCTATCATTGAGTTTGTAATGTGTGTAATTGTACACAAGATATATCATTGAATATGATTAAACATTGTTTCATGCATCACAGTCAACTTGGGTTATAACATTTTAAAGAAAGACCTCAATTATGACCTAGTTGAGTTGCAACTGCAACATCTATCAGAAAATTAGAGAAACAAGGAAAGCCAAGAATACATCTTCTAAGATTGGATCATTGCAACTTTTTATATTTTTATTTGTACAAAATTACTTTCATACAATAGACATAGTTGTGTGGTTTAAAACAAGACTAGTCACTAAGAAAATCAATATTTTCATTGAACAATTGTTTGAAAATTTTAATACTATAATGGAAAATTACTCAGATAAATTCAAGGAAAAAATGAAGAATAGAATGGGGATGCCATAATCTATGGTGGATCATTACTATGAACATATTTGTTTCATGGTACATAGATTTTATGCTTCCACATGAAGTGTTACCTAAGGTTGCATGGTTAAGCCGAATGCAATATGAAGTAAATATGGATGAAATCGTTACATCACTCACTACATTGTTATTTTAAGAAATAAACAAGAATATTGAGCCCTTTGATAATTATGAGCTAGCAAAGATTAGAATGGTAATGCAAACCAAATTTCCCAAGATGGATAGAAAACAAGAAAATATGATAGCAAATCTTGAGGGAAAACTTGGCAAAGGATCTCTTTAGATAATAAAGGGAAAACATGAAGTTAATTTTATGAAGAATCTAAGGGTATAGAGCTATTTTTTTCTAAGCCCAAGGAAACCAAACATAATAAAATTGTAATTTTTGATCCTAAGGTGAAGAAGGATCTAAAGAAGAATGTGAAGAAGGTGGTTACATCTCCTACACCTATGCCTAAGAGGAGGATAATAACAAGGTCCAAGGTAGTACAACCCCTAACTACTAAGCCAAATAAAAGCCCAATAAAGAGGAAATAAACAAAAGGCACTGAGAAGAGTCCACCAAAGAGACCAAGTTGGAAATTGATTGTTACACCTAATGAGGAGGAGAATGAAGGAAAGAAAATTGAATCTGATGATTTGGGTCAGCTTCAAATTGTACCTAGACAACCTCCTATGAAAATAGATCAGGTATGTGAGAATATCAAAAAACTTAGTTTACCATAGCAAGTTTAAAACAAATTAAATATGATTCTTTAGATAAGGAAGAATGGGAAAAGATTAAGAAGGCCTTGTTTCTTGAAACTTCTCCATTTATATTCATCTTATTTTTTAATACCCAGTTTGTGCCAACTACATTCATGTTCTTAGGTCTAGGAACAAGAGTCCAAGTTTTATTCCTCTCTATCCAATCAATTTCTTCATTCATTGCCTCTATCTTACTTTCGTTCTCTAATGCATCTTTGATAGATCTAGGTTTGAATTCAATAAGAAAACATGTACCTTTTAATTTTTTCCTTGTCACTATACCAACTGAGTGATATCCAATGATTTTCTTAGGTACATGATTCTGTCTTACATATATAGCAAGTCTAGGCTCCTTCAATCTACATTCACTAGGTTCACCATAATCTTTTCAATCATACTCAAGTCCCACTATCTATGACTTAGGTCCTTCAGATGACCCAGTTTACAATTGCTGAAACTTAGGTCCTTTTGACTATGACTCAGGTTACACTCACTACAACTCAGGTTGAACCGAGGATTTTTTGGATTTAGGTGGGAAAGACTGTTGATTGTCATTTGCTAGAACTTCATGTATAGTATCAGGCTCATAGTAAACAAAGTTTCTATAGCTTCTAAGTGTTTCCTACTTTTTTCTTTAGACTCTTTTGCAAACTCATCAATCTTCACATGTGCACTTTCTATAACTTTGTGAGTAGATAGATTCAAACATTTGTATACTTTACTCTTATTGGAGTATCCCAAGAATATTCCTTCATCACTTTTCAAATCAAATTTTCCTTTTTTTGACTCCTTAAAATTATAACATTTGTTTCTGAATACTTTGAAATAACAAACTTTAGGTTTATATCTATACCATAATTTAAAAGATGTTTGATTTGAGTCCTTCTTGAACTAAACTTGGTTCAAGATATGAACTATAGTGTTGATTGCTTCCTTCTAGTATTTGATAGAAATGTTCTTCTCTATCATTAGTGTCCTTGTACAATCCATGATTGATCTATTTATTATTTCAAAAATACCATTATGCTTAGGTGTACCAGGTGTAGATACCTATCTTTTGATTCCTCTTTCATTATAGAATTCATTGAATTCATTAGAGATGAATTCACCTCCTCTATTTGATCTTAAACATTTTAGTTTCTTTCAAGTTTCTTTTTCAAATCTAGCCAGATACCATTTGAACTTTTGAAAAGCTTCTAATTTATCCTTTAAATACATAATTTTCATCATCCTAGAATAATCATCAACAAAAGAAAAAAAGTATTTATCTTCATTGTAGCTTTGTATGCCAATAGGTCCAAAAGGGTCTGTATGAACCATCTCCAAGACTTCTTCGGAATGATAGTTCTTTCTTTTAAAACTTGTGTTTCCCATCTTTCCAATTTGATAGTTCTTGCACATGCTCATATCAGGTTTCTTTAGGCTTGGAATGCATCTAACACTTTTGTTCTTTCTTATATTTACCAGGTTATCAAAATTTACATGACACAACCTTTTATGCCATAACTAGCTTTCTTCTACTTAAGAAATGAAACATGAATTTATAGTTAGATCTAGGTATAATAGATTACCTCTTTTTTAATTACCAGTCCCAACTAGATTTCCATCTCCATCCAGCAACTTGGCTTTTCTATTCATGAATTCTACCTTGAATCCAATGTTATTCAATTGCGCCACACTAACAAGATTATTCTTTAGTCCTCTAACCCAATAAGAATTGTCACATATAAGATCATTGTTTTGTACAATAAAACCTTTTCCCTTCACATAACAAGGTTCATCATTTCCACATTTGACACTCCCACCATCATAGTGTTCCAAGTTCTCAAATTTAGATTTATCACTGGTCATGTGATGAGAACAACCACTATCAATAATCCATGTATCATTCTTACTAACATGTGAGATGAGGGCTATCTTATCATTCAATTCATTTGATTCATCTATAATAGTAATGCAAACCATTTCATCTTATTCACTATTATCAAAATATTTAGTAATGTGACAAGATTTGTTACCTTTGTCCTTGTAGTCTTTGTAGATTTTGGAATCCTTCTTTCCTTTGTATTTTTTCATGCTTCTTTTCTTCTTTTCCTTCTTTGTTTGGGCACCTTGCAGCAATGTGACGAACTTCTTTACAAGAAAATCAAATCAAAGGAATTTTGCCTTTGTACTTTACTTTTCCTTTGGGAAATCTTCTTGCAAGCAATACTTCAATGACTTCAAGATCATCATCAAAACCATCTTCCTCTTCACTATCAGACTTCTTGCTTCTGGACTTTGTAGATTTCTTCTTGAGTGATAGCTTAGCATGGAATGCAAACTCAAGGTTACTAGATTTAGGAGCATAATTATCAAAATTATGTACCTCAAAAGAAGACAACCTTCCCACTAGTGTATCCAAGGTTATATCATTGTTAAGATCACATCTCATTTATTGAATTGTTGACACTCTGATTGCATAAGTTGGAAGAAGGGTTTTGAGTACCTTTCTTACCACTGTCACATCATCTATTTTCCCACCTAAGGCTCTGATTGCACATACACTAACATTGATTCTTTCATTGTACTATAAATGTTCTTATCATCTCTCATCTTCATATGATCAAATTGACCTCTGAGACTTTCCCCTTATCTCTCCTTACATTATCAACTCTTCCATATATAGCTTTTAGTTTGATCAACATTTCATAAGTAGTGGCATAATATTTTACCTCATCAAATTCAACATAGTTGAGAGTAGGAGTAATGCCAATAATCATGATATTATGATTCTTCTTTTCTATAATTTCTTCCATTGTCATAGTTCTAGTAAGTGCTACATACTTATTTTTTAGATACTTTAGGCACGAGTCTCCAAATGTTGCCAACTACAATTTCATGAGTTCCTACTATGCTTGGAATTTATTTTTGTTTAGCTTAGGGATCTCCCTTTTGTAAGACATCTTGATCTTTAGCTTAGGCCCTTGAAACCTTCTCTACAAACACAAATTCTCCAATACCAATTGTTGGAAATGTAAGAGTAGTAACTAGGAGAGAAGGGGTGAATGAGTTACCACAAAAAAAAAACCTAGATCCCTTAAGATGTTAGTACAAAAAAAAATCAAACTTTATTGAATATGTTTTTATAACTTGGTTAGCACAAAAACACTCGGTTAGCATAGTAACTCAGTTTACACTAACAATGACTTTCACTCAGTAAATACTAGGTTAATACTGAATAAATGTAGTGTTACTTTGTTAACATTCAATAAGAAAATCTTATGATATTAAGTGTGATTAACTTGAATTAACTTGGTTGTAAAATAAAGAAAATAACATGAACACAAGAGACAACAGGATTTAATGTGGAAACTCAATTTGAGAAAAATACCAATTGCAACTAGTTATTGCTTTTCACTCTTCTAAAGTGAGCCCTATTAGGAGCCAACCTTGTTAAAGGTTACAAAACACACTATTAGGTGTTACCCTATTAAAGGATTTAGTTCATCCACCTAGTTAGAGGTCTTTAGACACTTTAGTATAGAAATGCCACCCTATTAGAGGATTTGGAAAATAGTTGTTTAGATAACTCTATTAAAAGATTTTGATTCACTACAACAATTATTAGAGAGTAACAATGATATGACCTAATTTCTGATGCAAACTATATTTTCTAATTTTAGATCTCTATTTTTTCTTGAATACTTTATCCTTCTTCATCAGAATATTCTTTATTTCTCAGTCAACTCTAATTTGCTTCCTTGATTTTTCTTTTCAATCCCATGCTTCTTCCATACTTTCTTCTGGGAATTCAATCCTCAACTTGATCTTACACTTGTCTATTTTACCTTTTCAAGTTGGCTTGAATACAATTTCAAATAAATGAAATTCATCCTATGAGTTGGAAATAACTAACCAACAAAAATGATACAGGAAAATCCTTCGTTAGCCAACCCAACTGAGTCAACACTAAATTAGAAATATTTTTTCTTTAGACTTTCTTTGATAACCAAGTGAGATGGGTTAACACTAATTCCATGCCAACTTTCCTTTGGCTAGTGAATTGGGTTGACATTGTCTTCTTCTAAACTCCTTTTGGTAGCTGAGTGAGTTTGATTAACACTCACTCTAAACTTGGTTAATGCTAAGACACTTGTCATACACTACAACTTCCTTTGACTCTTGAGTGAGCTTGACATAGATTTATTACTTGGTATATAATTGAGATTTGTGTAATATCAAAGACAACATACAATTAACTTATTTCTACATTAGAGATTTCATTGAGCTAGATAATCAAGAGGACTATGATGAGCTCGAGAGATTAGAAGAACAAGTGAGGAAGTTAGTAGAGGGTAGTGAAAAATAAGATGTTTTCACTATAGAGGATGTTCTTGACTCATTACCATAGAATTAGAATATCTTAATTGAGGAATATTTGAAAAATGTTGAAAAAAAAAGCTCAAACACCTTTGTACCATGAACCAAGCCAATTCTTTTACAAATTCATGATTGTCCATGGATTGATAGTGCACCAATTGATGGTATAAAAGTTACATCTATCATAGTTATTCCACTTATATGATCATTGAGTAGCAAGGCAAGGCCATCATTATGCTACCAACGTCCATTCATGCTATTCATGGTCAAGAAGAAGAGAAAGGTGAAGCAAATCCATCTACTCAAGATGCATTAGAGGGAGATAATGAGGTAGAACCACCTACACTAATAGAGACTAAGAAGAGTAAGGAGAAAAGGGCTATTCAAGCCTTCATTCAGCAATTAAGTGTTTTTCATACTGATACATTAACTGTTACACCTATTTAACACGTCACATCAACTCAATAGGAGAGTACCACAATTGAACAAAAAGCACCTAGACCGAGTGCTAAGGGGAAATAAATGAAAATATCACTATTGAGTCATAGAACCCTATAGTCATAGATGATGGAATAGAAGTTTGAAACAGTAGAGAATATAGTGAGTCTAGATCAGGTCATCACATTACCTAAGTATGATCCTCATAATATGACATTGGAACAAATGAAAAATCTACAAGCTTTCTTGAGTCATGAGACATAGAAAGAAAAACTAAAAAGGGAGTTCAAGAAGAAGAAGGTACTCTATGAAATTAAAGATATTTTTGTAGATGCATTTAACATTCATGATGCAAATGAGAGAAAACCAACTTTGGAACAATTAGTCTATATAGTTGAAAATGTAAATAATGAAGATATAGAGACCAATGAGAAAATGATGAGATGGTGTGAGACAAGTTTGAGCATAAAGTTTTGGAGAAAGTCTCAACAGACTTGGAATAAGTTACGTTGAGCATTGTAACCTTGCAATGAATTTTGAAGGAATTTTGTAGGATAGTCATTGATTGTATATAAAACTTTGTGATGTTTATTTCTTCATAATCGAGAATCAATGCTCCATTGATCAATTGAAATTATATTTGAAGACTTGTGCTCATTCTTTGTGCAATAATGCAAGTTCAAACTCCCATTCATTCAATAAATTGTCATTTTGTCAAGGGTGGTTAGCTGAATTAATGGCTAAAGACAGAAACATCAAGAAAAAATTTATTATAATGCAAACCATGTTTCTACCTCATATAGAGGTAATAAAGAAAATAATATTAGTTCCATAAGGTTTATTTAAGAGAGATCCTCATCTCTTGATTGCAAATAACTTACTTCATCTAGCTACCTAGCTAGAAATCTAGTTTCACATCATGGACTCAGTTAAATCTAGATGGAACCATGGATTAGAGGTGATTTTATCAAATTGTAAAACCTTTTGGGATAAATACTAGTTGATCCCTACAAATGCTAGGCCATAAGTGTCAAAAACAAGGGGTAAATCAGACATGACAAAAGCATTATTATTCATGAGGGGAATCAAATTAAAATATGAAATAGAAAAAGGGGCAATTAGATGAGTTCTCATATGAGATCATAGATCAAAGGTATGCATAATCCATGTACATATTCTGTATAGAAAAGTAAAGTTCTTTGGAGACCAAATCTCAGTCTAAGGAGGAGTGTTATTATTTTATATTTTGAAAATTTGAATGGATTGATAAGACATGAAAAACTATTTTTCCACTAATGTCAAAATGGGAGATTGTTGATCTTGAAGCCTTCTTGCCTATTAGTGTCCAACACCTATTCATTTTCTAAGCAGCATTGATTGATGATCACTATGGATGAGCCATCTAATGAAGGCCAACCTACACGTACTTTTTTATATTTTCACTACATGTTGAACATGTCAAAGGTTTTAGAGCACCCTAATACTATATTTATTGTTGGAAATTCCAATGTGAAAGTAAGTTTTGAGAGGTTGGGGGGGTGAATCAACACTTAAAACTTTAACCTCAAAATCAATTCACCAACATCCATCTCATAAATTTGCATGTAACTAGGGTCCATTATAAAAAGACTAATGATACAACCAAGAAGGATGAGGTAAAGGCTATGGCAGAAAACATGCAGATGCTAGATGATTAGGCTTTGGTCCCAATTAAGGCCACGTAGCTGGTTCTTTTTTGTCTTTTGTGCTGTCCTTTTGCTTTCCTAGTGTTGTTTCTTTGCTATTTTTTTCAGTAGTTCTATTTGTGACCTCTTGTGTTTCTTTTTGGAGGTCTGTTTTTTTTTTGTTCCTAAATGATCTATCTTTTCTAAGACCATCCTTTTGTAATAAGGTTTCAAGTCCTTAAAACCTATTTTTACTTAATCAAAACTTTGCATGTAACTAAAATAATTAACCATAAATAACATTCATCTCATAAAGTAAATAATGCATAAAATATAAGATTTTGTTTACCTAGAAACCCTCCAAGGAGAAGGTGAAATTGGGGTAGTGATGAGACCAATAAATCTTCACTATTGTAGTCATAAAGTGTGTCCAATTATGGCTACAATTTTTTTATCATAAGCTATGATATACCCTATGAGGTGTCTAACCTATTAAAGGATTACAAGATTGTTAAGGCTCACCTTGACTAAAGGATTTCAAACTCATAGTTAAATAAGTACTCTATTAACAGATTTACAATAGACTATTATGACTACTCTAGATTAAGATACTGACTGTATATCACTTGTTAGAATGATTCAACACCTAATCCTTCATTTAGAACCTTTCTTCTTTATGTCAGATCTCCTTTTTACTATTTGTCTCTTGATTCTTCTGATCAGTTCTATCTTTTCTCAACATCTCATTGCTTGTCTCTATTTCTCTTAGACTAATTCATTTTCTACATAACTCTATCATAGCCATCTAAGCCACCATGAATACTCCATAAAATCTTAGCATTCCTCTTCTTGCACATTCATAAACTTCTTAGGGTTTTCCTGCTTAAATAAGAAATGGTGGAGATAGATTAGTTAGAATCAACGGCTATCATTGATTTATATTTTTGCCTTAAGTTTCCCTTTATCTGATTGGTTGCATGCATTTGATAGAGATTCACAATATGACTCTATTAGGAAAAAATGGTTTACACAGTAGTTTTTTCCATAATAAACAACTATGCCAAAGACTGTTCACTCAACATTAAGAGGCTTTTATGCTTGGCATTCATTGTGCTCTAAATATTGTAACTCGACTTCTATAGAACTCAACATTAACTATCACTCAACACTTGAATCACTCAACATGCATAAACTACTTGGCACTAGAGTGACTTGACACATATCATCTGCTTGGCACCTACTACTCCTTGGCACTAACTAGTTATATTAGTTTGCATGCATTATCTTGAGACTTATGCTTGGCATGCTTTGATCACTCAGGTTGTACTGATTGTATGACTCACTTTGATCACTTGGCATGAACTATTATTTGTTAAATAATGACTAACTATTTTTTCATTGTCTTTTCAAAACCAAAATGAGATCGACAATTTGCACAAAAATTGTGATGAAAGGATTGTCATAGTTATGACCTCGTAACCTATCACTATCACAATTATGATGGCCAACTATTGCAATTTTGATGTCAATAGCTTTAGGCACGATAATTGTGATAGACCTGCTATCGCAATTTGGGTGCAAATATAGTAGTATATAGTGTGGACTGAGTCACAATACATACTGAGAAAAATATAAGGAAGCTAAGAAATGTGAAGTTTGTTTATGCCAAGTGAGTTAGTATAGCAAGTTAGTATCTTTCCAACATATAGAAGTTGAGGGATAGAATGAATGCTAGTTATGACTAAGTGTTAGGACATTCAATTTTCAAGTAAATCAGTTTCGGGATATGTGTTTTCAATGGCACAAACACTTATGTAAATAATTTTTTCGGACTTCTATAGAATATTTATGGATTATAGAGATAGCTAAGGAACCAATTACATGTTTTGTTAGAGGATATCAATCCCTAGGAAGGTAGAGGAACCAATCAAAAAATTAGAAGAACTAAGTGGAAAAAAGGGTGAATTCTAGACTATTCATTATGATCTATAACCTTCCACGATTATCTATTTAAGAAGGGACCAAATCCTAAATCACTGTATGTGAAGGAAGATGGTGAATATATGAAAGGGATAAGGATAGAGTAAGGAAGCCTATGTTTGATAAAGTGATCAGAAAAAGCAACCTAGCAATGAAGGGGAGAACATAGAAAAATTAGATAACGAGATCAAATTCAAATAAGGCAGATAGAGGATATGTAATCAACTTCATAGGAGTAAACCAAAGGATTAGGTATTGAGACATTATAACTAGTATATTAGGGAAAATCTCTTAATATAGTGATTTTAATAGACCTAGTTAAATCTCCTTACATAATGCTTACTTCATTTTAATTTTAAATCCTTTACTCAAGGTAGACTTAATATTCTTGTAATGCTTTTAACTAAGAACTCCTCTCATAGTGTACATCATGAGAAGTGATCAATATTATAGCCTAATATGTGAATTTTTATAACCATATGGAAAGACATATTGTCACTTAGTGAAAAAAATCTTAGTTATCAGCAAGATTGGTTAACACTGAAATTGAGATTTCCATCAAATAACAAGTTTCAATGTAACCCAAGTAGTTCAAGGATATACTCTGTTAAACATGCTCATAGTATAAACTAAGTTATTAGTTTTATTAGTGGAAACCAAGTTCTTAGTGTGAATTGAGTTCACATTTCTTGCCAAGTTCATAGTATGAACCAAGCTACTAGTTCAAGTTAGTATGCTCTAGTGTTACCTAGGTGCTAAAGTGTTACTAGAGTATCCATTGTCACCTAAGTGGTAGAGTATCACCTAATCTCACTATGTTGCCTGAGCATAAGTATTTAGACAATTGAAGGTATAATTTGGTTATTGTGACATTATCTCTTATGTGAGTCAACCTGGTATGAAGTTATTATTTATTGAATATATAAGGAAGGAAAATTAGTTAGTCTAGATGAGAATCCAAAGAAAATGGAATCTAATAAGGAGATAGAGAAGATTGAGTAAGTGAGATACAATGCAGTATATATAGGATAGAGAAAAGACTTATCTATCATAGTTAGGTGATCATATTATTCAAAAAGATCTATTTTAGCAATCAATGTTGCAAAGATAAGATCAATCTATTGATTCATCCTAATAGGTACATTGGTGAAATCCTCAAATCAGTTAGACCTAATAGTCCTTTCTTGAATCTCTTAATAGAGCACATACTTTATTGTATTGTAGGATCCCTTTACAAGGTGGACCTAATAGTCTTTCATATTTGGTCCTAACATTTTTAGATTAATTGCCTAAATTTGGAAAGGGCACTGGTTGTGGAAGTAGTAACAATGGTACTAGGGTTTTTGGCAATGATACAATGGTATCAAGTTATGGTGGTGTGATCAAGACTAGTGTGATGGCTTCTAAATTTGGAGAGGGCACTGATTGCAAAAGAAGTAACAATGGTGCTAGGGTTTTTGGCAATGGTGTGCTGGTAGTTGGTTCTAGTGTGATCAGGACTAGTGTGATGGATTTTGAATCTAGTAAGGGCACTGGTTATAGAAGTAGTAAAAATGGTGCTAGGGCTTTTGACAATGGGGCAATAGTTGCAAGTTTTTGTAGTGTGATGGCTTCTTAATTTGGAAAGCACAATGATGTTGATGCTAGGGTTTTTAGAAATGGTGCATTAGATGTTGGTTCTAGTACTATGGCTTCTATATATGGCAAGGGCACTAGTGTTGGTGCTAGGGTTTCTGGTAATAGTGTGGTGGCTTATGACTCTAGTTCTACTATGGTTGTTATCAATTCTCATTTAGAATCTAGAAAGGGTGGTTGTTCTAGTGCTAAGATTTCTAGCATTAGTGTGGCAGTTGCTAGTTTTGGTGGTATAATCAAGACTAGTGTTATGGCTTCTAAATTTGGGAAGAGCATTGATGTTGGTGTGAAGGTTTCTAGTATTGGTGTGTTGGGTTTTGACTTTGGTTCTATGGATTTTGAATTTGGAAAGGGCATTGGTGTTGGTGCTAAGGTTTATGGTAATGATGTAGTGGCTACTAGTGCAATAGATATTAAGAAAGGGTTTTCATATGCCCAATACTTGTACAAAGGTAGGATTTTGGAAAAGGCCACAAAACCTTTTGTCTCTCTGCCAATTCCCACCTGCAAGCCAATATTACTTGATCTGGGGGATGATTCACTTATAGAAATTGAGAAATGTATTAGGGATGTCTCCAAGGATTCTATTATTTATCACATTAAGGGTTATTGTCCCAATCTCTCAAAGATCCATGCATGGATTTGGAAGCATTAAGATCCATTTATTATGACTATTATTGAGATATTCCCTTTGGTCAAAGGTTACTTTGTTGTTTCTTTCATCAATTCTAAGGATAGGAAGGTTATTCTATATGATTAGGTCTTTTCTTGGGAGAATCACTTTCCTTTAATGGTTAAACCATGGCATCCAAATTTTAACCCTCAAACTGAGTCTTTCCTCAGAATCCCAACTTGGGTAAGCCTTCCTAATATTCCTCTTTGTTTTTGGGTGAATTTTGTTTCTATGGAAATTGGCATGGTTGTACTGGATTTCCATTTGGTTGATAACCAATCTTTTGTATATTTCCATTCAAGTTATCCTATGATTTTGGTGGATATTGATGTTTCAAAGGGTCTCCCAAGTGAGATTATTTCAAGGTATTCTAAGGGTTCTTTGATTCAGTTGCTTGATTATGAGGGCATCTCTTTTAGGTGTAAAAAATGTTTCAATACTAGACCTATGACTGCTAAGTGTGAGATAGGAAAATATAGAAATAAATGACCCTCCTCTTGGTGGAAGGCTACATTGGAGAAACATTATTAAGCAGTCAAAATATCTACTCTAGTGGATGAGGTTTCCAGTTATGTAGACTTGGGGGATCCATCATCTATATTGGAGGTAGTGAATGCTTCTGACATCAAGATGGATACTCAAGTTTCTTAGGGGGTGTGTCCTTTGTCTACTAGTAGTCTTGGATTCTTTCAAAAGGAGGATGAGACTCTTGTTTTTGGTCAAGGTATTAAATCTAGTCTTTTGGGTGTAGACTCTAGTCTAGGTAAATCTAGTGGTTTTTGTATTGAGACTACTAATTCTAGACAGGGTAAGATGTCTTATTCTATGATTGTTGGATCTGATCATTGCATATCTATTGGCATTGGTAATGTTTCTTCTATTGGTTGTAGAAATGGGTCTTTTGGTTCTAGTGCTTGTACTTTTGCTAGAATTAGCTCTAGTCTGATTGAAGAAGTAATGAAAACTAGTCCTTGTAAAAAGCTAAATGAGCTTAGCTCTATTTTGGGAGTTTAAGGCTATGATGGTCAAGAAGGGGTGGATGGATATTACTAGGAAAGAATCTAAAAAGGCCCTTCCTCAATTTGATATGAATTTATGCTCCCACAAAAAGGGAGTGAAAGGGAATTCTTAATGCCCTTGCTAGTTGGTTGGTTAAGAGGTCTTGTTGGTTTCTTTTCTAGATTTTTTTATTGGTCCTGCTAGACATATAATTTTTTTTTGTTGCAACTTACTTCTAGTTTTTAGATCTTACTTGGGATATCTAGTTAATGTATAACATGTGTTTGGATCCCTTTAGGATGTTTGGGCTTTCTTTGAATATCTTTTATGTCTATGATGTAAAGGGGTTTTAGGTCCCCTCAATACCTAATTTTACCTTGATCTAAAATATCTTTCATACTCCTAATAGAGTAGATTACTAGAAGTAATCAATTGTAAGCCCTAATATGCAAAATTTATTACTATAGTAGTGAAGCATTTTGGGTGTCATCCCCACCCTAGTTTTACCTACTCCTTGGAGATTTTCTAGGTTACCAAATTTTGTATCAAACAATTAATGGTGTTGATTTCTTTATTGCTATATATGTTCGTGCATGAAACTAGATTAGCTAATCTAATGAAGTAAAAGAAGAAGTATTCAAAGTGTGAAAAGTTAAAGTGGTTCTTGATTCATCCCCCATTCCTCTCAGTCACTTTATTTTCATTACAACTCCAACAATTGGTATCCGAGGAAGGTTGTCCTATCAGAGGCTTAACAACTTGATAGAAAAGATCCAAGGAAGTGGAATCTTAAAAGTTAGAGAAATCTATTGAGAATGAGAAACTTGATTCTCATATGGCTATGGAGAGAGTCAACAAACTCATGTAACAAATCACTCACTCTCTCAAAAGAAGAAAATAATTTGTTACACAAATGAATGGAAATATCAACATATAAGATCTATATGAAGAAAGAAGTTTAGAAGAAACTAATGCATCCATAAAAGATCTACTAGTAAGGAATGTTAGTGTACAAGAAGAGGTAATAAAATTGAAAAGTGAACAGCAAAGTCACTTGGTCAGGCTATGTGAAGTCATGGAACAAAATAAAATGGAACTAAATAGAAAATGAATGGTAGATGAAGAAAAAAGATTACTTGCAACAAGATTAGGAGAAAATACCAATGAAGTCCACCATGCATCAAAACATTAAACATACATGGAAAATAAGCTAGATGATGCAAATCAAGGAATCACTAATCTAAGAGCTAGAAATGGTTGACTCTAGAATGAACCAAGTGTTGAAAAAAAACTCAATGAAAAAATGATGATGTCACACGAAAGTGTGAATCTATTCTATGAACTATTGGTATAAATATGTATTTTCTATTTACACTTACTTAAGTTTACTTACGTTAATGCATTATTTTATTATTTATTTTGTGAGACTCTTAATAGTTTGTGTACCTTTTTGAGTTGTCATGTTGACAAAACTAAAGTATGCAACTCTAAATCAGCACATGGTGTCTACAACACTGGAGTTTACATCATTCATTGAGTTGTCATGTTGACAACATAGTTATTCACACTCCCTTTTAGCACATGTTTTCTACAACACTAGTTTGCATGTTACACCTTTGTAGGTTTATCCTCTCATCATCGCACTTACTTCTATGTTTAATGGAGGATAACCCATATCTGGTGGATATGTGCCTAGTTGTATGACTTATCATGTAGTTGATTCTTAAGCATTCTAGATGCATCTCAAAGGCCTTTATGTACAAGCACTCCTAGTGTACTTTAATGCATATTGAATTAAATACATTGATATTTTGGTCATACTCCTTCGTGGTCTATATTGTGCTTGTGATTGAGTTCTTAGTTCTTAGGTGAATTTTTCCCTAAGGAAAATTCTTACATGGTACCAGAGCTTAGAGAATTTCTTTTCATATATTTTTTCATGACCATTGTTGCTTTAGCACCTTAGCCTAAATTTAGAGTACTGTAGAAATTTGGAGCATCTAGAGCTAGAACGGACCTTGCCATTGTATCTAGAATGTTGATTTGGTACAAATCAACTATAAATTCAACTACCTAAGCCCAAAGTCAACCGTGAGGAAATTTTTTTTTGCAAATCAAAACTTAGAGGCCCTAATTTTCAAGGTTGGGTATGATCTCTTTGATCTGCAATTTAAATTTTTAGATCTAATTTTAACTTCTCTATATTTCTATCACAACTTTATCGCAATTTTTTTGAAATTTTTTTTTTGCCTAGTCAGGTTAGCAGTGAATTTTTTTTTGTAGTACTAGGTAGTCACACCCAAACTCTACAATTTGGGTGAATATTCCATCATGGCATCATAATCAGTGGGCATCTAATAATCCAACCAATCCTCAAATTCTAGTGAGGGCACCTTCACACAGAATCGGTGACCACAGCCTAAGCCTTTTCTTTCTCGATGGCTTTGCATTGAACACTGTATTGTTTTCTTTTATACAACTCATACCCCAACCTCCTCATGAATGTGGGATATTTGATTTGAAACTAGCACCACTAAGTAGACTTTCAGCATAGAATCCATAGAATTTGATGATCATTAATATTTTTATGGTGAGGTGAATAGTTCACTCAACTTCTTGGCTGTGATCTCATACTCTAATGTGTCTATATAATCTAGCCCCCACAAAAATAGGGTTCTAGCAGCCAAAAATCCATACTTTGGCCCTAGATCTTTGCACCAATGCCACATTAGACATGTGACACTCCAAATACCTACCATGTGGCATGCAGAGAGTCATCAATGTGATACCTATGCCTAGATATGTGGCTCACCAAGTCAGCAGACATGTAGTCGCATACATGGATGCACAATCAACAAACTAGCCACTACAACAAACTCACTAAATAATCTAACACATCAGCACAACCAGTTAGCAAATCTGTATGATAGGTCAACGGGCATGTGGATTTTTTGTACAATTTTGTACATGGTGACCTCATCATGATTTCATGCTAACATCATCATAGTCTGGGTTTTTTGCTAACATCATCTAGTTCTTGAGTCTAAATTTGATGCTCATTTGAACATCATTTCTAGGGATTTTATAACTTTTTTGATGCCTGTTTGACCATCAAATTTAGGCATGCAATTTCCTTCTAGACCCCTCTCCAGATTTCTTTTTAATTTGGCAACTTGAGTTTGCGAGCCCATAACTTCGTCATACAAACTCCAATTTAGGTGTGATGTTTTTTTGATTTTGGGTAGAATTTCTTGAACATTATAGTGGTGGTGTTCTTTTCTAGTTTTGATGCAATTATTTTTTAGAAATTACATTATTTGGTGGCTGTACCTATTTAATCCTACATTTTACAAATTCAAACGCTGCATATGGGCTGATCTAGACACAAAAACATGTTCCATTTTTTTTGAAAGTGTGTTATTTTTTATCTACTTTCTAGATCTGTAGTCAAATTCTAGGGTTGTGTGGACACAAATCTCACTTTTGAAACTAGGGCTCTTTCTGCATTACAAAGCTTTGATTGCTTTTCAGAATTGTTGTACATCTGAGCTATAATGCTTAGTGATAGATTTGAGCCTCAAAATGTAGTTTTAAAAAGAAAAATCAAAAGTCCACTTTGTTCATTTTGACAAGTGGCCCATTGTAGATGTACTACATACAAAACACCAAAAAGCATCTTTTTTTGAAAGGTCTTTTGATTGAGTGAAATGGGAGGTTGTCTACTATGCTTTTTTTCTTTTCTTTTCTTCTTTTGTGCTCTTTTACTTTTCTACATCATGGGTTCACCTAAATCTCCACTTCTAACTTCACATAATTATCCTACATGGAAAGATATTGCATGGAGTAGATTAATGGAAAAAGGTTACAGTCTTTATGTTGATGGTACAATAAATAAATCCACTGATCCTAAAGAACTCATTGATTGGAAAACACAATACCAACATGCTTTAGGAATTATCAAGAGTTGTGTACATAGAGATCTCTTCTTCTACATTTCCAGTTTCAAGGAATTCAAACATGCATGAGAAAGACTTCAATCATTGTATGATAAGGTGGATGAGGAAAAGGGATTTTAGATTAAGGATGATTTACTTCTCTTGGATCTAAAGAACTTTGACATAATTCAAAATTACATCAATGAAGCCAATGAGTATAGGGCACTACTTAAAGATTGTGGACATCCCATGAAAGATGAAAAGCTGATTCATCACATCCTGAAGAGGCTACCTTCAGAGTATGCTTCATTTTTTTTAGGTTTCAATACTCACAGGTTGGCCATGGGAAGTGCTTACTAGAAGCCTACATTTGATGCATTTGTAGAGATGTTGATTGTTGAACAATCTGACCTGATAGATTTAGGACTTCTCATGAAAGCAAAGACCAAAGCATTGGTGGCTAGTGATGAGAACCAATCAATTCAAGGAGGGAAAACTTCTAACAAAAAAAAGAAGAAGCAGTGGAAGCAAAAGTCACAATCTAAAACACAACAATCCTCCTCACAACAAGGCAATTCTTCTTCCAACAAGAAGGGGAGTAATGAAAAGAAGGATAAACCTTTTTGTGCATATTACAAAAATTCAAATCATGAATAGAATCATTGCAAGACTAAAATAATTAGTGAGTTGGAAAACCTACTCAAGAAGAACAAAATTCAAGTACCAAGTACTTCCAAGGATTCAACTCCACCCACTTCAAAGGGAAAAGGGAAAGTACTTACGGAAAGCACAGGTTCTTCTTTAGAATGGATACTTGACTTAGGTTCCTCCTATCATATGGGTTCTTCAAAGGGAGACTTTTCTTCATTGAAGCAATCACAAGTAATACACATCTTCATGTGAGATGATACTAAAATGGAATTTGAATGGAAAGGACATGTGAAAATGGAAAATGGGGAATTCAAAGATGTTCTCTAGACTCCAAACCTTAGCTCCAATCTCCTCCTAGTTTACCAAATCACTCACCTTGGAGATGGTCACAAAGTTGAGTTCCTTCCAAATTTAGTGATGGTACAAAGTCTAAAAGATGATTCATTGGTTGTAGTGGGTAAAGTCAATCATGAAAAGAGCCTTTATTCCTTCTCACACTTTGTGACTAAGTCTCCTTCTCAAGCCTTGTTAACTCACTCACATTCACAAATCAAACTATGGCATGAGTGGTTTGGTCATCTTGCCTTCTACTACCACTAGCAACTTTTCTTCAAACACATGGTAAACGGTCTACCCAACATCAACTTTTATAAGGATGAATGTTCATCATGTTTAGTGGATATGCATCTCGAGGAGAAGTATGATAAAGAGAAGTCATCAAGAGCTCATATTGTTCTTTACTTGGTTCACATGGTTTTAGTAGGTCCCTTTGTAGTGACTTCAGCCAGCCAAGGCCACTACATCCTTACTTTTGTTGATAACTTTTCACAATTCACATGGGTGTACTTTCTTCATCACAAGAATGAAGTGGTTGCTAAGCTTCAAGCTTCTAATACTTATGTTGAAAAAAATCAAGGAAATACATCAAGGTCCTATGGATGGACAATGAACATATATATGTGGACAGAAGACTTAGAGACTTTTGTAGACTTGAGGGAATTGATCTTCAAAATCCACTAACATTCAGTCCGCATAAGGTAGATGTTGTAGCACTGAGGATTAGGACTCCCAAATCCATGGCAAGTTGCATTATATAAGGCAATTCTCTCGATCCTACATTAGAATCAAAGCTATTAGCAGTGCCACTCACATTCTTAATCAGTCTCCTCATCTAGCCTTAGATGGAAAGACTCATTTTTAGGCATAGTGTGGTAGAAAACCAATTGTGACGCACTTCAGAGTCTTTATTTGTCTAGCATGGGCAAAATTATCTTCCAAAGAATGCAAGGCACAAGCAACTAAGCCTTATACTTTGATAGGATATGAAGATGGTGTTAAGGCTTACAAATATGGATCCTAAGGCATGTGAGATTTTTGTGGAGAAGGATGTACACTTTGAGGAAAGTTCACCTAGCTTATGCTCTAATCCTCTCTACACTTCATACATAGTGGAAACTAATAGTGACACCAGTGATAGTGCTTCAAAAAATTCAAACACGTGGGGTTCTATCGATAGTTGCAGCGAGAGGTCACATCATCAATATAGTCCACATTCTTATATTGCCATAGTGAAAGGTCCAACATAGAAAGGTACATGTTGTCTTCTAGCTCTAGCTTCAGTTGATGACTACATGGTAGACATTAGAGGTTTGTTCATGGAGTCACACACTATATACTTGGGAGACAACCTTGATGATCTATGTCTTCTCTTTGATGAAGATTATCCTTCTAGAGTTGTTGTGAGGGCTCACTCTAACCCTCATGTCCATTCTCTATATGATCAATTTTTACAGGTTGGCATGATTGTGTATCCTTATGAATAGCAATTGTTGGAGGTATCTTTATCAGTTGGGGAGACAAATGGTTCATTGGAATAGGTTCAA
Source organism: Cupressus sempervirens (assembly GCA_028749045.1). Lineage (NCBI taxonomy): Eukaryota > Viridiplantae > Streptophyta > Pinopsida > Cupressales > Cupressaceae > Cupressus > Cupressus sempervirens. The sequence continues at coordinate 845,144,873 of CM053789.1, read as the reverse complement.
CAGTCATCCTTGCTAGATCAACATTTGTTCTTTTTAGCATAGTTGGAAGGGGTGAACATCAGCATCAACATAGGGATACTTGAGTAGGTTTTAGGGCCAAAATACATCATTAGGCTTGTACCTTTGCCTTTGTTTCTTCCAAAGGGGATGAACATCATTTTGCATTCTTGGACTAGCTTCTTCCTTTGAGTAAACTTAAGGGCATTCCCCTAAGTTTCACTTAGGGGAGGGTGTTGGTGTAAATACAAATTTACTATTTACACGTACATAAGTTAACTTAGGTTAATGCATTATTTTATTATTTATTTTTTGAGACACTTAGGAGTTTGTGTAACTTTTTGAGTTGTCATGTTGACAATACTGAAGTATGCAACTCTAAATCACCACATGGTGTCTACAACACTAGAGTTTGCATAATTCACTAAGCTATTATGTTAATAACAAAATTGTTCACACTCCCTTTTAGCACATGTTGTCTATAACACTAATTTGTGTGTTACACCTTTGTAGGCTTATCCTCTCATCATTGCACTTACTTCTCTTCTTAATGGAGGATAAACCATATCTGGTGGACATGTGCCTAGTTGTATGAATTATCATGTAGCTAATTCTTAGGCATTCTAGATTCACCTTAGAGGCCTTTATATATAGGCACTCCTAGTGTAATTTAATGCATATTGACTCAAATACATTTATATTCTAATCATACACCTTTCTAGTCTATAGATGTGCTTGTGTTTGAGTTCTTAGTTCTTGAGTGAATTTTTCCCTAAGGAAAATTCTTACATGAAAAAACTCTAAATAGACCTGAAGGAACAATTGGATTAGTGTATACCAATTAAGTAGATTGATCACAACAATGAGCTTAAAAAGGAAGCCTATATCTAGCAATTGTGGAAAAGTGGGACATACAAAAAATGTTTTCTAGAGTAATACTATGCAAACCAAGTTCAAAGGTCAATGATATAATTGTAGAAAGTATGGTCACAAGGCTAGTGAATGTAGAACTAGATAGAATTTTGAAGGGAATTGTTTCACATGTCATAAGCATGGTCACAAATCTTTGGAATGCAGATCAAATAAATGGAATCCAAATAATCATTATAATGCAACCTGATGAAGAGCATTTATTGGTTGGGACTAAAACACAAGGGGAATATGTCATCATTAGAAATAACATGGTCACGTCGAAGTAAATTTTGTAAGAACTCACTTCAAGAAAAGAAATACTAATATGAGATGTTTGTTACCCAAATTTCAGTTCATGTCTTTTTACTCTAGGGTTTTGAGTCAAGTCAAGTGTCAATGTCTTGAGTCTGACTCTAGACTACCCATAGGATGGCCTTTCTTCTCATCATTCCTTTAAGCTAACCTGATGTGGGAAATAATATGAGAAATGCACTCATCCAATGGCTAGGTGATTAGGTTTTGGATGGTTTGTTATTTTTAGGATTAAACCATAGATATAAATAAAAATTACATGCAAATATAACCAACATCAGAAAATTATAGATCACATAGAAAAGAACATAGGGCACCAAGATTTAACATGGTTCACCCAATCCCTGGGCTACGTCCACCAAATAGCAAGTATGATATTATTATGATCCAGTGATTTCAACCTAATTACAATCTATAATCCCTTACAGCTCAATACCACTGCAAAAACCAATTTTCCACATCACTCACACTCAAACAATCCCTAAACCTAATCTCTTTTATGCAATTATTTTTGCCAATTTAGGTTTGCAACATGTCGACCAGAAATTGGCAAATATTAGCCCAAAATTTAGTGGTAAATCTATGAATAGTACCAATTTATTTTTTGTGATCAGTCACCACAAAATAATAATCTCCCACTTGGGGACTGATTAGTGTCCACACTAAAAAATAATCTCCCACTTGGAGACTAATCTAGTAGTAATATTGCTACCACATGGGGCTCCCACTAGATCAAACCACCCTGGACTCTATTATCCTTTTATTCATGTTCAATTTAGAAGACCAATTGAAGCTGAAAAGGAATTTAGCTTTTCCCTTGTCACTACCTTTGTAAACATATCTACTGGATTTTCATTTGTATGTATCTTATCTAGCTTTAATTGTCCATCATCTAAAATTGACTAAATGAAATGGTACTACAATTGAATGTGTTTAGTCTTTGAATGCAGAGCTGAATACTTTGCAAGATGAATGACACTTTGATTATTTGTAAACAAATAATTATCCCTCTAGGGGTGTCCCAATTGTTCCAAGAAGAACTAAAGTAATATCATCTCCTTGGATACCTTTGTAGTAGCTACATACTCTGCCTCTATAGTGGAAAAAATATTAACCTTCTGTAACCTAAAAACCCCGCTCGTGGTTGCCCCACCAATAGTAAATACATAACCTATAGTACTCCACCTAGTATCAATATCCCCTACCAAATATGAGTCAACATAGACCTATAAGTTAGTAGTAGAGCCCCAAAAATGTAAACACTTACTAGATGTTACTCTCAAATATCTAAGAATCCATTTTACTACATTTTAATGCTCAATTCCTAGATGAATCATATATGTGCTAATGACTCCCACTGTATGTGTAATATCTTGCCTTGTACATACCATAGCATACATCAAACTTTCTACTACTAAAGCATAGGGTACCTTGGACATCTTATCCTTCTCTTCTTTTGTCTTAGGACACATCTTCTAAGTCAAGTTCAAATGACTAGGTAAAGGTATGCTGACAGCTTTAGCATTCTCCGTAGAGAAACATTGCAACACCTTCTCAACATAATCAACTTGAGATAGTAGCAATTTTTTTTTCTTCCTATCTTTGCAAATCTTCATACCAAGGATTTGTTTTTCTGACCCCAAATCCTTCATAGAAAATGCATGTGCTAATTGGCATTTCAGCCCCTTAATGTGATCCATGTTAGACCCAGCTACAAGCATATCATCAACATATAAAAATAAAATAATGTAGCTGTCATCATCCAACCTCTTAAAATAAACATAATGATCTAAATGACACCTACTATATCCATTCTCATGCATAAAACTATCAAATTTTAGATACCATTATCAAGATGTTTGATTCAAGCCATATAAACTTTTCTTCAATCTGCACACTAAGTTCTCCTTACCTTTGACCTGAAATCCCCATGGCTAAGCCATATATATCTCTTCATCTAAATCACCATGAAGGGAGGTTTTTTTAACATCAAGCTCCTCTAAATGAAAATCTTTAGTAGCCATGAGACTTAAAATAGTATGGATAGAAATCATTTTAATAATAAGAGAAAATATCTCATCAAAATTAATGCCCCTTTTTGCATAAATCCTTTTATCACCAACCTAGATTTAAATATTTTCTTACCTCCATTATCTTCTTTTAACTTGTAAACCCACTTATTCTATAAAGCTCTTTTACCTACAGGAAAATTGCATAAATCCCATGTCTTATTCTTCAGCAAAGAGTCAATTTTATTTTTCATTGCAAACTCCCACTGAAGCTTAGTTTCCACCTGCACAACTTCATCATAACATTCAAGTTCACTAGCATCAGTAAGTAAAATAGAATACAAAGAGGAAAAAAATCTTTCTAGAGGTCTAATTTGTGTTTGTGACCATCTAACATTCACTAGTGTATGTGTGTGCTATTTGTTGTTGTGATTGTTTTAGATCATGAGGAATGGCTAGAACATCATATTTTGGAGTATCATCTAGCACTACATAATATGCTTCTTTCTTCTTATGTTGCTGCAATAGATCTTTGCACACCACTTTCTCATTGAATATGACATCCCCGCTTCTTACAATTTTATGATTTTCAAAATCCCAATGCCTATAACAAATTCATTAATTCCATATCCAACAAATACACATTTCTTTGTCTTAGATTCTAGCTTGGTTCTATTTTTAGAATCTATATGAGCAGAAACTTCACAACTAAAAGTTTTGAGAAAAGAATAACTCACCTTCCTACCAGTCCATGCTTCCTTTGGAATACCCAACCCAAAGGAGTAGAGGGACCTCTATTAATAAAATATAAAATAGTATTGATAGCCTCCACCTACATTTGTAAGGGAAACCTAGCATACAACCTCATGCTCCTTGCATGCTCCATTATAGTCATGTTCATGTGTTTAGCCACTCCATTTTCCTCTGGAGTCCTTGGAATAGTTTTTGGTCTATAAATGCCATTAGTGCATCAGTAATCTTCAAATTCATGATAGCAATACTCACCATCATTATCATATCTGAGATATTTTAATTTCTTACTAGTCTCATTTTCAACCAAGCATTTCCATTTCTTAAAAGTGTAAAATACATCAAATTTGTATCTAAGGAAATAAACTCATACTCTTCTAGTTGCTTCATCTATTAATGTAACATAATAATGAGAGCCACCAAGGGAAGATACTTGAGTCGGTCCCCATACATCGGTATGCACAAGTTCTAATTTCTCCTTTTTGTGTTCCTTCCCATCTTCACAAAACTCACTCTCTTTTGTTTTCCATACACACAAATTTTATAGAAATTCATATTAACACATTTCAAACCTGGTAAAACATTCATTGAATGAAGTACTTTCATATCTTTCTCACTCATGTGCCCAAGTTTTTTGTGCTATAGTGCTATATCATAATTTATAGCAGCTATTTGTTCTCCCTACTCAACTGGAGCAACTATTTCTAAACATTCATTTTTCTCTAAGACAATTAAAGTAGAAGGAACAATATGACCTATACAAAGATATAAGGTGCCTACTTTCTCACCTTTTGCTACTACAAGGTAACCTTTTGAAACCTTCCAATTTTTATCATTAAAATTAACTACAAAACCCTCATCACTAAGTTGTCCTACTAAAATTAATTTCCTACTCAACCTTGGAACATGTCTTACCTCATGTAGTAGCCAATGTTTCCCATTGTACAATTTAAACTTAACTTTTCCCTTTCCAACAATCTGATAGGGTTCATTATCCTCCAAATAAATAAGCCCAAAATCCCCTTGGCCATAATCAATAAAATAACCTCTATGAGGTGTAGCATGAAATGAAGCACCAGAATCTAAAACTCATGAATCATCAACACCTTCTAAAGAGAGAAGCAAAGAATCCTCTTCAGATTTGTTACTCACCACACTTGCTTCCTTGACTCCATCTAGTTTATCTCTTTCATTTTTCTTTCTAGTCCAACAATCTTTATTTTAATGCCTTGGTTTCCCAAAATACCAATAGTCGTTTGGTCCTCTCGATTGAGACCTCCTCCTCCTTGACTTTCTTCTTGATTTCACACAATTTCTAGAATTACTTCATCTCTTAGTTGTTCTACCTTGACTTTTGCATCCAAAGAACTTCCTAATGTAGGTCCACCTAAGAATTTCCTATGAGTTTCCTCACTCAAAATAACTCTTCTATTTTCTTTACTTTTGTAATATTAAATGCCATCAATGTGCTAGGCATAATCAAATGCTTTCAAGTACCTTTCTTTCAAAAAGATCCTAGTCATCATTTGACATAGATCCCTGATTCTTGGTTTTGCCTTCTAATGGCTTCTATAAATCCTACTGATAAAGATAGTCTTCCATTTGCATCTTCCATTATTGAAATTTCTACTTATTAAACTTGTCAACCCTCAGCTTACCCTTGTCTACTATGAGTTTCCTCACTCAAAATAACTTTTCTATTGTACTTTGCTTTTGTAATATTAAATTCCATAGATGTGCTAGGCATTATCAAATGCTTTCAAGTGCCTTTGTTTCAAAAAGATCCTAGTCATCATTTGACATAGATCCCTAATTCTTGGTTTTACCTTCCAATGGCTTCTGTAAATCATACTGATAAAGATAGTCTTCCATTTGCATCTTCCATTGTTGAAAGTTCTACCCATTAAACTTGTCAACCCTCAGCTTACCCTTGTCTGCCATTGCTCCCAATCAACGATGAAACTTCCACTCAACTATGAGACTTTCTTGTAGAGGATAACTAGAAAAACAACTTCACTTTGATACCACTTGTTAGGATTAAACCATGGATAGGAAAAAAAATTACATGCAAATATAATCAATATTAGAAAAGAATAGATCACATACAAAAAACACAAGACACCAAGATTTAATATAGTTCACCCAATCCCTGGGCTACGTCCACCAAACAACAAGTTTGATATTATTACAAACTAGTGATTACAACCTGATTACAATCCGTAATCCCTTATAGCTTAATACCACACTAAGAACCAATTTTTGCATCACTCACACTCAAACAATCCCTAACCTAAGCTCTTTTATACAAGTACTTTTTCCACTTTAGGGTTACAACATTTCATCCATAAATTGATAAATAGTACCAATTTTTTTGGAATTTATGAAGTATGTATAGTACTTTCCTAATCAGTCACCACAAACTAATAGTTATGCATTTTCCTAATGAGAAGAAGGTTTGTATATTCTGATAATTCATCTTTCATTATTCAAAGTCGTATTGAAGACAAGGTTTCATGTTGTGTAATAGTTTTTCATGGAATATATTGTAGACAATCAAAGATCAAATGCAATAGAAGAAAAAAAATCATTAGAAATGGTGAAAGAACCTAGTCAAAGGTGGTATGACTCTTGTTACAATGAAATCAATGGCTTATATTTAATCTACACATCTACATGGCATAATGGACAAGTCAATTAAACCATATATTAAATCTAGATCATCAGATAAAGACCAAATCGATGGATGATGTTTTAAAAATGGAATTATAATCATTCGATGATGAATCCCATCAACCATTAGATCTTTAAAGGGTAAAAGCACAAACCTGTGTCACCTTTTATAAAGAAAAGTGATATCAGAATGTGACAGTTCAACATTAATGACAAAAAAAATGGTATTTGCATTTAAAATATGAAGATGATGTAAACTGATGAAATGTGTAGAATTGTATGAATTTTATGCTTATAATTTTTATTATTCTTTTGACTAAAAATTTATTCATTTTGTTTTATTTTGAAGTCCTTTTTTTAACTGTAAAAAATATAGGATGTAGTTCCCGTCAAACAAGTATGTGCAAATCATCTTTTTTTGTTATGATTTGAAAATAGTTTATAGATGACATGTATAGCTAGTGCACAGAAAAAGAAATAATTATTTTTGATGTATATTTTCTTTGTTATAAGTACTCAAGTTCGACCTTGTCAGAATCCAACAATTTTTTCCTCCCGTCAAAACTTCCCTATCAAATCTATACATTCTTGAAAAAAAATTACATATTCATGAAGAGGATTCTCTCCTCTAGTGATAAATATATATTTTTTATTTTTTTGATATGATTTACTATTTTTTTTCATTTTTTGAGAGAGCATCTTCTGAAATGTTGAAATATCGACTTATAATATTTTTAGATCATAGCATATTATAACTAATCAAAACACTCAAAAATTTATGTAATGATGATATTGAATCTGAAATCTATAAAAGGATATTTTTAGTTTTTTTTTAAAATTGAGTTTTGATAGAGAAATGAGATTTGACCAAAACAGGTTTTTGTATCACAAACGGTGACACATATCTATGCTTTTACCCTAAAAGATCATTCTTGTTGTTATGTCTCTATGGAGAGTTGCTGAAGAATAATCATGGTGACATAGCAATGAGAGTTGACATATGTTCATGGGACCCAATTGAGGGTAAGATCACTAGAAGAATCATCATTGTAGATCAAACTTGAGATAGAGGGTTGTCATTACATCGCCATGGAATGTTTCTCAATTTTTAATCATAGTGATATAATGATAGAATGATGCATGTTCCTATGGGCCATTTCCTTTTGCAACTAGTGCGGTGTCATAAAACACGATAAGAGTCTTTTTTGATTTTTTCTATATGAGACAAAGTCAAGGTTATGAAGAGATTATTTTCATCATCGATCTCTAGATCAATCTACACTTGTCATTATGTTGCTTTCTAAAGTTGTACAAAAGATAACCAAAGTGACATAATGACAATTTGACATGTGTACACGAAGGGACCAATGGAGGAAAGTGCAAAGGGAGAAACAAAGGAGGTTATAATAATTTAATTTTGACCATTCATTTGAGATCAATACTAGAAATTCAAAGCTCCTGTGACCATTATTATATGAATTATATAGACTTGGTACCACACAATATAATATGAAGAATTGAATATTTCTATAGGATTTTCTGAAGTTGCAGGAAAATATATAGTCATTGTATGTTTCTAGAAGTACCATGGATCTAGAATTATCAATAGAAAAGATGCCACATGTTCATAGCATTGGATAATTTCATATTTTATTCTCTTTTCTATTTTGCGACTATTTCTCTACTACATTGAAGGATGACCAAAAACTATAAATGTAATCTCATTTGACAATACAAAGGTAGGAAAACATGATGGTGAATTGGTTCTTTAATTCCATATAACCTATTTTCTTGTCATGTTTTGTTTCCCATGCATAGATCAGTTCTACATTAAGAGATGAAAGACAATGATATATGATTGTGTGATAAGCATAAGGATTTTATTTCATTTTGGTAATTATAGTAAAGGTGATTCCATTTACTTTCTTCATAAATGGTTCTATTTCCTCTCATGTTGGTTTCATAACATCTTAGATAGTTTCATTGGAAAGTGAAAGATAAACATGTATGAAACTATTTGTTACTCATTGGATTTCATTTCATTCAAGGATGATAGTTAAAAAACAATTCAACTTGTCTTCATATGCATTTCTTCTATCATTCCTCTTCCACATTTAGATGGTTAATCTGTATTTAGAATAGAAATAAGAGTCAAAAATCTCAAGATAATCTACTACATTCATTTTATTGGGTGTGACAGGTTATTAAAATATATTTTTCCTAAATTGTTTGTGTCTAGAAATAATTTGATTATCCTTTACTACTCTTAGGTTAAGAGCTTATAATGTTAAAACTTCTGATCTCATAAAAATATATTCATTGCATATCATTGCAAATCATAAGGAAACTATACTTGGTAATTCAAAGGGAAGTGATAGAATACATTCACTAACCCATTTGTTGATAGAAATCCTTTTGTTTCTCCAAAACATTAGGTATCAAAGAGTCAGGTTATAAAATCTAATACGAGGACAAACTATTAACCAACAATTTTTGGTGACTCTACTAGGGACTTCAAATGAAAACTTTGAAGAATTTCCCTTCATATTAATTTTTTATCTAATTCCATATATATGAGTTGCAAATAAGGTCTTAGAGAAGTCACGTATTTTCCATAATAACCTGATACTAGCTTTATAGCCTCAACCTATTGAAGACAAGGAGAAAATTCAAAGTTGAAGATTGATAAAGTTTCCTTGATCACCAAGATTAAGGATAACTTTAAAAACACTAATTTCTAAAATATTTGATACATCTTGGATTCAAAATATACTAGGAGTGCTAAAGAAAGAGAAAATATTGACCCATATATGAAGAGCTCAAGAAGACCAACTTTCCTATCCTAAAAGATCTTTGTAGAAGAGGAAGAGCATGCGCAAGGGAATCTATGACTAAAAAACTCCAAGATACTCACTTGTTTGTTGTTGTTCCTCCTAATAGAGCATAGAGAAGGCAATCTTCTCCTCCTCCTATTGTTAGGACCTATATTCCTCCTACTATTGATGCTTTGTTGTTGATTGCTGCAACACTTCCATTTTCTATTACTTATCAGATGAACCGCAATATTGTATTAAAAGCTATGACTCTTCCTTGGGGAAATGATATTGGTCCTCTCACCCTTGGAGTAAATAATGATCTTCCAAGAGAATCAAGAAAGAACTTTCCAAAATTTAATGATGATGGCACCATCTCTAGAGAACAATAGCTAGGTGCTTTCTATAAAGCTTGTTGTGTAGTAAATCGTCAATACAAGGATGTGGCTATCAAAATGTTTGTAAAGAGAATTGTAGATAATGCTTCTGATTGGTTTTAAGACCTACCTATAGGATGCATCAAAATTTGGGATACTATGAAATAAAGGTTTGAGGAAAATTACAAAAGTACAAAGGATGCACAAGTATTTTTGTTGCAATTGGCATAGATAAAAAAAAAACTATTATTTTCTATGAGAGATTTTAATGCAAGGTTCAATAAACTCATCAAAAGAATACTTGCTGCAAGTGCACCTATAAATTATAATAAGAAGAATTTTTATATTATCTCTATGCCTCCTAATCTGGGATATCAAATTAGAAGAGGAAATTTAACAAACTTGCAAGGTGCTCAGAAACTAGTTGTGGAGGTGGAGGATGACATGATAGAATTTGGTAAGTGGAAAAGAGAATTCCAATCTAGAACCATGAGTAATATAGCTAGTACTTTTAACAATACATAAGACATTCTTTAAAAATTTTCCAATGAACTCATTTCATTAAAGAAACAAATCAATTGGCCTACTCATTCTTTCCATCAACTTCATCACGAAGGTTCTAGAAACACAAATAGAGGTAAAACATTGCAAATATGACCAAGTCAATAGATATTATCAATTGAGCCTACCCCAAAAGGACAAAATATGTGTGCTTTTCATTTAAGGGAAGATCATGATGGAGATACATGTGTTGATATTATAAGATATAGGTAGGTGGTGGATAATAAAGAAAAAACAATTGAATATCCTAAAAGTGAGGATGATCATACTCCTCTTGGCAACTCTGAAAATGATTTATTGGAGTATGAATTAGATTCAAAGGTATGAGGTGATTTTTTTACAACTACAAAAGGACCTGAGTTAACAGAAATGACCAACCTTAGAAGAATAAAAACTAGACAAATAATTTAGTTCCTGTCAAAAATAATGCACCATCAAACAATGTTGATAAAGATAGTGGCAAAGTAACTTCAACTACACAAAAGGAGCAAAAAGGTAAGTTAGCTCATTCCTTTGACATCATACAATACTATGAAGAGGTAAGAATCTAGATATCTTCATTGAATTACTTGAAGTCTAGTCCTAATCAAATGCAAAGATTAGTTGAGCATTGTAATAATAAGGATGGGGTCATGTTAATATTAATGCTAATGTTGATCATCACAATGAAGCCAGCACTAGTGGAACTTATTTGACTGATGAATATTTTTCACTCCCTATGTTTTGTAAATTAAAAGAACTTTTTTTCTTAGCCACATGACCAAATCAAAAACTAGATCCCTTCTACATTTCCTTGTCTATCAATGGAAATAGATCGAGTAACTGCATCATTGATTTAGGAGCCTCTAATAATGTAATGCTTGCTTCTATAGAAAAAGATTTAGGACTTTCACTGACTAAAAATTTTGGTAGATGTTATTCAATGGCTGAAAAAAAAGTGCCTTTTCTTGGATAGATAAAAGATGCTCAAGTCTCCCTTGCTACCTATCCATCCAAAAGGCCAAAACTCACTATTCTAGTGGCAAATATCTCCGCAAGTTATGGCATGCTCCTAAGTAGAAATTTGTATAAAGAGATGGGGAGAGATAAAAATAGAGTGGTCTTGTGCCACTATCCAAGTTGGAGATAAAAAGGTGAAGCTAGAACTAGAATAAAAGGAAAAATTCATTGTCTTGAAATTATATTATCATAGGTCTCAAATCTTGTATGATGAAATGCAGTTTGGTAATTATATGTTGTTCTATGACACCCTAATATTTCAAAAGAATCAAAATGAACTAAATGTAATCAGTTGTGGACTTTGGAATTTGATGGTAGTTGTGTAGGGGTAGTTTTCACATCACCTAGTGAGGAAATTACTTGCTTGGATTATAAGTTAGATTTCAAAAATGCTAACAATACTACAGAGTAACAAAAAAAAAATGAGTTAAGATACTCAAAGCTCAAGGAGATGTAGAATTGGTGGTGAGACAAGTCAAAAACCAATATGCAGTAAAGAACTCAAGATTGATGAACTCTCATAATAAGGTGTGGGATAAAATTGAGGGTTTAGATGCTTTTTGAATTATATCAGTACCAAGGGAATTCAAGTCAAGAGCTAAATCTTTGGCAACCTTTGCATCATTGCTCTTACCACATCCAAATTTCAAAGATTATACCTATAAAGTAGAAATTCTATTCAAGCCCAATGTCCTTGATAATGAAGATTCTTGGTAGGTGTTTGAAGATGAAAAGCAAGATTTTATTTTGAAGGAAGCGTTAATGCAAGTGGTGATTCAATGGTAGTTAACAGAAGGAAAAAAAATCCTGATATGATTCAATTGAAAGGTAATAAGATTCCACCTCATCTAGTTTCTTTAGAAAAGTTTTTTCATAGTCATGATACATACATAAAGAGAGAAGGAGATAAGAAATGAAAAACCTATGGTGAATATGATGGAATCAATATAGGAACAAAAATTAACCCAAAAATGTAAAACATAGGAAAGTGTTGCACACCAGAGGATATTACAGTAACTATTTATTTACACTTATTAATTATATCATGTTAATTTAATTAATTAAGTCATGTATTACTCTAGTCTACTTAAGCTTACTCTTAGGTGAATATAATTAATATTTTATATTAATTACAATGCACAAACCTAGTTTTCTTTCCCTTTAGGGTTTTGTTCACCTTTAAGGTTGAAGTTTTGTACTTTTTTCTTTCATAACTTGGAATCCAAATTTTCTCTCACACCATTGAGATTTTCCAAGCTCTTCCTTTTCCTTCTTTAGTTTCTTTTCAGTACAAGTTATTTGCATGCAACTGTTCAATCTATGAAGTTCGATTTCATAACTTCTACATGGTATCAAAGTACTATTCATATTTCTGAGAACCTAGTGGAGTGTTAGAGCACCAAACACATTGAGCTTCATATTTGTTTCATAGGTTAGCTAATCTAGGATGGTGTTCTCTCTTTGGAGTATATTTCCACTAATGCCCAAGTTGCTGACATCTTCCCCAAGTCATTTGTATCACCTCACTATCGTTAGTTGTAGTCTATGCTTACGGTTACGAAAGTTGTCCTTGGGGGGTCTTGTTGAGGCCCTCCTTCATGTTTTTTCAGCATGTTTGTTCTATGTCTTTTTGCAGAGGTTTTTTTCCCACTAGGTTTTCTCCTTTGTCTCTAGTTTATAGATATTTCCTTGTTTTGTGTACCTAGTTATGTCTTGTTGTTGAGACCCATTTTTCCTACTTTCATCTCTTTGCTAGATTAGTTACCTCTTGAGCTAGGCTTAAGGCAAGGTATTAGAGTAACTATTTATTTATGTTTATTAATTAGATCATGTTGATTTAATTAATTAAGTCATTTATTATTGTAGTCTACTTAAGCTTACCCTTAGGTGTCATGTCCCCTTTTCAAATAATTAAAAATAATAATCTTTGCTAAGGCAGGCAAGCCCAAAAAGGTGAAGTTTTGGAAAAAGGGGATAATCTTTGGAAGCTAATGGACTAATAAACGAAAATTATTATTAAAATATGTTTTATTAACCCCTCTTGGACTTGAGTTAGGGTTATGCCCTCTTTTAAGGGGTTTGGAGGCATTTTGGGCTGATTCCAGAACTTGATTTTTGCTCATTTCTTTGTTATTATTCAGAGGTTGCCAAACCTATGGAGAAGGAGACCCAAGAATGGGAGTTTGTAGGTTTTCAAGAAGGCTAAGGATGGGAGTTTGAATCCATTCCATGTGCATGCTCATGCAGAGTTTGTCTTTGTGCTGAACAGTGCAAATTTGTGGTTTTTCGGGTGTGTTTTTTGTAAGAGTTTGGTGTTTCCGGTTGAGTATTTCATATCAGTTTGGGTTGCTGCTGTATTTTAGAATTTTAGATATTAAAATAGAGTTAAATACATGTATTTGGTTTTGATTATACTTCTATGATATATTATTAGTGTTTTGTGGTGTTTTCAGGCTATTCTATGTTGTTTTCGAGAGCCCGATGAGCATTATTTTTATCCTTCGTTTGGGAGCTATTGTGTAAATGTTATATATATATCTGAAAATTTCATTTTTTAGGCTTTTATGCTGCTGAAATTTGTATAAAAATTTCCACTTTCAAATTTACTAATAATTGAAAGATTGGTTGTTTGATCTTAAAAATCTGATTAGAGGCTTGAAATATCATATAAAATCATAAAAGGGACATTTTAGTGGTATCAAAGCTATGATCTTGCCAGCCTGAGGGTTTGTAGAAGTTTGCATGTCAGTTTTGACAACTACCCAAATCTTGCATGTCAAAATTTATGGTTGCATGCTACTTCTAATCATTTGCATGTTAGTTCTTGGTGAATTTGGTGGTTGCATGTTGCTTCTAATCAGCTGCATCTCAAAATCTATGGTTGCATGCTACTTCTAATCATTTACATGTTAGTTCTTGGTGTTTGAAGAAGTTATAACCTATTAGGGTTACACTCTACTTTATCCAGAATGGACCGGTATAGTACAGAGTCTTAGAGGACACAACCTTGGACAATTGATATCCAGAGTTAGAACAATAGAAAGGATGGTTATTTAGACATTCGAGATAAACTTAGGAAAATAAGCAATGACATGTCTGAACAATTGGTTGAGCACCACTGTATGATGAATGAAATATTGTCTGACCTAGCTAAGGTGGATAAGTTGACTGGATTTCTATTTGAAAAATTTTCCTATAGGGTAGATGACACAATTACCAAGAACTTGCATGAGGAGTTTGAAAAACTAGCTTATAGCTAGGCAGAGGTCTCAGATTCTACTCTGCCACAGGAGGTAGTGAGAAAGGATATTACACAGATTGATAGTAATGGTCAACTTGATACTCAAATTGAGACAATTGTATACAGGTCATTAAAGGGTGATATCATAGGTATTCAGGATGGTATAGTTACAACAAGTAGTGACTACAGCGTAGTGGGTTTAGATGATGATTATGAGGATGTTGTTGTGCATGATGGTGAGATACCTGGTAGAGATGAGTAGACATTGAGCATTCATGACTTTGCTGAGAAAGAGTACCAGGCACAGTTAGATGCTTCATCACATGAAGTTGAGGCTGGTAGTACTTCACACGATTTTTCCAGCCAGCTAAAAGTGAACAAAGACAGTATTGTGACTTCATTATCTCATCATGAAGGGTATGTGGAGTTATTTGGTATTGGTCATATTACTCAAGTGAGGATTTTTCTTGAGTTACTAGCTAATTCTAGTTTACAGATATGGACTCGAGATTGTTATATTAGGATTTGGGATTCAGTTGACTGGAGATCTTTAACACTTTTTGGTAGCAATGTTTGTTTGGGTCCTATCATGTATTTGATTAATAGATTGCATGGTGTTGTCTTTTCTTGTGCTAGCAGCTTGTTCAATGTTGGTATTAGTTTTTATACACTGGTGTTGGGCTTTGTTCATATATCCAGTCGACCATACTTGCTGGAATGTGTTGATGATCTTTCATATTTGGTATTGTGTATAGATGAGTCCCAAGATCATATTGGAATTGATGACAACTAGGAGGATGTTGTGGGCAGTTTTGAAGACTTAGTTTCCTTGGGGACAAAGGAGTTGGACAGCAGTGCTATAGTTTTTGATACTCCGTATGTTGATATGAGCTTTAGAGTTGATTCACAGAATATGGATGGTAATACTCTAGAGACTAGTAACTTTGAGGATACTCCTTTAGAAAGTACATCAGAGGAGGTTTGTAGGAGACAGTCAAGCCAGTGCCATCATGTGTCTAATTAGTTGAGAGTTAGTGAGTGAGACATTGCTATCGCTTGCCAACATTTTGATGCTGCTCGTCAATTGTTAGCAGTTTATGGATGGGGTTCTCCTACTAGTGATGAGTAGTGAGGCAGTTATCTTTCCTTGATAGAGTTTCACTCTTTATGGGAGGCTATCCAGATTCTAAGATAGGATTATATGCAATTGGTTGCCGACAGAGATTATCTTATGGAGTGGGGCAGTATAGCATATGATGCATTGTTGGCCAAGGAAGATAAGGTGAGTGAGCTTACTGAGCAGCTTGAGGTGACTTCTGAGATTCTTGAGAGTAAATAGTTAGCTTTCAAGGAGTCACAGTTTCATTTGGCTAAGGTGACCATGGAGTTAGAGCAACTACAGTCTTTACTAGATTATGTACAGTCACAAGCTGTGGTGTCTGATAATCCAAGGATGTCCATGGTCGAGATTGTCAAAGATAGTGGAGATGGGGATGCATCCATCCTTGATACTAACATTGGCATATTGGTTTCATCCCCACTAGAGTCAGGTTCAGTTGAGTTGGGTGCTATAGTAGATTGTTGTGGTATGCCTGACATGGTGGTGACCTCTAGCACTAATGGCACGAAGACTAGAGATGTTTTATCAAAGACCATGTGTGATGTTGGTGAGCCGATAGTTGGCATGGTTCCTGCTAGTAATACTAATCCCTTGGTGATGTCTTTAGAGGTAGTAGTTAGTTCCAACTTGGTTAGTGATTGATTATAGTTAGTTACATTTGGATTGTAGTCTGAGCCACTAACTGAGATTGGCACATTCTATCAGCATTACATTGTGAGGTATGCTCATCAATTTACCTTTGATGACCATGTTGATGAGATGATGATACAGAGATGTACTTTGGTTCCTAGTGCTTATCATCAGTTATGGGATAGTTTGATGCCTCAGGATGAGAGTTGTGATGGGCATGACATGGCGATAGGTTTTGCAGTTGACAGCTTGATAATACGTGACTTAGAGCAGGAGTTTCAGAGTGATGCTTTAGCAGGTGTTGTTATTGATTCTACTCCTTTGGCTATGACATCTCCTAACTTAGCTAGTGATCAGTAACAGTGGGTTGTATCACTTGTTCATGGTGAGCTATTGACTGAGGTTAGTTTCCTTTATCAACATTATATTGTGGGGTGTGTACATCAGTTAGCATTTGATCCTTGTGTTGAGGAGTTGATGGCAAGCAAATTTGGTTTGGGTTCCATTTCTTACTATTTATCTTGTGATGACTTTTCACCATCAGGGGGGCATGGGAGTTATGGTTATGAGATAGTGACCAGTAATTTGCAGAGTTGTGTTGACTGTAGGAGTTGTACAGTGTATGGATTCTCCATACTTGGTACAATTTCATTCAAGAGCATTCACCATTGTTGCAGAGTTGGATTGTACATTTTGTATAGGCCAGTGGGATGCATTGATTGTATTTACTATGTTGGTAGTTTGATTTGTCCACTTTACTTGGATTTTTATGTTCTAAGAGTTTGTGTCTCGTGGGTTTCTAACTGTGGAAGTTGTGACTTTGGAGTTTGGTTGAGCCGTATTTGTCAGTTTGATTATGGATTCCTCTTGGTTATATTACAGGAGCATGTGTTAATTGACAATAGTATAGTTCAAGACTACATTTGGGATCCAGGTGGATTGATTGGTTTATTGTTTAGCCATTTCTTGAGGACAAGCAATATTTGGAAGGGGAGGACTTGTCATGTCCCCTTTTCAAATAATTAAAAATATTAATCTTTGCTAAGGCAGGCAGGCCCAAAAAGGTGAAGTTTTGGAAAAATGGGATAATATTTGGAAGATAATGGACTAATAAATTAAAATTATTATTAAAATATGTTTTATTAACCTCTCTTGGATGTGAGTTAAGGTTATGCCCTCTTTTAAGTGGTTTGGAGGCATTTTGCGCTGATTCCAGAACTTGATTTTTGCTCATTTCTTTGTTATTCTTCAGAGGCTGCCAAACCTATGGAGAAGGAGACCCAAGAATGGGAGTTTGCAGGTTTCTAGGAAGGCTAAGGATTGGAGTTTGAAGACATTCCATGTGCATGCTCATGCAGAGTTTTTCTTTGTGCTGAACAGTACAGATTTGTGGTTTTTCGGGTGTGTTTTTTGTAAGAGTTTGGTGTTTCCGGTTGAGTATTTTCATATCAGTTTGGGTTTCTTCTGTATTTCATAATTATAGTTATTAAAATAGAGCTGAATATATTTATTTGGTTTTGATTATACTTCTATGATATATTATTAGTGTTTTGTGGTGTTTCCGGGCTATTCTATGTTGTTTTCGGGAGCCCGATGAGCATTGGTTTTATCCTCCATTTGGGAGCTGTTTTGAAAATGTTATAAAGATCTGAAAATTTCATATTTTAGGCTGTTATGCTGCTGAAATTTCTATAAAAATTTCCACTTTCAGATTTACTAATAATATGTGAAGCTGTGAAGTTTTTGGCACTATTTTCGACATACCCGATTTGGGGTTTATTGAGAAATTGGTGGATCTTTGAAAGATTGGTTGTTTGATCTTAAAGATCTGATTAGAGGCTTGAAATATCATATAAAATCAGAAAAGGGAAATTTCATTAGGTGCATATAATTACTATTTTATATTAACTATAATGCACAAACTTGGATTTCTTTTCTTTTAGGGTTTCGTTCACCTTTAAGGTTGAAGTTTTGTACTTTTTTTTTTCATAACTTGGAATACAATTTCTCTCTCACATCGTTGAGATTTTTCATGGTCTTCTTTTTCCTTCTTTGGTTTCTCTTTAGTATAGGTTATTTGCATGCAAGTGTTCTTGGTGATCTATGAAGTTGGATTTCACAACTTCTACAAAGGAGAGGATAGAGATCAATAAATTAATCATTGAATTTCAAGATGTATTTTCATGGAGCTATGAAGACCTTACAAATTTCATGCATGGAAATTTAAAACATGAAATGCCTCTTAAATAAGAAGCAACACCATTCAGGCAAAAAAAAAAGAAATTATAACCCTATAATTGAATGAGCAATCTTCAAGGAGATTGACAAAATCTTATAGGCTAGGATTATATATCCTATTCATCAGTCTACTTGGGTTAATAATATTTTGCCCTTGAGGAAGAACAATGGAGATTTAAGTATTTGTGTAGATTTCAGAAATCTAAGTCAAGCCTCACTCAAAAATAATTTTTCCCTCCCTAATATGTATCATCTCTTACAAATTGTTGTAGGATTAGAAATGATGTCTATGCTAGATGGTTTTTTAGGATATAATTAGAATTAGGTAGATGAAGTAGATCAATTCAAAACTACATTTACCTAATGCAGTGCTAATCTAGATGTTTCCCAAAATGAGGTGATCCAGAAACCAAAAAACAAATACACAACAAAATATGAACAAGAGCAACAAGATTCAAATCCAGAGAGATAATATTTTGTATATTAAAATAAACAAGTTTACATCTAACATGCCCCACTGTATGACCTTCCTAGTTACAACCATTTAAGAAGAATAATACATCTTCAAAGAAGAATAGATCTCCAAACTAAAATGCAAGCTTTTAACTTCCAACTACTACATGCTAAAACTCCTCACTAAAATGAGTTCTTCATGCTTCTCTCTACATCTCCATGCTTGCACAATAATGACTAAGACTCTACCCAAGACCCCTTTAAATACTTGCATGACCACAAGTTGACTTATTACAAATTACCAACTAAATAAACCCTTACATTATTTTCATAACCAAGCCATAATTTAGCTCTCAACCAATATTAAATACCCATCATGAAATTTAATATGTGCCAAGTTGGCCCAAACTAGAACTAGCCACAGAAAAATAAATACTAGCACTTGGCACATATAGATCACTTGACACCAATAGGAACACTTGACACATGAAGGAACAATCAGCCAATACTAGATAACTCAACACACACTACAACTCAACAAACATTGCATGCTCGGCTAACACTACAACCAATCAACTTGGCACTTCAAAGATCACTTGGTCAATATTGGCAAAATAAATGGGATAACACCCTAACTAGTATGATAACATGACAACAGAAAAATTCAACTTGACAATGACTAAAAATTTACTAGAACTCAACAATTATTGTAACTTGACAACAACCAACAGAATCAATTGGATAACACAACAGCTAGGATGCACTTGCATAAGACTACTAGGGTAAATAGAGAAAACCTTAGATGCTCCTGTATCAAACTCCCTAGGTAAATAGAAAAATGTGTCCCACATTTTGCTTCTGAAATAAAATTCTTCACTCATCTTCATCTTCACAAAAGTTTTCCACTCCATCACAGATAAAAGATCAAATCTAAAAATCAACCATCTATGCTTCATCCATCAAAAAATTAGAATCTCATCCAACTAATCAACATACCCACTCAGCTGAAAATCACAATTCTCCATCTATATTGTATCATCAAAATCATGCATAACATCATTCTCATACATGAAAACTATATGATTAACAATATCCAAATCACAAACCTAATCAACAATGACATATGAACTCAGCAACAACATACAAGTCCATAATAGAAAGATGTATATTCATTCCTCCAATAAAATATAGATCAACAACATCATGAAAATCCACATTAGTAACAACATCTATATCCTTCAACATCACAGTAGCAACATATAAGTTCATATCCATATCAATAACAATAGCATCATGTAAATCCACATCAATAGCATCACTAAAACCCTCAACCATATTACCAATAAGTAAATCAATCTTCTTACCACAAGAAACATCTAGATCAACAACATCCATAACTGAATGAACATATAACTCTAGATCAGCAACAAAAACAAGAGATAATTCCTCAATCACATTCATTTCAATATTAACATCATTCTAAATAACAACATCCAAATCCTTACCAACATAAGTGAAAATCTTCTCTTTAGCAATCTCATTGCACACAACAAAATGCTCTACAATTTTCATGTTAGATCTATCCATTTGATCATGAAAACCAAAGGATACTTCCTCCATTTCAACAGAATCATCATGCACTTCCACAATCTATCTTCCTCTCTTTATAATCTACTTAACCAGCCAAACAACCTTATTTCTAATCCTTAGATGCCAAATAAATCAAACTATTCTAGATCATTGATACTTTCATGTAAATCATCCTAAAAATAATCATACTCATTGTTTTCAACATCATCAAGATATATTCCATGGTCTTTTGCTAACTCAATAGCTTCTACTCTGACTACGAGTTTCCTCAACATGTCAAATAATTCTGGATCCACATCTCTCCTTCCACAAACCATCTTTACACATACAAAAAATGAATGAGTGATAAGTTCTCTACAAGTGTAGGCCAAATCTATAGATCTACAACCCTATACCAAATTCACTAATGATCTAGGACTTCTAAAGTAAAAATCCCTAAACCTCACCCAACTAAGATCTTGGTACAAACTTCCTCATAGTTTGGCAATCTACTTGCACACATAGGACCAACTAAGCCTTTATACCAAATGGTGCAGTGTCAATTTGGATGTTCCCCAAAATGAGGTGATTTAGAAATGAACAAAAAAATACATAGTGGTAAATGAACAAGAGGAATGAGATTCAAATCTAGAGAGACAATATTTCATATATTCAAATCAAGAAGTTTACATCCAACATTCCCAACTATGAAAGTTTCCAAGTTGTGACCATTACAAAGAAGAATAGATCTCCAGACTCAAATGTGAACTTCTAACTTGTAGCTACCTCACGCTAAGACTCCTCACTAAAATGACTTCTTCATGCCTCTTTCTACATTTCCATGCTTGCGCACTAATGACTAAGATTGTACCCAAGACCCTTTTAATTACTTGCATGGACACAAGTTGACCTATTAAAAATTACCAACTAAATAAACCCTTACATTAAATGCATAAACAAACCACAAGCTAGCTCGCAAAAAATATCACATACCCATCATAAAATTAAATCCATGATAGCTTGTTTCAAATAGGAACCACACATAGAAAACAAATAATGGTAATTAAAACATACAAGATCACTCGACACCAATAGGAATACTTGTAACATGAAGGAACACTTGGCCAATACTAGATAACTTGACACACACCACAACATGGTAAACACTACAACTCGACAAACACTGCATGCTCAGCTAATACTGCAACTGACCAACTCAACACTTGAAATGTCACTTGATCAATATTGGTAGAATAAATAGGATAACATGCTAACTAGTATGTTAACATGATGGTGGAGAAATTCAACTCAATAATGACTAAAAATTTACTAGCACTCGACAATTGTTGTAACTTGGGAGCAACCAATAGAATCAGTGGGATAATGTGATGGCTAGGATGCTCCTACATCATTACCACACCATGGGGTACTTCTTCCTACAATAGAAGGAATTTTGGCTTAATTAATATAGGTGAAACTTTTAAGTGTGGTATGGATTTCGTGTTTGGTGATTTGAAAGATAGAATCATTGTCATATATCTTGATGATTTTACAATTTTTTCTAAGAAGAGAAAAGATCATATCAAAGATCTAGATAAAGTGCTACAAAGATGTAGAGATCATGGTGTCTCATCGAATCCAAAGAAGTCAATATTTTATGTGATAGAAGGAAAACTACTTGGTCATATTGTGTCTAAAGAAGGAGTGAAGATTGATCTAGATAGAGCTAAAGCCATCCAAAAATTAAGTCTATCATTGAGTAAAACTAGAGTAAAGTCCTTCTTTGGCTAGGTAAACTTCCCAAGGAGATTTGGGCATGATTTATCTAAAAAAATTAAATTTATAGTTGATATAATGAAAGGTAATAAAACTTTCAAATCGAGTGATACTGAGAAAAAAGCTTTTGAAGATATCAAGGTGCTATTGCCAAAGGTCATGTACTTGTCCATCTAGACTATACTAAATAATTTATCATATATTGTTATACCTCAGAACATACTATTTTAGCCATATTGATATAAGAGAACAAAGAAATAATACAAACTCCAATTTCTTTCATGAGTATACCATTGAAGAATCAAGAACTAAGATACTTACAAATGGAAAAACATGCATATGCAGTAGTGAGAGCCCTTAAAAAATTTAGGTTTTATGTGCTACACTCTCATTCAATGATATATGTGCTAGATCCTATGGTAAAAAGTAGTTTGACACAATAAGAGGTTAGTTGTAATAATAGAGGAGTTTGGATAGAAAAACTCCAAGCATATGATATAGAAGTTTAGCCAACCAAACTTGTAGAGGTAATGCACTCTATAAAGCCTTAGTAGAAGATCAACAATTCAAAGAAGAAGATAATCCAAAAGTTCTTATGTTAATTCTTTAGGATCCTTGGTTCTGAAAGATTGCTTATTTTTTGACATATGGTGAATGCCCTGATGGATTGACTACTAAGAAAAGAAGGGATCTAAAAACAAAATCCATGAATTATGTGATTTATGATGATGCCTTGTACATGAGAGTAATTGATGGAACATTTTAAAGATGTGTGGATTACGCGCAGTATGGAAAGTTATTGACATATTTTTATAATGAGGCATGCAAAGGACACTTCTCTTATACTATCACTACATTAAAATTTTTGTGGCAATGCTATTATTGGCCTAACATATTTAAAGATGCATACAAGTGGGTGTCTAATTGTGAGAAATGAAAGATTTTTAATACTAAACCTTAGCTTACTACCCTACCTCTTAGACCAATAATAATTCAACCTCCTTTTCATAAATGGGGTTAGTTTTTGTAAGCCCAATAAATTCTCCTTTCAGCCAAGGGCACTCTTACATATCGAATGCCACAGACTATTTCAATAAATGGGTTCAAACAAAGTCAATAAGGAAGACTTCATCAAAAGTAGTATGTAAATTTCTCAAAGAGCATATGTTGATCAGGTTTTGAGTTCCTATGAAATTGATAATGGATAATGCATCTCATTTTTCTTCCTTATAAATCATTGAGTTTTTCTAGATACTGGTATTCAAGGTTATCATTCCTCTAATTATTTTCCTCAAGGAAATGGATAGGCTAAATATAGTATTAGGAATCTAGTTAATATTTTGAAGAAATTGGTCTAAGATAATCAAAAAAGTTGGCATAAGAAGATCCATGATGCTTTATTAGCTGATAGAAACACACTTAAAAGGGCCATTGGTATCTCACCTTTTGAATTTTTCTATGGAGTGGAAGCTAATTTCCTTTAGAGCTTATTACATTCAAATTAAAGACAATGATTAAAGAAGATGCTTTCAAGATGGATTAGAGAAGAGGATCTTGTATCTTACCAAAATGCAAGAAGAAAGAGAAGAGATGGTTGATAAAATCACTAAACATCAAGAAAGGGTAAATAATTTGTTTGATAGAAGAGAAAGGCCTAGAAAATTCATGGAAGCTGATTTGGTGTTGCTATCAGATAAGAGATATGAGACAAGGGGCATGGATTCTAAATTTCAATCTTTGTAGAAAGGGCCATTCCAAATCATACAAGTGAATCAGAATAATTCCTTTAATGGGTAGGATTTAAAGTTGTATAAAATGAAAAATTGAAAGTAGGTAACCCTTTCATAGTAGTTAGATAGGTAGGTTTTTCTTTCATGTAGTTTTCTTTAGCTTAGTTGTTTTCTTTCCTAGGTAGTTTGTTGTTGTTTTCCTAGGTTAGTCTATTATTTTTGTTTCCAAGTTGTCATCTTTTCTATTGAACCAAATATTGCTAGCTTTCTTTCAAGAATTATAATGCTTAAATCCCTAGACAAAGCCAATTATTGCCCAAGTTTTCATTCATAGATTTTTTCTCAAGGGTTTTGAGTTAATTCAGGTGTCAATGTCTTGAGTCTGAGTCTAGATTTCCCGTAGGATGGCCTTTCTTCTTATCATTTCTTTGAGCTAACCTAATGGAGGAAATATTATGAGCAATGCACCAGTTTGATGGTTAGGTGATTAGGTTTTGGAGGGTTTGTTATGTGTTTCCATAATGAGAAGAAGGTCTAGATTTTCTATTAATTCATTTTTCTTTGTTCCTAGTCATATTGAAGACAAGGATTCATGTTGTGTAATAGTTTTTCATGGAATATATTGTAGATGATCAAGATCAAATTGAAGAGAAGAAAATAAATCATCAGAAATGGTGAAAGGACCCAGTTAAAGGTTGTGTGACTCTTGTTGCAATGAAATCAATAGCTTATATCTAATCTAATTGTCTACATTGTAAAGTTTACAAGTCAAATGGCTCAAAGATTAAATCTAGATCGATAGATGATGTGTTAAGGATGGAATTATAAATATTCAATGATGAATATCCTCAGTTGTGAGACCTTTAAAAAATCCATGTGCTTGTCATTATGTCATTATGGAGGGTTGCACAGAGAATAATCATGGTGACATAGTGATTAGTTGACATCGGTCCTTAGCACCCAATTGAGGATAACATTTCCAAAAGAATCATTATTGTAGATCAAAATTGAGATAAAGGGTTGTCATTATATCACAATGGAAAGTTGTGTGATTGTTAAGCATTGCAACATAAAGATAGAACAATGTGTATTCTTGTAGGCCATTTCCTTTTATGGATGGTACAATGCTAGATAAGGTGACAAGAGTTTTTATTTGAATGGTTTTATATGAGATAGAGTCAAGGTTATGAAGATATCCTTTTCACCATCGATCTCTAGATCAATCTACACTCATCATTGTGTTGCTTTCTAAAGTTGCACAAAAGATAACCAAAGTGACATAATGATAATTTGATGTGTATACACGAAGGAATTCATGGAGGAAACTAAAAATGGAGAAACAAAGAAGGTTATAGTAATTTAATCTTGACCATTGATTTTAGATCAACACTAGAAATTCAAAGCTTCAGTAATTGTTATAGTATGAATTATAAAGTCTTGGCACCAAATAGTAGAATATAAAGAATTGAAGATATCTACAAGATTTTCTGAATTTATAGGAAGATAAATAGTCATCATATGTTTTTATAAGTAGCATGGATCTAGAATCATCAATAAAAAGATGCCACATGTTCATATTATTGGATAAAATTTTTTATTCTCTTTTCTATTTTGTGATTGTTTCTCTATTGAACTGAGGGATGATAGAAAACTATAAATGTAATCTCATTTGACAATACAAAGGTTAGAAAACTTGATGGTGGATTTGTTTTGTAATTCCATTTTTCCTATTTGCTTGTCCTATTTTGTTGCCCATGCATAGATCAGCTCTACATTAAGAGTTCAAAGACAATCATATGTGATGATGTGATAATCATATGGATTCTATTTCATTTTGGTTATTACAGTAAAGGTGATTCCATTTACTTTCTTCATATATAGTTCTATTTCCTCTCTTGCTAGTTTCATAACATGTTAGATAGTTTTGTTGGGAAGTGAAAGATAAATGTGTATGAATCTATTATTTACTAGTTGGATTTCATGTCATTCAAGGTTTATAGATAGAAAAAAAAAACAATTCCACTTGTCTTCATATGTATTTCTTCTTCCATTTTTCTTCTGTAGTCATTTTATTGGGTTTGATAGGTTATTCAAATATATTTTTCCTAAATTCTTTGTGTCTAAAAACAATTTGGTAATCCTTTATTGCTCTCGAGTTAAGAGCTTATAATGTTAAAATTTCTAATCTCATAAAATATGTTCATTGCATATCATTGCAAATCATAAGAGAGTCATACCTAATAATTTAGAGGGAAATGATAGAATACATACACCTAGCCATTTGTTGGTGGACATCCTTTTGTCTCCCCAAAACATTATGTATTAAAGAGTTAGGTTATAAAATCTAATAGGAGGAAAAATTATTAACCAACAATGTTATGTATGCCAAAAGATAGGTTATTTGGAAAGAAATCATATGAATAGAGCCACAAAAAATCATGACAAGGCAAATAAAGGGAAATGCAAGATTGAAGAGATCAAAACTTAGATGACATAGAAATGGATAAGGAAATTAGAAGAACAAACAAGGAAAGACAATAAAGCTATTATCATCTAAACCAAAGAGTTGGGTGAAACATCAACATCCAACTAAGTAGTCAATGGGATGGTTGGAATTAAGCATTAAAGGAATATCCTACATCACTTCCAGATATACAAGATACAATAGCTCAAATTAGCATATTTAGATAAACAAGATTAAGGAATGGATATATGTTTTAACTAAGTTAAAACCTAGTTCTAATTGAATTTTCTAATAATCCATTCATGCCAAGCTAATTATATGAAGAGCTTACCAAGTTTTCACATCTACTTCTATACGATGCATCTATGAGGCCCTAAAATTTTGAAATTTCGCACAAAAGGAAAAAATGAGGGTTTATTATTTACCTTGCATTTAGAATTTGGATTATGTAGAGAAATTTTGATCCCCCAAGAGGTCAAGAGTGAAGTGTTGTTGGAAGAAAAGTTGTAGGAAAGGGTATTAGTTGTTGCAAATTGTTCACTCACCAAGCATTATGGCATCTAGCTCCAATGTAAAAGAGAAGAAGGGTTCCAAGATGTTCTTGAAGAATCATGTTTTCAAAGCACCAACATTCAAGATCTACCATGTGATTTCCAAGAAAAAAGATCCTTTGGAAGCCCACTCATCCATTCCTCCTAAGGTATTATTGATAAATAATATAAGGTCATTTATCATTATATGATTTAGGATTTAGATTTTTTTGAGCTAAATGAGGTATATAATGCATTATGTTAGAATTGAACAGTGAAGCATGAGAAAAAATATTTGGAAGCCAAGGGTTTGACACATGCCTTATACATGCAACAAAATTTCCAAGTAAAATGGATCAGATATGTTCTTAGTAGGGTTCAAGACATGTCCTTCTGGCTTGAGCAATCCATGAAGGTTAGATGATGATTCATTGAGTTATGAGCTACCCAATGTAGGATAAACCTAAGACAACCAAATCCCTATCTCATGGTGAGCTTGCTAAGAAAACCATAGCGGAATGGGACAATATGGGAATAAAATTGAACAATCTAATTGACATTGAGATCAAATTTGGGATTCATGTAATAGCTCACAAGATTTCAGGTTCAAGAAAGCCAAACAATGTTCCTTGTAGGGTAGTTGACTTGGCATTTAAAGTGGTGAAGAACAACTTATCCTTTTACCTTGCTAAGTTGTAGTTGAGCCAACTAGGAAAAACTATGGAAAGCATTTAGACATTGAAGAAGAATGTGTGTAAGTTTGTCTCTCTTCTTGTATGTTTCTTTTTCCATGTCCAAAATATCTTTTCATCTAAGGGTAATGTGATCTAGAGTAAGGATAGACCGATAATATCCCAAATAAATGATTTCACAAATGAATTGGGAGAAAATTTTGATGGTATAATAGATTCATACTTTAAGAATTTCAAGGAAAAGATGTAGAATAGGTATAAAATTCCAGAACAACTAGCTGAGCAATATGATAAAGACATTTCTTTCCTAGTTGATTGTGGCAATAATAAAATTCAAGAACTCATACCTAAGATTGCATGGGTGACACCCTTAGGGTATGAGGTAAACATTGATGACACCAAAGATATCATTTAGGCCCTTCTAAATATGTAATTTGACCCTAAAGAAACATATTTTGGTACATATGAAGAGGCATAAACTAGGATATATCTAGAAATAGAGATTCCCTAAGTTTTGAAGATAGGAAAGAGGAGAATGGAAACCATCAAGAAGAATTTGGAAAAGAAGATGAAGATGAAGATGAAGAATAGGAAGAAGAAGAAGAAGAAGAAGAAGAACCTCCAAAGAAAAAGGCAAAAGTGATCATGATAACATCAAAGAAAGCTACACCTAAGAAAGTAGCTACCCGTATGATCGGTACTCCAAGGAAGTCAAAAAAGAAATTGAAGCTTTTGAATGATGATGAAGAGGAGGAGAAGAATCCTTTCATTCAACTGAAAAAGCTCCCATTATTGTTTGAGTAGAAATTGAAAAGGTTAAAAGAACAAAGTGTCATGGCAAGATTCAAGTATATCAAATATGAATCTAGAGATAAGGAGGAGTAGTAGAAAATAGAACATGCTTTGGTAGAAAAGAAGGCTAAATGGTAAATATGATTCAAATGAGCTAAAAATCCAAGTTCCTAATGTTTTACTTAAGGAAGAAACATAAAGATGGACCAATGTTGTGAAAATAAAGAAGGACATTAGAGAACGAAATCTGAAGAGCATCATTCCTAACTTCACAAAAGAAGAAATCAAGGAGGTCATGAAAAAACATGAAAAAGAGTAGACTCCTAGGTTCAAGGCATTTCAAATTTTTTCTAATAATATTGAAGAGGTTGTTTGGTCTACAACAAAGTTGTAGAAAACTATTTTTGAGGAAGAGAATAAGATAGAAAATGATGAAAAGCCATATGTATAGACTATAAAAGAGTCAGATTTAGAAACAACGGAAGCTACTATAGTTTCCTCTCTACCCTCCACTCCAAGCCAAGCCATTACTTCATCAAGTGTGGAAAAGATAGAGAAGGAGAAAAACAAGTCTTGTATCCACCCAAGTAGTAACCAAGCAATTGTCTCTGACTACCTCTAGGACAGGTTTAACCAAGTGAAAATGAGAAAAGGATGAGGACAAGGTTGATAAATAAAGTAAAGAAGAATCTAAGATTCAACTAAGTGGAGAAGAGAAGAAGGGTGAAGATAAAGGAAAATAAATATTAGTTTCTCCAAGTGTCAAAGGAAAAGAAAAGGAAAATATTTTTGATGAGATAGATCTTGATACAAATATTTTGACTCCAAATTGGGATCAATCCAATCTTACTTCTAAGCAATGGAAATTCTTAGTGAACTATGGAGGAAAAGAGCACAAGAGAGAAAATTGAAAGCGGAAAGGGATAGAGGAAAGGTTCTTGAAGATATCAAGGACATATTTTTGGACATAATGCAAGTTGAGGTAAATAATGAGGCTCCTATTATTGAAAAAATGATTGATATTATACATAAATTCAATAAGGATATAGATGGATAGGATGAACTTTTGTAAAGGACAAAAAGAAAATTTGAAAATAAAGTTTTGGAGAATGTAGCAAAGAAGATTTCTATTGATCAAGTGGAATTTTCCACTGTCATTAGTACTCTAGAAGGACCTGTAAATAATGTGATGTAGGGGCATCTTGGGCGCAAGGGAAATCTTGCATCACCCAAAAATATTTTATTTTTCAGTCTTTTCTATTTTAATAAGGACTAGTAGATAGGGTGGTTATGATTTACGGGAACTTACTATTTCTAGTAAGTTTTTCATATGAGCTCAAAATGTTCTCATTTTTTATAAGAAGGTTTATTTTAGAGCTATAAGCCTACCATAAAAATATCATTTCTCAAGCATTAGTATTAGTGAAGTTATTGTGGATATTTGATGGAAAATTTTGTAGAAAAATCTTTAGGCTCACCATTGGATGCCTTAGAATGCCTGGATGAGGTTTGAAAACTTCACAAAAGAGTGCTAGCACAATTTTGAGTTTGTAGATCAGTAGTTGGTATTTACAAAAAGTGGTTATAATATCCAATCAGAGCAACAGTTCATGAGTTATGGCCTTTAGAAGTTGGGCTATCAAAATTTCTAAGATAATTTGTCAAAGATGTATTTGGCCAACTCTATGTACTGTTAGGGTTTTTTGTCCCTAGGTATTATGTTTGAGCATCTAGAACCTTCCTGGGTGGCATACAAATACCTATTTAAAAAATGCCCAAACATTTTCGAGGACAACACTAGGTGATAGATCACAACTTGTCTATCAAATCATTGTATTGAAGGTGGCCATGTGGGTTAGCATATTGTACTTATGAATTCTTTAATTTTGCATTTGTGGTGTGTTAGTGGATAGATTTTCCTTTAAGAAAATGCATG
This sequence comes from Cupressus sempervirens, assembly GCA_028749045.1. Lineage (NCBI taxonomy): Eukaryota > Viridiplantae > Streptophyta > Pinopsida > Cupressales > Cupressaceae > Cupressus > Cupressus sempervirens. The sequence goes on along the minus strand of CM053789.1, from coordinate 845,114,302 downwards.
CAAATCTAACCCTAAGTGCCTAAGTGAAAGGACAAATCAACACCAATAGTTGGATAGGTTATCATGAGATTGATAACCTTTGTCTAAATTTTATTGGGTGCAGCTCCTTGTGTGAGATATTAAATGAATTAATTGCAAATGCTTTTAACTAGAAAGTACAAAAGGATATCAAGCATCTATCAAAAAATATATCCTAGATGCATAAACCTTAAAAGAAAGTAAAGAATAGTAGATGACACAAGGTTCATTTGTTGAAAGCTACATTACATAATGAAAATGAAAATATATCTTCCATCCTTTTGAGAGAATTAAAATTAGAGCTTTGAAAGACATTTTGAAATGATAGTGTAATAAGGAAACAATGATATCAGAATGTAATTTTAGAGAAAATTGAAAATGACGTGAAAATCATAATCAGTGGAAGGAAAAATACATTACAATCAAAGTTTAATGTGTTTAAACTCCAACCTCCCTTGCCTGACTGTAAAAGACCATAAAGACTCTTCCACACATTACAACCAAACCATTATTTAAAGAAAAATAGAAACTCCTCTCACAATATTACATCAATCACCAAAATCCTATCTCTGTCTTAGATACATAGTTCAGAAAAAGAAAAACTACCCATGCTCTGTCTCTCATGACCTCTCAAAAAAAATGGAATGATTTTGCGAAAAACTCCTCCCTTCCTGGAGCACACAGTCTATAGTCTAGAAGCTACTAAAGAATTGGAACCTCCTGGCTATTTGATGTTCTAATAATAATTAGGCACTAGTAAACCATATTCAGTTCTTGTAACCGAATCTTGAAATCACCTCCCTCATCTTTACTTTCTCATCTTCATGACTTTTATTTCAAATAAACTTTCACTTCCACCCCATGTCCTTTTAATTTCCTCTCTTTTATGGTTACAAGAGTAATCTTAAAATATGATGAAGAAAAGCAACAAGAACTTGACATGTGGCTCATAAGGAAATAAACTATTTACCAAGTACATATATGTCTCAACCTTGATTTAGATAACTATTTACCTTTCAACATTTTGATTTTCTATTGTATAAACCATTATTGCATCTTACCTCTCATTAGTGAGATGAATTCAAGATAAATAATGATTACAGGGGTCATCGTATGTTTTATTTAAGTAGATGCCACTTTTACTAAGTGGGCTCTTAACAATTATCATATAGCTTTATTGCTAATCCCATGAGCTTTCTTTATCATCGCTCCTTTACTATTCTAATAACTTCAATACCACATCGAATACTAGCCCAACATTTTGAAGGCATCTCAATAGAGTACTGGCCTAGTGTAAAGCAATATTCAATTACTTCACCCCCATTTATGAGGCTTTGGCGAGCCAATCCATTGATTTCCGTAGTGTAATGCATATGTGGTAGCAATAGCTTGAATATAGGATGCATAAAGTTGAGCTACCTATGAGTGGCAATACTATAAGGCTCTAGAAAGCTTTTACTTCTAGAAACAACATCTTCATGCCACCCATTATAGGATGCTCCACTTGATCTTCATTTAAATAGTTTGAGCATGAATTCTCTCCAAATATTCTAAACAATCTGATCTAGCAAGTGTTCATAATCAAAATTGGTTGCAAAATACTCTCTTTTCCTTTGTTGAGAATCTATCATACCAATGCTCAGCTTGTAAGCAATTGACAACTCCAACCCATGAAATTTGTAAATGCTATGATCACCCTTCAAGAATTTCCAAACCATCAACTCCCAAAAATCATAAGAATCCCAAGACTGGAGCTAAATGCTTTGTCTTAGAAACTATCAACCATGTCGGCTCACATTGTGGGAGATGCATTAGCTTTTGGGCTACTTCCTTTTCCATTCAAAACACTACCCCCCAAGTGCTGGAATTTATATATATTCATTACTAAATTGGTGCAGTCATCGAGCTTGAATGTCATTATGCCTAGTTTCTTATGTTATGCTGACCCATATTCAATCTACACTTTGTCTATGGAATACTATAACTATGATGATGACAAGCACTTGTCCTAAATTTGGATGCTACATCTCCCAACTGCAATGTTGTTTGTAGTCACAAATTTCCATGAAGAGGGGTTGAATTTTTATGTGTCATCATGTGCATTTATAGCTATATTCAGCACCTCAAAAAACATGGCACAAACAACTTCAAGTAATTCAAGATTAATACATAGGAGGTAAGGCATTTGCCTCCGCTGCTCAATTTTTTCCTACTTTGGAGTCTTTTCATGGTATCAATTTTGTGAAACTCCTTGGGCTAGTAGTTCTTTCACCTTGCCATCTATATAGAGTTTAGATGGACATCCATGGGCTTCCAAGATCAAAGACACTCAAGAGTACCAAGACCAAGCTACACCATTTCTTGATTAAAAGTATCTATGTAGAAATATCCATGTGTTTCACACCATCCTGTAAGTGACTCATAAGACACAAATCTTGAGCATGCAAAAAAACATCTAATATAGCAAGGTGATAGATATCATAGGGCATGACCCAATTTACACCACACTTGGCAGATTGGCAAGACTCAACATACAAGATAAATTCCTACTGTAGATTTGCTAAAAATTCATGGTACTCACTACACATTTATTTGTAGAACTCACTTCAATCCCAAGTAGGAATACAATGCTTTTCCTAATAGGATGTTCATGGAATGCAAGAGCTCCATCAATAATTTCTATTCCACAAATGTTGCAGTCCTTTCCCTAATGAAAAAGAATAAAATCATCATTTCTGATTTTCTTCCAATTGAGACCACAAGACACCCATTGAATATTTGATGCTGCCAATCAATTCAAAATGAAGTTTAGTCTCTATGTCTGCACATGAGTCATGCCATTTCTTTGCAGTCACTTTTGAAACTCGTGACTTCTTCTCCACAACAAAATTTTCATTCTCATTTTAATGAACTAACAAAAGACCATGACTAACTCATCTCTTCATTCATGCATCCCTGATGTGATAGTGGCTTGATTATTATTGACTACCAAGTAATAATTTAGGGTGACTTGATTATTTCACTTCAAAGGAGAAACTTATTCATCTTACCTTGGGTTCAATCTTCATTGATCACCACATTCAAAATACCATCTCATTTTTTTGTGGGTGCCGCCAAACACTAACATTCTGATAAATATACTTTCACCATTCTTTAGTCTCCATTTTAACATATTTCTCTTTATTGTCAGTGCTTCAAAAATAAATTCCAATGCAAACTCATGGTATGTATCATGAGATTGGTTAGATGTTCCAATAATGGGGGTCAAGCTTCCTTGTTTAGGAGTTTATTTCTCCATTATTTCTTATGTATAGCCAACATCCAACTATGGCATCTTCATTATAGAAATGTGATGGTTTTACTGTATGTTGGGCTATGGCCTAAGAATAATTGCTTCAGCTTCCTCAATGATTGCATATGTCATTATTAAACTTTCTCAAACCTTTGGGTTGAGCTAGACCTTTGAGTTTGAACTCTGAAGTTTTGAATTAAGGAACTTTGAAGATTTACAATGATGGTATTTTGTTCTTTGAGTAAGGTGTATCCTCAAATTATGACTTCTAAACTTTTGTATTGACCCCGAATCATGAATTTAGGCCAGGCTTTGAACTTTTTTGAAACTTATAATTGCACAATCTTTCTGACCCTTATCAAAACTATGAGCTTTGAATTCAGACCATGAGGTAGGGCCAGCATAGTAACTTTAATGTTGAAACTATTGAATCTATGACAACTCTGCATCTTGAACCATGAGTCTGAACTCTGTTTGTGTTGAACCTATAGGATGACTCATTTGAACCACTTTGAATTACTTCAAAATTTAGTTCAAAGTGGTTCAGAAACTCTGCACTTAAAACTTTGAATTTTGGTTTTTATGTGTCCCAACATAGTGGAAATGATAAGTCCATATTTTGCTCTCACATTTTTTTTGTTTGTATGTTTCTATTATGAGTTTATGGTATTAAGGGGAGTTCCATGCATCAAGTGGTATCAAATCTAGAGTTATTCAGTGTGTGGACAGATCACTGACTATGAGGCAGTTTGCACCAAGACAATGGTTTAGGTTAAGCATGTAGACAGGTCACCAAATGTAAGGTAGTTATACTAGGGTTTCAATGGAAGTGTGAAAATTACTCCACAAAGAGAGTGTGACAGAAGAGTTTTAGGTGTTACACCTGAGAGTTTTTGAGCCCTCCAAAGACAAATGCAAGCATTGGAAGAAAAAATGTGTAGAGGAATGAGTCTTCCAAGAACAGATGAAAGTGCGGATGAGGTGTTAGGATAAACCACGGACAGAAATAAAAAACTACATGCAAATATAACCAATAAAAAAATAATAATAGATCACATAGAAATGAACACAAGGCACCAAGATTTAACATGGTTCACCCAATCCTTGGGCTATATCCACCAAACAGCAAGTCCGATCTTATTACAATCCAGTGATTACAACCTAATTACAATCCGTAATCCCTTACAGCTCAATACTGCCGCAAGAACCAATTTTGTATCACAACATTATATAAAAAATACCCAACCCTAAGCCCCTTTTATACAAGTATTAAACCGCTTTAGGGTTATAACATGTCAGCCATATGTCGTCCATAATATGTCAGCTACCATGTCGGCTACTACCCAAAAAAATTTTCCACTATTTATGAAGTATGTACAGTACTTTCCTGATCAGTCACCACAATCTAACAATCTCCCACTTGGGGACTGATCAGGCTCCACACTAAACAATAATCTCCCACTTGGAGACTAATCCTGTAGCAATACCACTACCACATGGGGCTCCCACTGGATCAAACCATCCTGGACTCTACTATTCTTTTATTAATGTTCAGTCTAAAAGACCAACCGAAGCTGAAGAGGAGTTTAGCTTCTCCCTTGTTACAACCTTTGTCAACATATCTGCTAGATTGTCATTGGTATGTATCTTCTCCAGCTTTAACTGTCCATCCTCCAAAACTGACCAAATGAAATGGTACCGCAACTGTATGTGTTTGGTCTTAGAATGCAGAGCTAAATTCTTAGCAAGATGAATGTCACTCTGACTATCTGTGAACAAATAATTATCCTTCTGAGGATGTCCCAATTCTTCCACGAAGAACTGAAGCCATATCATCTCCTTGGCTGCCTCTGTAGTAGCAACATACTCTGCCTCTGTAGTGGAGAGAGCATTAATCTTCTGTAAACTAGAAACCCAGCTCACGGCTGCCCCCAAATCCTTCATAGCAAATGCATGTGCTAATTGGCGTTTCAGCCCCTTAATATGATCCATGTTAGACCCAGCTACAAGTATATCATCAACATATAAACATAAAATAATGTAGCTATCATCATCCAACCTCTTAAAATAAACATAGGAATCTGAATGACACCTATTATATCCATGCTCATGCATAAAACTGTCAAATTTCAGATACCATTGCCGAGGTGCTTGCTTCAAGCCATATAAACTTTTCTTCAATTTGCACACTAAGTTCTCCTTACCTTTGACCTCAAAACCCCGTGGCTGAGCCATATATATTTCTTCATTCAAATCACCCTAAAGAAAGGATGTTTTAACATCCATCTACTCTAAATGCAAATCTTCAGTAGCCACAAGACTTAAAATAGTACAAATAGAAGTCATTTTAACAACAGGAGAAAATATCTCATCAAAATCAATTCCTTTTTTCTGTGCAAATCCTTTTACAACAAACCTGGCCTTAAATCTTTTCTTACCTCCTTCCTCTTCTTTCAACCTATAAACCCACTTATTCTGTAAAGCCTTTTTACCTGCAGGCAAATTGCACAAATCCCATGTCTTATTTTTTAGCAAAGAGTCCATTTCATCTTTCATTGCAGACTTCCACTGAATCTTAGTATCCACCTGCATAGCTTCATCATAACTTTCAGGTTCACCAGCATCAGTAAGTAAAATAGAATACAAAGAGGGAGAAAACCTTTGTGGAGGTCTAATTTTCCTTGTTGATCATCTAACATTCACTGGTGTGTGTGGTATTTGTTGTTGCGGTTGTTGCACATCATGAGGAATGGCTGGAACATCAACTTTTGGAGTATCATCCAACACTACACAATCATCTTCTTTCTTCTCATGTTGCTGCAACAGATCTTTGTACAACACTTTTTCATTGAATATGACATCTTGGCTTCTTATAATTTTAAGATTTTCAAAATCCCAAAGCCTAATACCAAATTCATTAACACCATATCCAACAAAGACACATTTCTTTGATTTAGCTTCTAGCTTGGTTCTATTTTCAGAGTCTATATGAGCAAAAGCTTCACAATCGAAGGTCTTGAGAAAAGAATAACTCACCTTCTTACCAGTCCATGCTTCCTCTGGAATACCACAACCCAAAGGAGTAGAGGGAACTCTATTAATCAAATATACTATAGTATTGATAGCCTCCACCCACATGTGTAAGGGCAACCCAACATGCAACCTCATGCTCCTTGTGCGCTCCATTATAGTCCTGTTCATGTGTTCAGCCACTCCATTTTCCTGTGGAGTCCTTGGAACAATTTTTTGTCTATGAATACCATTAGTGGAGCAATAATCTTCAAATTCATTACTGCAATACTCACCACCATTATCAGATCTGAGACATTTTAATTTCTTACCAGTCTCATTTTCAACCAAGCATTTCCATTTCTTAAAAGTTTGAAATACATCAAATTTCTGTCTAAGGAAATAAACCCATACTTTTTTAGTTGCATCATGAATAAATGTAACATAGTAATGAGAGCCACCAAGGGAAGATACCTGAGCTGGTCCCCATACATCTGTATGCACAAGCTCTAATTTCTCCTTTTTGTTTTCCTTCCCTGTCTTTACAAAACTCACTCTCTTTTGGTTTCCATACACACAACTTTCATAGAAATCCATATTCACACATTTTAGACCTGGTAAAACTTTCCTTGAATGAAGTAATTTCATACCTTTCTCACTCATGTGCCCAAGTCTATTGTGCCACAGCGCTGTATCAGAATCTACAGCAGCTATTTGTTCTCCCTGCTCAACTACAGTAATTGTTCCTGAATATTCATTTTTCTATGAAACAATCAAAGTAGAAGGAACAATATGACCTATACAAAGATATAAAGGGCCTACTTTCACACCTTTTTCTACTACAAGGGAACCTTTTGAAACCTTCCAATTTTTATCATTAAAAGTAACTACACAACCCTCATCACCGAGTTGCCCTGCTGAAACTAAATTTGTACTTAGTTTTGGAACATGTCTTACCTCATGTAGTAGCCAATGATTCTCATTCTGCAACTTAATCTTAATTTTTCCCTTTCCAACAATCTGACAGGGTTCATTATCCCCCAAATAAACAAGCCCAAAATCCCCTTGGACATAATCAATGAAATAACCTCTATGAGGTGTAGCATGAAATGAAGCACCAGAATCTAAAACCCATGAATCATCAACACTCTCTAAAGACAGAAGAAAAGCATCCTCTTCGGATTTGTTACTTACCACATTTGCCTCCTTGTCTCCATCTGATTTATCTCCTTCATTTTTCTTTCGATTCCAGCAATCTTTCTTTTTGTGCCCTGGTTTCCCACAGTACCAGCAATCATTTGGTCCTCTCGATTGAGACCTCCTCCCCTTTGACTTTCATCTTGATTTCCCATGATTTCTAGAGTTACTTCCTCTTTCAGTCATTCTGTCCCTGCTTTGTGCATTTAAAGCACTTCCTAATGTAGATCCACCTGAGGATTTTCTACAAGTTTCCTCACTTAAAATAACACCAATCACATCATCATATTTTAGGGTACTAGATCTAGGAATAGAATTACTCACCGCCATTACCAAGCCATTCTAGCTTTTAGGCAAAGAACACAAAATCAAGAGAGCCCTAATTTCTTCATCAAAATTGATACCCACAGAAGATAATTGACTAGTAATAGTATTAAACTCATTTAAATGATCTGCAACAGATCCACCTTCTGCCATTTTCATATTAAATAAACACTTCATGAGAAATGCCTTATTTGAAGCGGAGGGCTTTTCATACAGTGTCGCTAGGGTTTTCATCAAATCTTCTGTCGTCTTTGCTTTTGTAATATTAAATGCCACCGATGGTGCCAAGCATAACCGAATGCTTACGAGTGCCTTTCTATCCAAAATGTCCAATTCAACCTCTGACATAGTTCCCTGATTCTTGGCTTTTCCTTCCAACGGCTTCCATAAATCCTTCTGATATAAATAGTCTTCCATTTGCATCTTCCATAACTTGAAGTTCTGCCCATTAAACCTGTCAACCCTCAGCTTACCCTCTTCTTCCATCACTCCCACTCAACTGTGAGACTCCCACTTAACCGTGAGACTTTCCAGCAGAGGATAACTAAAATACAACCTTGCTCTGATACCACTTATTAGGATAAACCACGGACAGAAATAAAAAACTACATGCAAATATGACCAATAACAGAAAAAATAATAGATCACACAGAAATGAACACAAGGCACCAAGATTTAACGTGGTTCACCCAATCCCTAGGCTATGTCCACCAAACAGCAAGTCCAATCTTATTACAATCCAGTGATTACAACTTGATTACAATCTGTAATCCCTTACAACTCAATATCACTGCAAGAACCAATTTCGTATCACAACATTATATAAAAAATATCCAACCCTAAGCCCATTTTATACAAGTATTAAACCGCTTTAGGATTATAACATGTCGGCCATATGTTGGCCATAATATGTCAGCTACCATGTCGGTTATTGCCCAAAAAAAAATTTCCACTATTTATGAAGTATGTACAGTACTTTCCTGATCAGTCACCACAATCTAACATGAGGATGAAGTAGAAGGAAATTTTGAAGTAGAAACAGTTCTAAATCTAGAGAAAGAGAGGCTTTTTAGAGCCATCTCTAAGATAGAAAAAAGACCTAATTTTGAAGTTCCCACACTTTTAAGAAATCTTGACCTAGAGGAGTCGATCAATTAGATCAATGAACTAGAGGAGTACTTTAAGTATGAAGATATTGATGATCTTGATAGGGTCAAGTTTATGAACGCAAAACTAAAGGGACATGTGAAGATTTGGTGGTAGGAGTTTTAGTTGGAGCAAAATGGAAAGGGAGAGGAAAAGATCGCTAGATGGGATTGGATGAAAGATAAATTAAAGTGACAATTCGTTCCTATGGATTATGAGCTTGATCTATTGAAGAAAATGCAACGGTTGAAGCAAACAAGAAAATCTAGTTAAGAGTATACCGAAGAGTTCTATTGAGTTCTCATTAGAATTGGCCATGTAAAAGCTAATATAGAGAAAGTTGCCCATGATCTTAATGGGTTAAGGCCAAGTATTCAAGATGAGCTAAGTTTGGTTCGAGTGAGTAGTATTGAGGAGGCACACTAGTTTTCCCTAAGAGTTGAAGAGAAACTAAGTAAGAAGGTTGTGGTGGAAGATCTAGTGGACAATCTTATGGTGGTCATAATGATGAAAAATAGTAATTAGAACCAGAGGTGAAACAATTTCAATACTTTCCATGATCAGAATAGTAGATATCAAAGAGGAAGAGGTAGAGGACAAGGATCTAGAAGAGGAAGCTTTTGTAGAAAATATTTTCACTATGGAGAAGAAGGGAATAGAGCATTTAAATGTACCCAACACCAAGGAATGACATATCAAAGAATAGAAAGTCAGGTGAGAGTTATACATGTTGATGAAGATGCCAGATACTTACATTTTGAAGATATTTAAAGATGAGAAGTCCTAGTTAACCAAAGAGTTCTGCTGAGTGGTGAGAATGAACTTGAGAAAAGAAGGAGCTTGTTTTGCACAAGGTGTAGATGTGAAGGTAAGTGTTATGATGTGATCATTGATGGTGGAAGTAATCTAGTGTCAAAAATGATGGTCACCAAATTGAAGCTGAAGAGGTAGAAACACCCACATCCATACCATATTTCTTGGGTGCAAGATGACTACAAGGTCATGGTCAATTAGATGTGCTCAGTAAAGTTCAAGATTGGAAGCTACCAAGATGAGGTACTATGTGATATCATACCTATGGAAATATGTCATATATTGTTTCCCATAGGCCATGGTAGTTTGTTAGGCATGATGTACATGATGGGCAAGCAAATACCTACACTCTAAATAAGGATGGAGTGAAACATAAGTTGAAGTTGTTGAAGGATAAAGAAGAAAAGGTATGTAGTGCTACCAGAATATGTTTTGTTGATGGAAAAGAGTTTCTTAAAGGTATGAAACATGAGCATATGTATTTTTCTGTAATTCCTAAAGATAGTAAAGAAGAAGTAGAGGAGGTACCTATAGAAGTTGCAGCTATGTTGGAAGAGTTTTTTGTTATTGTATTAGATAATGTACCTGATGGATTTCAGCCACTAAGGAAGATTAGTCACCAAATGGATTTGGTCCCAAGATCTAGTTTTCAAAACAAGGTAGTGCATGGAATGATACCAAAAAAAAGTGAAGAGTTCAATAGACAAGTTCATGAGTTGTTGCAAAAGGGGTTGATTCAAGAGAGTCTGAGTCCATGTGTTGTCCCAGTAGTATTAGCACTGAAGAAGAATGGGGAATGGAGGATGTGCACAGATTCTCACACTATCAATTGGATCACAATAAACGATAGATTTCCATTACCAAGGATGGATGATATTATGGAACATTTGAGTGGAGCTAAGTATTTCACAAAGATAAATCTAAAGAGTAGGTACCATCAAATTTTTATCATAGAAGGTGATGAGCGGACGAATACTTTCAAGACAAGGGAAGGACTATATGAGTGGTTAGTCATGCATTTTGAGCTAACCAATGCACCAAACACTTTCATCAGGCTCATGAATGAGATACTAAAGGAGCTTATGGGTAAGTTTTTCATTGTTTACCTAAATGATATATTTATCTTTATAATACATTAGAGGAGCATTTGATTCATGTTCACAAGGTGTTTGATAAGTTGAGGGAAGAAAAGTTGCTAATAAACCTAAAGAAGTGCAGTTTTGTAAAGAGTTGGTGTACCTAGGATTTGTAGACTTAGGAGAAGGTTTGAAAATGGACCCAAAGAAAGTGAAGACTATCCTTGAATGGCCTACTCAAAAAAGTGTGATAGAGGTAAGCTATTTTCATGGACTAGCTACATTTTATAGAAAGTTCATAAGAAGTTTTAGTAGTATTTATGGACCCTTGATTGAAACAATGAGAGGGGATAGGAAAGAGTTTAAGTTGACCAGAGGAGAAGATAAGAGTTTTAATCTATTTAAATAGAAAGTTACTAAGCAACCTATTTTAGCACTTCTTGATTTTAACAAGGTGTTTCGAGTAGACCGTGATGCTAGTGGTACTACAATAGGAGTTGTTTTGAGCTAGGAAGGTAGACCTATTGGTTATTTCAATGAGAAGTTGAATGATGCAAAAAGAAAATATTTTGTTTTTGATAAACAAATTTATGCTATAGTTCAAGAATTGAAGAAGTGGAGACACCATCTTCTTCCCAAGGAGTTTTTTTTGTATACTGATCATCAAGCTTTGCAATACTTGAATAGTCAGAGAAAATTGAACCAAAAGCATTTAAAGTGGGTTGAGTTTTTGGAGAGTTATACATTTTTTTTGAAACACAAGAGTGGGAAGTCTAACAAAGTTGCACATGCTCTTAGTAGAGACAACTTTTTCTGATAGAAGTGCAGATAGAGATTTTTGGGTTCAAGGATCTTGTTACACTATATCTAGATGATCCTAATTTTGTTGAAGTGTGGAAGGTTTGTATAGAACCTATTACACATGACAGATAAAGTGGTAGGATTTCATGATCTAGGATAATATATTGTTCAAAGGAAGCTAGTTGTGCATTCCTAAAAGTTCAATTAGAGAGAATCTCATCAAGGAGAAGCATAGTGGAGGATTGGCTAGATATTTTGGCAAAGATAAAACCATAGCCTTGGTTGCTGAAAATTACTACTGGCCATAGTTGCAGCAAGATGTGATGAATTTTGTACAAAGTTGCAGAGTATGTGAGATGGTGAAAGGAGTGAAGCAAAATACAGGGTTGTATCAGACATTACCTATGCCAGAGAAACTGTGGGAGGATATCAACATGGATTTTGTTCTTTGATTATCGAGGACATAGCATGAGCATGATTCTATTTTTGTGGTGGTTGATAGGTTTTCAAAGATGGCACATTTATTCCTTGCAAGAAGACTAGTGATGTTGTTCATGTATTAGAGTTACTTTTTAGAGAAGTGGTGAGATTACATGGTCTACCAAAGAGTATAGTTTCAGATCAAGATACCAAATTTGTTGGGTATTTTTGGCATAAATTATGGAAGAAGTTGAAGATAGATTTGAAGTTTAGTTCATCACATCATCCATGGACTGATGGATAGATAGAAGCCATGAATTAGATTTTGGGAAACTTGCTGAGATGCTTGGTTGGAGATAAACCAAAAGGATGGGATATGATTTTACCACAAACAAAATTTTCATATAATAATTCTGCCAATATGAGTATTGGTAAATCACCATTCCAGATTGTATATGGGAGTAGTCCCATAAAAACTTCTGAGCTAAGGTAGTTGGATAAAGGAGAGATAAGTAGTGGGGTAAAAGCACAAACTTATGTCACCCTTTTGTAAAGGAAATGGCTAACAAAAGTATGATAGCTCACCTTCAATGACATAGAACTAGCATTATCATATTGAATTTGAAAATGTAGTAAATTAATGAAATGTGTAGAAATTGATGAAGTTTATGATTATAATTTTTAATAATTATTTGCAATAAGAATTGATATATTTTCCTAATTTTTAAAGATAAAATTTTAGCCATAGAAAAATGTCAAAAATTAAGGGTCTAGTTCCCACCACAAAACTAAATGGAAAGATTTCATACTATGTTATAGATAATATATATAGCTAGAACAATCAAAAATAAAAATTGTCTTTAGATTTATATTTTCTCTTCAAGAATGATTCAAATTTTAGCTCACCTAGAATCGATAGTTTTCATCTCCCACCACACTTTTCAAAACAGATTTATTCTAGCTAGAAGAAAAATTATACATTCTGGAAGACAATTCTCTCCTCTAGGATGCCATATAATTTTAATTTTTTTTGATATTATTTAATATTTTTTTCTTTCCCAAAATTTTTATCTTTTCAAGTGTTAATATATGTTCTTGTAGAATTTATTAATTAAAATATAATATATCTAATTAAAACACTATAAAATCTATACAAGAATATTATTGACTTTGAGCTCTATAAAATGGTGTTTATATGTTATTAAAATAATATCATAAAAAATAGTAAAAGTTATTGAAGAGCTATTTTTCTGAAATAATTTAATTTCTTTAGTAATTGGATATAAACTACTATAAAACATGTATTTAATTGACATTTCCAAATAGAAAAGTGTGAGACCATATCTAACTTAGCTACAATAAATTTATCTAGATCATATGTTTGAACAAAATTAGTTTTAAAATAGAAATCCTCAAATTCAATCGTCTTGATAAGTCAGCCTAAAAGGTGACACAACTTTGTACTTTTACCGAGTGGTAAAGCAACTTTGTATCATCCATGAGGAGGTGAGGAAGAACATAATAAAGATGAATACATAGTATAAGGCTAAGTCAAATGTGAAAAGGATATATATAAGGAATTTCAGATTGTACGTGAAGTCATGGTTCTTTGAGAAAGGAGCATTTTCCAGTGGGCACATATAATAAGTTGAAGATGAAGAATTTTGGATCATGCAAGATAGTGAAGAGGCATGATTCTAGAAATGCATATAAAGTGGAGTTGCCTAATAAATTGAATAATTCACAAGAATTTAATATTTTAGATTTGATAGAGTATTATGAAGGAGGTCATGGAGATGAAGTTGTAGAAGTGTAGAGGAGCATTCCAACAGCTAGTTTGGCTACAAAGGAAATTGAGGAGATACTAGATAGTCATGTTGGAAAAAAAACTAGAAATAAAACATACGAGGAATATCTAGTCAAATGGAAAGGGTGACCGGTTGAGAACTCATCATGGCTAGCAAAGGAGGAGGTTAACTATCTTTGTTTTCCTCTAAACACTTGAGATGTGACAGGGCCATTTCACAAATTAGCTCAGATGTTTGATGCAAGAGCATCCTGGGTGCAAGGGTATTCTTGTATCACCGAAAAAAATTTTATTTTCAATATTTTCTATTTTAATAAGGACTAGTAGATAGGGTGGTTACTATTTATGGAAACTTACTAGTTTTAGTGAGTTTGTCATACAAGCTCAAAATGTTCTCATTTTCTATAGGAAGGTTCATTTTAGAGTTGTAAGTGAACCATAAAAGTATCATTTCTCAAGCATTCATATTAGAGAAGTTATTGCAAATTTTCAATGGAAAAATTTGTAGATTTAGCCTCACCATTGAAGGCCTTAGAGTGCTCAGATGACATTCAAAAACTTGATGGAAGGGTGCTAGTGCCATTTTGAGTCTATAGATCAGAAGCTAGCATTTTTAAAAAGTGTTTATAATAGCCAATCAAAGAAATAGTTCATGAGTTATGACCTTTGGAAGTTGGGGTACTGAAATTTCTAAGATAATTTATCAAAGATGTATTTTGATTACTCTATGTGTATTGTTGGGAGCTGTCGATCCTAGGTATTATGTTTGAGCATCTAGAACCCTCTCAGGCAGCATAAAACTACCTATTTAAGAAAGGCCTAAACATTGTCTAGGACAGCTCTAGGTGATAGTTCATAGCTTGTCTTTCAAATTATTGTATTGAAGGCACCCATGTGGGTTAGCATATTGTACTTATGAATTCTATAATTTTGCATTTGCTGTGCAAATAAGAAGTCCATATTTTGTTCTCACATTTTTGTGGTTTCTATGTTTTTGTTAAGAGGAGTTCTCTACATCATAATGTTATTTCCTTATTTACAAAACTACGTGATACCTCAATTTTCACCAAGAAAATAAAGGATAAATTGACAAATATTGATGAATATTTGAGGAAAAATGCTACTTAGGTAACACTTGACTAGAGTTCTAGCTCTAATCGTTTTGTAAAAGTTAGGATTTTGACATATTTGTAGGTAGAATTATTGAGTGAGGAAGCCAAAACTAGGGAAATAGTATCAGACATTCAATGTATGATACTTCCTCACATGGATGTGATGCAAAAACATCTTGTGCATGAAAAGACACTAGTACATGGCATAAGCTTCTTAGTTGTAGATCTCATGATGGAGTTATCAGCTAAAGTTCAGATTGAACTACACATTTTGAAGATATTGAAGGAAAATTCGAATAAAATAATGTCTTTAATTTTGAAGTTGCATCATGATTTCCTCACTCATTTTTGTATCATCTTATAAAGATATGTTTATGGAATTTGCAACAAAAACAAAGGGGAAAATATAGGAGATAATCTACATGAGGAAAAATATAGCAAAAAATGTATACATCAATATGTACAAGTGAAACTTACATGTATATATAAAGAAAATGATTACATGTAAATATAATAATAATTTTTAAAAAAATAAAAAAATCCATTTAGTTGTGACCAAACAATAGAGTTTTTAGTTCAAACTGAGTTGTAGAAGCAAGCACATGGAAAGGGAGAGTTTGACATAAAAATTTTGATTAAGAGATTTATGGCTACTAATAAAACTACACAATATAAGGTTTTTTCACTAATGCCAAAGGGAGAGATTGTTGACCCTGTGGAAAGACACATTGTTAATTAGTGAAAAAATGCTTAAGTCTATTGATCTCAAATTGGTTTTGACAATTGAGTGTCAACACACATAAGATATTTACTAAGTTCATGTCGAACTAGTAACACTTGTTGAGTATAATTTGTATAGATCTATGTTGATTTGCAATGAGTGCTAAGTCACTCATGTGCCGAGCAGTTCAAGTGCCAAGTGAATAGTTGATGTTGAGAAAGTTCAAGTGCCAAGCAAGATAGAATTATAGTAAGTGTTGAGTATCAGTATTATCAAGTGTTGAGTAACATAGAATGGACCTAGTTGTTTGTGATGGCACAAAAAACTATGAAAACCATTTTTTTTTTAGCCGATTTATGGATAGATCTTGAAGCTTTGAAGATAAGATCGAATCTATTTGGATTCCCTATGCAATTAATATGAAACCAATCTAAAAAATTGAAAGAATTGAGTGGAAAACATGAATGAATTTCAATAATAGATTCATAATGAACCGTAAGCCACCAAAGACTTTTTAAAGGGAGACAAAGCCCCATAATTCATAGTGTGTATATGAATGAGAAGGTGATGCTAGAAAAGAAGGAAATTAAATGGGTGAATTGATCAATTTCAAGGTGACTTAAAAGAAGGACATAATTGTAGAACTAGTTTGCAAAATAGAGGATCAAGGATATAGAAACTTTATATCAGATCAGAAAGGATCAAGATGGGCTAAATTTAGATTTGAAATCAACAATACCAGATTGTAAGTAATTAGATCAAACATTCTACTATACTTTCTAACAACTACATCAACAGAATGAAATCCTTTGAACTAAGGTTGATTTAAAAATCATTGTAAAATCCTTTAATAAAGTGACATTCCAAGTGAGTCTTCTAAAGTCCTTTAGTTGGGCACACTTTTAATAGGGTATTGAAATCCTTTAATAGGGTGGGATCTAACAATCCTTTCTAAGCCTTTAACAAGGCAAGCCTTTCATAGGGTAGATCATGAGAATGGTCAAGCTATGTAACCTTAATAGGTGAACATTATTTCTATAGTAGTGAAGAATTGTGGGTGTCATCCCCACCTCATTTTTACCTTCTCATTGGAGGGTTTCTAGGTAATCATATTCCGTGTCAAGTATTTATGTGGATGCGTTAACTTTACATGTTGTTTCAACATGTTTATGCAAGCATTGTTTTAAAGTCAAAAGTTTTTTTGAGTTTAGTACTTCTGATTTATCTCCCCCCCCACCAACTCAGAAGTATATATTTTCCATTTGTATTTCCAACAATTGGTATTAGAGCTGAGTTCTCATCAGGAGAAGCCTTACAACTTGGAGAAAAGATCTTGAGATGGAAGTTTACAAGTTGGGAAAGACCATTGAAAATCAAGATATTGAGATACGTCTCTTACTAAAACAATTGAATAAAGCTAGAGATGCCTTGAGAAGTTCATTGAAGAGAAGGAAAGAGATTACTATGGAAAAAAATGACACACAATACAAAGAGATTGACACCAAAAAATTATTTGTAGATGGTAACTCTTATGAATTTGATGTAGCAATTGCAGATCTCATGGACAAGAATAGACCACAAGCTAAGGAGATTAGAAATCTCAAGTTGGAACAAGAATCACAAGCTATATTGCTATGTGAGGTGACTAAGCAAAAGAAGAAAGCTATAGAGGACAAGGCTATGATTGAAGAAGACAAAAGAATTTTGGAAAACATATTGGAAGAAAAATTAGTAGACCTATCTAGGATCTCAAACATGCAATTAGACACTCTAAGACAAATGATGAATACTCATCATGAATTGAATTTCAAGGACATTAAGATAACTACATTAAAGTTGCAGAATGAACAACTACAAAATGACCTAAAAAGAGAAAAGGAGTTTGCTGAAAGTTTCAACAAGCCAAATAAAGCTTTCAAGTACTTTGAGAAACTATTGAAATCCCCTAAATCTAGTAAAGACTCATCAAGATTGGGCTACATAAGCACTGAAGAAGGAGAATCATCCAAAACTATGAGAAAAGAAACAATAAATGTACGAATTCTAAACCTACTTGTCATCATAGTAAAAAGAAAGGACATATAGATAATGTTTGTAGGAACAAGAATGATAGTCAAAATGCTAAGCCTAAGAAAATGACTCACTATCACAAGTGCAACAAACAAGTTTATTAGGCACATGAATGTAGAACTAGAAGCATCTATGCACCAAAATTTGAAGGACACTACTACAATTCTCAGAAGTTTGGACATAGAGCCTTTGAATATAGATCCAAGTCCACATGGTCATCAAACAAGACAACAAAGGGAATAAGCTATAAAAATTCCTATAACTAGGATTATAATACAAGACATAGCTATCATTATTGTCAAAAGTATGGACACATTCCTAAGAATTGCATAAGAACACACTTCAGTGGTAGCTAAAACAGATGGTTGAGCCAAACCACATGTTTTTATTGTTTTAAGATTGGTCATATCAACAAGCATTTCCCAACAAGGACAAAGGAACCTAACTCAAAGTTTAACAAAAGAAAAGGCAAGGTAGATGTTGGGAACATTAGAGGAGAGATGAAAAAAATATGGATGAAGAAAGATGGATGAAGCACATCAAATGAATGGATCACTTCACCTGATAAGTCAAGTGGTCACATCTCATCAAACTAAGCAAAAGGAGGTATGTGGGACAATATTTAAATGCTTCATCATACATCTATTCCAAGATAAGTTAGTGCTATAAAGGATAAATTAGCATGAATAAAGATGCAAGTCAACAAGGAAAAACCAAGGTTAAATCTTTAAGTTTTTGTCTTACTGCCAAGTGTGAAAAGTCCTCTTCAATTGTCAAGTAAATTCTAGTGTGTACTAAGCTATTAGCAAGAGCGAGTTGAAGCTAAGTCAATAGTAGTTACCGAGTGAAGGAAATTTATATTATTTTTGAGTAAAAATAATTCTTATAGCTATCAGCTGATGGGAAAATCAATGGATGTCGATTGATGTAGAAATTGCATTAGAGTCGAGTTTATAGCTGTATAGGTACCATGCATTAAATGCAATGTTTTGAAGGGTATAAGGCCATTTTTGCTCATTTTTTTGTCATTATGAACATAGAGCAAGAGAAAGCTAAGTGAAGGAGCAATTTTCAATCAAGAACAAAGAATTTTCACTAATCGAAGTGAAGATTGAGCGTCAGATCATCGATTTCAAGGTATTCTTCATCTGCCAAGCTATGCAGTTTACATATTTTTTGAATCCCTACTTTGCAAAATGGCCTCAATGTCTAAGAATCCAAAATATAAGGAGCCATTTGAAGTTCAATTAATTAGAAATGAAGTAAAACAACCAGACTTTAGGGCCATACCAAAAGTTGCATCCAAGAATGATCCAGCAAGTGTGTTATCTATTATTCTGCCCAAGGTTGTTACGGTTTAGGACATGAGGAAATGTTATAATTGCAAAGTTAGAGGAACTAGAGACATGGAAATTCATCAAGCACATGATAAATTATGTGAAAATGGAGTGTTAAAGGAAGAGTTCAAGATTGTCGAGAGAAAGGGACTAACTCGTGCCCTAGATTTCCCCACCATTTTCAAAATTGAATGGATCAGAATTGTGCTAAGAAGAATACATGATGGTTTTATATGGCTGGAAGATGGACCCATTAAGCTTTCAAAAAAAAATGTACATAGAGTTATAGGATACCCAACCCTAGATTGGCCCAAGACCCTAAGGAGCGACTCTAAAGAGGTGATAGAGTAAAATATAGGAGCAAAGTTTAACAAGAGAGGAATGATAATTGATACTATCAATGATCCACTTCTTGAATTTGTAGTGAGGGTCATATTACATAAATTATATTAGTAAATCCAACTAAATAGTGTTCCTTGTATAGTAGTTGATGTAGGATATAATATTTTGAAGAAAGACCATACTTATGATCTTGCAAAACTACAGTTGTAGCAAATAATAGAGAACTTAGGAGCAATAAGGAAATCTAAAAGTTCTCAATGTAAGTTTGGTTCCATATTGATATGCATATTTTTCTATGTTCAAAATGAATTCCCATATTTTGGTAGAGTAGGATGGAAGACCAATAGGTCTACGGTTGTGCAAATAAATGAGTATATTGAGCAAATGGGAGACAATTTTGAGTCAGTAATGAGTAGTTACTTTGAATATTTCAAGTAGTCAATGAAACAGAGGTTGAGAATTCCTATTTCCCTGGTGTAGAAATACTATAATGATATTTTCTTTCTAGTATACATTGACTACACCTTCATCCAAGCTGTAGTGCCTAGAGTCAGATGGCCAAGGCCTTTGGGTTCTAAATTTAACATTGATGAAGCTTCAACTACCATCATTGGACTACTTGTAGAAGATGTTGACAAGATTGCTAATTTTTTTTGTTATTATGATGTTGTCAAATCAAAAGTTGAGATGGAACTAAAGGCAGCATCAACCTTGAGGAAGAAACTTAAAGCCAAGTTTGTTGAAGGAGGTGAAGGCTATGATGGAGAAGATAATGAAGAAGAAGAAGAGGAAGGCCAAAACCTCTTTCCCTAACACAAGGTATGGTGAAGATGCAAAAGAAGAAGGTGCCAAGGAGGAACAAGCCAAGGAAGCACTAGCCAAAAAAGAACCAAAGAGGAAGACTAAAACACAACATGCAACGTAGCCAAAGGGAAAGAAAGTAGCTAAACCAAGCTCTACAAAGCCTAATTCTCTAGCTACAAGAGCCAACACAAGGATCATCACTCAAAAGGCTAAGAAGAAAGTAAAGAAAAAGAAAAAGGTTATTGAACAACAAGGTCCTATACAAAAGAAACTAGGAAGAGAATATGTGGCACAGTCAGAAACTGATGATCAAACGACTGAGTCAGAAGACACAAGCCAATTTAGAGTGGTAAGTCATGCTCCCAAGTTTGATATTGAAATTTTTTTTGAAAATGTTAGGGATAATCTAGACTTAATAGGATTGAAAAATATAGGTAGAGAAGACTAGAATATGTTAGAATAATCAGTGTATGCCATGATGGAAAAATTCAAGAATACTCATCTTGAATTTGATAACAGAATGCCAAAAGATTTGTATTCAATTGTCGAGATTAAATGGCACTATTGCCTAAATATGGAAAAGGAAATAAGAGAATATACATTGGCACAAGTGATGCTAAAATTATCAAAAGGGAAAATCATAAAGGTAAATAAGAAATATGATAGCAAATTTGCACCCATATATAGAGCCTTCAACATTCTTCAAAACAAGATTAGAGATGTTGTAAAGAAATCCACTCAAATGTGGAAGTTGATATATGGATTGACTACTATCAAGGAAGGAGAAGAGGATCCTTTTGAGGGAAGGAATAATTGAGAATATGAGGATAATGATAAGGAAGTAGAAATTGAGAAAGAAAAGGGAGATACATAGTGGAGGAGGCGCAATAGAAAAAGGATGAAATGGTAATAGATGAGGAGAAAAAAATATTACAAAGCATGCAATATATACAATTTCTAGCATTAAGCCCCCCACATGAAAAAACATGCATGTAGAGATAATAAAAGTGAAAGATGTTCCTGACAGCTCAACTCATAACATCAATCCACTAACTGTAGAGGATCTAAAGAAGATCCTTGACTAGTCCACACTACAAGCTAAATAGTGTGATAATCTAGTATTGGTCAATGTGGATGAACTATAGAAATTAGTAGCTCACATAACTAGGGATAATGTGAATACACAAGAACCACCTTCTATCATCCCTACAACTACTAGTGGTTAACCTCCAGTGAAAAAATTAGAGGATACATCAACAAAGGTTGACACCATAGTAAAAGTTGTTATGATTAATAGATTTAGATTGCAGAGGAGCCCATAAAGGAACAAGCAAGATAGATAGATGCTTCTATACCTACTGCACAAACACAAGGTGCACCACAATTGATCATAATTCATCAAGGAAAATTTGATGAAGGGAAGGACATACTCAAGGAAAAGGAGCATGAAGCTATATAAACATTGGTTAATTTACCAACAATTGACACTCCTACCAAAGTCCTTAAGGAGTTGAGCACTAATGCAATGCTACTTTAGATTTCTACATCAGGCTAGAGCTCAATAAAGGTTGCAAGAGTAATTCACTATGGAGACCCAACACTAAATGAAGAAATAGTTATACCAAACTATGACTATGCAACCATGAACTTAGAACAGACTAATATCATGCAAGAGGCATTGGAAAGAAAGAAGAATCAAGAGATACTTAGGAAGGAGTATAAACAAAGGCAAGCACTTAATGAGATCAAATACATCTTCTTAGATGCCTTCAGCTTGCAAACATCTGATGAATCTAAGCCCATACTAGAACAATTATTAGAAATTGTTGATTAGGTGACAAATGAAGACCAGGAAACCAATGTCAAACTCATGGAATGGTCTAAAAAGAAATTTCAAGGAAAAATAAATGAGAAGATATGTAGTGGAATAGAACTACCACAAGTGGAACTAGCTACAAAGATTGAAAAGGTGAAGAAAGTACTTAAGACTATATTCTCACTATACAAAAAAATGTGTGACCCCACACTCTTGACATAAGAAATGAGCTAGAGAATTTTGAGGCTAGAAAGGAATTTGAAGATTTTAGGCATGCAATTGCCTCAAAACCCAACTCAAGCTAAGAAGAACTTTCATTCAATGCTTTATACACAAAAGGAACTAGTTGTATTAACAACAAAAGAGGCTAACACAAGGGCCAAGCTAGTCCATATTCAAGCTTCCCTGACCCCTCACATGGAAATACTACAGAAGAAACTAGCCTATGTTGAAACAATACTAAAGAAAGATCCTAATCTTTCAACTTTGGATAGCTTAGTTCACCTTGCAGTAGGGAAAACCATCCAAATCAAATCCTTAGATGTTTCAATAGACAACTAGGATGTTGCTCTAAAGCTTGTAATGGAAGTTAATAAGAATTTTATGGATAAATACACAATTAGTCTATAGACCCTCTAACATAGGTGTCAAAAAGGGGGAGATAAATGTAAGAAGGAGATAAAAGCCATAGGGAGACAAATATGCAAGGGGGAGACATGTGAAAGGGGGAGATAAAGTAAATAGAGAGAAAAACAAACACAGGAGGAGTAAATAATAGAAAAGAAAAAACAAAGCATATCAGATAAAGAGTATTAGAATGATTGAAGACAAAGAGTATCAACAATCTAGGAAAATCTAATCAGAGAGATATTGGATACATAAGAGACACATTAACTCAGGGGGAGTTACAAAATTTTGAGGTATATAGTCCATTACAAAAATTTGGAAATTTTGAAGTTTTGTATATATACCGAACTAGACATATATTATACTCAAAGGAAATTAGATTTGTTATGTATAGTTAAGTATTTTTTCCAATCATGTCAAAGGGGGAGATTGTTGATCTCAGATTGGTTTTGACAACTGAGTGTCAACACACTTAAGATATTTACTAAGTTCATTATGAGCTAATAAGAATTATCGAGTATAATATGTATAGATATCGAGTTGCAATGAGTGCCAAGTTACTCATGTGTCGAGCTAATAAAGTGTCTAGTGAATAGTTGATTTTGAGCAAGCTCAAGTGCCAAGCAAGGTAGAATTATAATAAGTGCCAAGCATTAGTATTATCAAGTGCCGAGTAACACAAAATGGACCTAGTTATTTGTGATAGCACAAACAACAATGTAAACTATTTTTTTGAGTTGACTTATGGATAGATCTTGAAGCTTTGAAGATAAGATTGAATCTATTTAGATTTACTATGCAATTAACATGTAACCAATCAAAAAAATGGAAGGAATTGAGTGAAAAACATGAATGAATCTCAATCATAGATTCATACCTAACCCTAAGCCACCGAAGTATTTTTAAAGGGAGATGAAGCTCCATAATTCATAGTGTGTGTATGAATGAGGAGATGATGCTAGTGAAGAAGGAAATGAAAGTGGTGAATTGATCAGTTTCAAGGTGGCTTAGAAGAAGGATAGAATTGCAAAATCAATTTGTAGAACAAAGGATCAAGGATACAATAATTTCATATTAGATCAGAAATGATCAAGATGGACTAAATTGAGATTTGAAATTAGAATACCAGATTGTAAGTAGTTAGATCAAACATTCTACTATACTTTCTAAAAACTATATCAGTAGGATGAAATCCTTTGAACTAAGGTTGATTTAACAGTAATTGTAAAGTCCTTTAATAGTGTGACATTCCAAGTGAATGTTCTGAAGTCCTTTAGCTAGGCACAATTTTAATAGGGTGTTGAAATCCTTTAATAGGGTGGGATCTAATAACCCTTTGTAAGCCTTTAACAAGCCAGGCCTTTCGGAAGGAAAATCATGAGAATGGTCAAACCATGTAACCTTAACAAGTGAACTTTATTGCTGGAGTAGTGAAGAATTGTGGGGGTCATCCCCACCCCAGTTTTACCTTCTCATTGTAGGGTTTTTGTGTAATCATATCTATTGTCAATTATTTATGTGGATGCATTTACTTTAAATGTTATTTCAATATGTTTATGCATGTATTTTTTTTAAATTTAAAAGTTTTATTGGTTAGAGATTACTACTTCTTATTCACACACCCCCCCCCAGCTCATATACATTTCCCATTTGTATTTCTAACAAAGTTATCTTGTAAGATTAGTTAATATTGAAACTAATCTTTCCATTGGACAACTTTCAATGTAACTTGAGTAGTTCAAGGATATATTATGTTAACTAGGCTCATAGTATAAACCAAGTTATCAATGTTATCACTAGCAACCAATTTCTTAGTGTGAACTAAGTTCACAGTTCTTTTTGAGTTCATAATATGAATTGAACTACCAGTTCAAGTCAGTATGCTCCAATGTCAACCAAGTGCTAAAGTGTTACTCGAGCATCCAGTGTCACCCCAGTACTAGTGTATCATGTGAGATCACTGTGTTTCTCAAGCATCAACATTTGGCTGACTTGAAGGTATAATTTATATATTTTGAAGTTATCTCTTGTGTGATCCAACTTTTTATGAAGTTATTATTTGTTTGATATATAAGGAAGGAAAATTAGTTTTTCTAGACATGAATCAAATCAAAACATAACACAATAAAGAGATAGAGAAGATTAAGGAAGCAAGATACAAAGTACTATATAGGCCATAGCAGGGACTTATCTATCATAGTGAGGTGATCATATTATTCAAACTATCTATTTTACCAATCAAAGTTTCAAAGCAAAGGTCAACCTACTGATTAATCCTAATAGGTGCATCAATCAAATCCTCTAATCAAGTGGACCTAATAGTCCTTTTCTGAATTAACAGAGTACATACATCATTTTATTTTCAAATCCTTTTACAAGGTGTACCTAACACTCCTTCATACTCCTAGTAGAGTATATCATCATAAGTGATCAATTGTAAGCCCTAACATGCCAATTTTATTACTATAGTAGTGAAGCATTATGGTTGTCATCCCAATTCCAATTTTACCTTCTCCTTGGATGGTTTCTAGGTTACCAAATATTGTGTCAAATTATTAATGGTGTTGATTTCTTTATTTCTTTATTTTCAAGCATGAAACTAGATTAGATAATATAATGAAGTAAAAGAAGTATTCTAAGTATGAAAAATTAAATTTGTTCCTAATTCATGCCCCCCACCCCCTCCTCCCTCCTCTCAGTCACTTGTTTGTCATTTCAAACAATTTTATTACTATAGTAGTGGGGTTTTTTGGGTCTCATCCCCAGCTCAGTTTTACCTTCTTCTTGAAAGGTTTTTAGGTAACCAAAATCTTTTTCTTATGTGTTTACATATTCATATTGATGGTTATGATGCATAATTAGATTTATTTTAGTTTTTTAGTACATGATTATATGATGCATGATTTAAGATATGTGATGGATTAGGAGTGAATGTAGTTAATTTGTCATTTTGTTAAAGAAGTAAAATTTTCATAGATCCTGATTCAACCCCAATCCCCCTCCTCACCCGCCTCTCTCAATATATTCCTTTCCAATAAGACTTCCAAAAGTAAATTCTCATGACCTTATTTATGTGTCTTTGGACTTGATTTTTTTCTAAGGGTTCAGGCCCTTTCCCACTTTACTTAACCAAACTAATTTTTATTGTCATTGATTAAAATACAAAGCTTGATATCTTTAACCATGATAAAAGAGTACACTGCAATGATTTTCTTGTTTCACTAATTTTTCATGGATGAAACCTAAATCAAATGATACGCAAGTATAATTTTATTGATTATTCTAATTTATGTGAGAATAGAAATTTTATGAATATTTACAAAAAATCAATGATTCATTCAAGGAAAATGCATACCTATATTAAGTATGATTTCCTAATATGAGACAAGTTTTTATACAAGGAATTGTATTTGCAATATGTTTAGAGAATTGAGAAAATATTCAACATCTTCATAAAACCTTTTCCAAAGGATAATTTAAGTATCTCAAACAAAAAGTGGTAGTGATTTCTTTTGCATCTTAAATTAAAATGGAACTATATGTTGATAACCTATAGTCTTGATTTCCTACCATAAGAAAACTTAGTTTCTATGAAGATCACTTTTAGCATGAGTTGCATAATGAAGGAAAACAAAATGCTAGATATTAACATTTTCCATTAATTTTGAAAGGATAGAAAGTGTTTCCAAAATTAAACTATATTATTTAAGATGAATAATACATTCAAATTATTAGAAAATACATACAACATCAACTCTACATCATAAATGAAGCCTAAAACTGACTTTGATTTTTTTTAGATGCTCCTATTTTATTTTTCTTCATATTAATGACAAAGGGAGATATTGTTAGACAAAGGCTTTCGTTGATGTTGAGGTATCTTGACATTTCTATCATGTCTACATGGGACCATTTGGGTTAGCAAAGGGATAGGTCTTGATGGTTTATAATTCTCATAATATTATTGTCATGCTTAGATATTAATATTTCAGGATATAATAGAATATAATACACTATTTAGAAGTATATATTGAATTAATATGTGCTACATTTATTAGAAAATATGTTTATTTAGTTGCATGATGATGAATTTGGGCTCAACCTTCCACCATTATGATTTCAAAGTAGAGTAAATATACATATAAGATAGGATATTCTAAAGTTTTAGAGGTCCACATTTAGAAAACATAAAGTTCAAATTTATTGACTATTCTTATGATTGTTGGATAACTATGTTGCTTTTGTTACAATAGAGGACTAGGATGCACAAAATATTCCATCTTCTAGAGTACTATGTTGGATTTTGGACCTACTTAATTATGTGATGTGTTCAATAACTATTCTTGAGGATAACTTGCAGAGGGAGTCATATTTCCCATGCCAATATTTGAATGTAATTATCATTATTTATATGCATATATTTTATCTAAGTTTACTACTAGTGTTCAATCATTGCGAATATATTTAGAAAATGTGGTTGATTTTTATGAGAAGCATTTCAAAAATCACATGTAATTTAATTCAAAGATCACATGAAATACACGAGAGATTCTTGAAGTTCATAATATCAAATAAAATCTTAGTACATAGTCGTAAAGGTCCACATTTCCTATGCCTTATATTTAAATGAGATTACTTTCTCATATGCAAGATTTTTCTTGGATGTTTGACACGTTTTTTGTTGATCCTAGATTGGTTTTGACTAGTGAGTGTTTATATACTTAAGTAATTTACTTAGTTCATGCTAAAAAGTTCATATATGCTAAGTACAACATGTATAAGATAGAGCATGTTGAGTCCACAATGAGTGTTGAGTCATTCACATGCCGAGTCACTCAAGTGCTAAGTAGATAGTGTATGTTGAGTGATTTAGGAGCTGAGTCAACAGTGCATGTCAAGTTATTTAGGTGTCAAGTCACAGTATAGAAATTAGTATATGTTGAGCATTAGAGACTTCAAATATTGAATGACATAGTTTTGTCATAGTTTTTTGTATTGGCACAAACTACTATGTAAACCATGTTTTAGCTAACTTACATATTAATTATGATATTTTGGTGACAAGTATGAATCTTAAGTCAGAATCCCTCTGAAGTACATGCATCCAATCAAGTAAAGAGAAGGTTTAAGAAAAAAAGGGATGAATTATAGCTATTGATTCATACCTAACCCTAAGTCACCTAGGTCTTCTTAAGGAGGATAAACCCTAAACTTCTTATGTATGTGGAAGGAGCAAAGAGAAAATTTTGCATGCACAAATAGAGTTTTATGGTGACTAAGGTATTGTGATCTGAAATTACATTGTAAAATTAGTTAAAGGAGAATAGAGGAATGAATTAGTGAACATCAGAGAGACATTTGATCAAGAAGGATCAAGACTACATTAGCTTAGAGGTGATCTGTCATCAAGCAACAAAGTACTAACCACAAGATCAATGCCAAGACATTCTAATAGGTGAATCCGCTAATTCTCTTAATAGGGTAGTCCTAACAGGCTGTATTGAAATCCTCTAGCAAGGTTCTTACTTAATTTTAGTTAAATTCCTTTAACAAGGCACATTTTTAACTAGGTGTTGAAATCCTTTAAGAGGGTAAGATCTATCAGTCTTTGTCAGCCTTTACCAATGAAGACCTTTCATAGGGTAGATCCTATCTCATGATCAGAAATTGTAACCTTCAATTGATAGAATTTATTATTATAGTAGTGAAGATTTGTTGGTGTCATCCCCACCCCAGTTTTACCTTCTCATTGGAGGGTTTCTAGGTAATCATATCTAGTGTCATATATTTCTGAATGCTTACATTTTTACATGATTAAGATGTACATGATTTACATGGTATTTTGGTTTACTTATTGAATGTATGAGATGGATGTGTGGTGAATGTTTTATGGGTGAGAGTTTCAACTATTGATTCAGTAACCCCTACCCCCCAAAGTTTACCATTCCTATTGTAATTCCAACATTTTTTGGTTTCACATATAGGTTGGTGGCTAGAAAATATAATTAAGGATTGGAGACTCTTTAGGTTGATTCCCATTTAATATTATCATGTCCTTATATTATAAATTAGTGTTTCTTTGTGAGGCTAGATCTTCCTACTATGTTGAATAAATTACTGTCATCATCGATTCCCCCTACTATTTAAGAAAAAGTTAAAGCTAGTATTTTTTTGTGTGTATTCTATTTTCATGAATGAAATAAGGTATATTATTAGAGAAGCAAACGATAATGGCTATGTGCATGTACATGTTTATAGGATTAGAAATTTTTAAGGCTACCTTGAAGAATGAATGTAGAGTTCAATGACATTTTTACCATAAAGGAGTGAACTTAATAAAAGTGTCAAAATAACTAAACAATTGATACTTTTCCTTCTCCTTTAGTTATAATATAACTCTTAATTATCGTGTGTCTTAATATAAAAGTTTAAATTCTCTTCTATGTATTGCTATACATTTTATTTTTTACTCAGCGAAGTTAAAAAAAAAGTATTATTACTTTTCCTAAATTATATTTTCCTTCATGTAAAATTATTTTAAAAATGGCTTCTATACATATACAATTTTTAAAACTTATTCATGTATTATTACAACACATTCTTAATATATGCCCCCCATTGGATTAATCTAAACTTTGATGTTCCCTCTATGGGAAACTTGGGTCAAATTGGTGGGAGTGGCCTTTTGAGGAGCTCAAAAGGAGATTTTTTGACTCCTAACTTGGTCAATTTAGTGGTCCAAAATACTTATGTGGAAGAATTCCTAGCCCTTTACCATGGGGTTATAGTGTTGACTAGGCAAAATGTGAGATAGGCAATTGTTGAAGGGGATGCCTTAAACATTATCTATATTTTCAAATATGTTGTGATGATAGGGTGGAATGGTAGAGATGTGATTGTTAAACTTAAATAGTTGTTAAGAAGCTTGGAGGAGGTGTCATTTAAACACACCTTTCAAGAGGGTAATCATGTCATTGATAGCTTGGCAAGAATGGGCGAATTAATGGAAGGGTTCAAAATTTGGGTTGACCCTCTGTCCATCCATGTCAAAGAGTACAATGTGATCTATCATGATCACACTCAAATTATGCATTAATGATCTAGCTATTATTATTGTTTATGGGATCCATTTGCAAAAGCATTTTTATGAGTTGGAATGCCATTTGTGTTTTATAGTTAAAACTTGTTCTGACAAAAAGCTTGAGTATTTTGTTCTTGCAATTTTTTTGTTTGTTCATTCTTGAAGTATTGGGTCTGATCATTATTCATCTGAATAGAAGGATGAGTGGTGACCCTTATCATATTGAGCTAGATGAGTGAGTTCAATACTAGAATGAAAATAAGCCCTAGGAGATCCTTCAGAAGGGTGGGATAAAAAATTACATAACAAGTATGAAGGGTTATAATTTAGAACTTTCTCATAAATTTTTGGAGTTATGGGATGGTGGTAAGGTCATAGCGGATTGTATTTCAATGTTGATCTTTTTTGAGTCCATTTCATCCATCATTGGGCTTAGCATGGAAGGGGTTAAAATTTCAAGAAACATGAAAAAAGTTGTTAAAGGATGCTCTAAAGAGATTTATGGATCTGGGAGAAAAAATCCATAAATTGCATCATGGATTTAATAGAGAGTCAATAGATGGGGTTTAGAAGGCCTTGGTGAAGGTTCTCATCCAATTGATGACCTATGAAGGAAGAAAAAAAAGATTTCATTCCCATATTTTCCTTGTGTTGAATCATTTTTATAGAAATGACGTAATCTATTCTTCTTTTAGGATTTTCTCCTCCCTTTCCCTATCTACTAAAAATATGAAAAGCAATTGAATCCTTACCAAAACACCAAGGGATTTTAATTATACTCTATAATTTCTAGTGGACTATGACCCTTTAGGCCTCTCCTCACCCAACCCCTAAGCTAAATAAATAGATTTTCAAGAATAATTCCTCCTTGATGAGACAATACTAGAGTCTTGAGCCCCCCTCTTGTTCTAATGTTAGGCATTTTCCATCCAATAAATCCAAGCAAAAAAATGATGAGCTCCTTAACACCAAATATTAAACTATGGAATTTATAGAGGACTTGGAGAAAGAATCCTCTGCCATTGAAACTGATTTGACCCTTGATAATTCATCCCTTTTTTTAATTCCTCTTTCCCTGAGTTCTACTATATGCCCCCTTCGCATAGTAAAATTATGTTACTAGGATGATTGAAGGGTGTCTAACAAGCCATCACCTAGTTTGGTTCTAGAAAACTATGATGGAACCATTGATTTGGATATGTAAGACATGTTTATAATAATCAAGAGGGTGCATGGGGGAAGGGTTAATTAGTTACTCAAGGTCTCTATGTACCACTTGATCATTTAAATATTAAGTACTTCACTATTCTTGTTATCATGTCATTTCTTAGGCACTACCATAAAACTATCATAAATGTAAACTTGCATTGCATAATGAAAATGTTATCAAAATGAAAAAATTCATAAAACATTCATCACAGTTTGACACTAGAATTTTACATTGAAAACGAATTTGGGAAAAACCATTAGCGACATGTCACTCTTTTTCACTCTTTCAAAGTGAGCTCTACTAGGATCCAACCCTGTTAAACGTTACAATATAAATTGTTAAATGTGACTTGGTTAGTGAATTTAATTACCCTATTAGGATTGGCCTTGTAAGAGGACTTTGATCATTCCATTTATAATGTCACCTAGTTAAAATATTTACATAGACTGTTAAGACTTCAAATTATTGCTAGGTTAACATATATTGAAAGGATTTCAATACAAACTATTTACAATGATAATAAACAAAATAGTAGGTTTTATTTGTGTGATTACAACTCACATTTTTAGGTTTAGATCTCTATTCAATCCTTATGTCGGTTCACTAATAAGACTTCCATTGTCATCTATAATATTGATCTACTTGGTCACCCTTCAAGAAATCAATCCACTTTTCTCATCAACGCTAAAGCTTTCTTGTCTAATCCTCTTATCAATAACAACATTATATCAGCAAGCTTTCTCCTTTAGCTTTTCATTCACACTCTTGTATGTTTCTCATCAACCTTGCTCTACATACAAACTCACTCCTATGCACTAATTGGGCTAGGTTGGGCTTAACTGGGCATGACACCAAAATTTCAGTTTATTATCTTTTTAAATAGGCATTTCATGCTTTACCATTTTCTACATCCATTGTAGATCTTATGGTTTATGACTAGAATCAACTCCATTCAATGTATCTGTCCATCCTCTTAATCATCCTCTAGAAACTTCTCTAGAATCCATCTATTAGATCTTTAAGTAAAAATCATCTTGAATTTAATGATCTAACTCATCAAACTTATCTTCAACGTGTTTTACATATTCCAAGAAATCAATTGAGTTAGGTTGATCTTATGATTTCTTTGAATTTGTTCTTTTACTATCACTTGACAATCACTAAAATACTTAGTTGTTGTAAAGTCTGTTGGTTCGACATCAACTAAATTTCTCATTTGATGCTAGTGCTTTGACACTCATTGAAGCTTAGTTGACAATAGCATTGCTCAGAACTCCTTGGTATTTTACTCTTTTACTCGGCCTAGCTTAGCTTTCTTGACATAAAAAATTACTTTGCTTCATCAACGTTTATCTAATAATATGTCCATTGTAACTTCATTTTCATAACTTCAACATTTCCTCTAGGATCCATAGTTATGAGCAACTTCTCAAATCCTCTTCATCAATCAAATAGCTATGACATTTATACTAGGTAGCAATATGTATCATCCATAGATTTGACATCAATGACAAAACAATAATTGTTCCAATTGCAAGTTTCTAACAATCTCCCTCTTTGGAATTGAAGGAAACATCTTAAACATCTAAACACTAGTAGTAGCTTTCCATACAATCCAAAATAATTCACTTTCCTAAGTGACCAACATCCTTAGATTCATTCTAATTCTCATCCATGCAATTTTTGAAAACTCCCTCTATTATCACAGTATATTTTCAAATGGATTTTACATAAAATTTCCCTTTGAGATTTATCTTACCTCCTTTTCTTAGTAATATCTTCCTTAATTCTCTTCTAATTTAATTCTTTGACTTCTCAGTAATCTCTCCCTCTTTGACAATAACACAAAAGATGTGTAGGTCTCTTAGCTTCAAAATCTTCATACATCTAAGTTATGTAGATTTTGCATGTCTGGCTAATACTTGCCATTTGGCTATCACCGATATATTTATGATGTACTAAAGTATCCTATCTTAGGCATTTCCCAAAGTAGAGATATGTTGCACCATTGTGTGGAATGTTTTGATTAGCACAAGTGATGCAATGTACCAGATTTAGTTAGGAAAATCACCCCTAGTTTAACTCTAACATATTCATGAGAATCTTTGGGTAATGATTTTGTAAATATGTCAAATTGGTATTCACATATTCTAGCTTCACTTATTTTTCTCGAACTAATTCTCTCAAGCAGTGATACTTGATAGCAATGTGCTTTGTTTTAGTGTGCATCACTAGACTCTTTGAAATGTTGATAGCACTTGCATTATGAAAATAGATAACTATTGGATCTATAATTTCTTCTTTCATACCTTTCAAAAATTTATTAATCTACATAATGTTTAAATAATTCAATGTAGCTAACACATACTCGACTTCAGCTGTTGATTGAAAAATATAATTACGCATCGTACTTGTCCATGACACCAATTTTTTCCTAGAAAGAATGCACGTCTACTAGTTTTTTAATCTATCATCAATTTATTTCCAGCCCAATCTTAGTTAGTGAAAACATTCACTTCAACTCTATCACTCCTCTTGTAATATAATCCATAGTCTTTTGTACCTTACAAATATCTCAATATCCATTTTTTTGCCATCATGTCATTCTCTTTAGAATTTACTAAAATTGCTTAAGAAATATCTAGCCTATTGTGAACTACATATTGCAATTTTCCTATGATGCCTCTGTATAAGGTTTGGTTATCATTTGTAGAATCACAAGCCTTTGATAGCTTACGTCCTATAGACAAAGGTTTACTGATTGGCTTTGAATCTTCCATATTGAATGTCTTTAATATTTCCTTGATGTATTTGCATTGTGAAATAAAAATACCAAACTTTATTTGAAATACTTATAATCTGACAAAGAATGTTATTTCACCAAACATAGACATTTAATATTCCTTTTCCATTTCATCAGAAAATCATTTACATAATGCTTCTTTTCCTCCAAATATGATATCATCAATAAATATCTCAGATAGAAATACTTCATTCTTCTTACCGTGTTTCAAATATAAGTTGTTATTGTCATTATTCTTTCAAAACCAATTTTTACTAAGTAGTTATGTAGTCTTTCATACTATGTTCTTGGGGCTTGCTTCAATCCATAAAGATCTTTGTTTAGTTTACATAACATTTCTCTTGTATAGATCTACAAATCCTTTAAGCTATTTAATATATACTTCTTCCTCTAGCATACCATTTAAAAATTTAAATTTGGCATCCATCTGATATACCTTGAAATTATTGTAAAATGAGTATACAAGTAGAGTTCTAACTCCTTTGAGTCTGGCCATAGGAGAAAATTTTTCTC
The DNA here is from genome assembly GCA_028749045.1 of Cupressus sempervirens. Lineage (NCBI taxonomy): Eukaryota > Viridiplantae > Streptophyta > Pinopsida > Cupressales > Cupressaceae > Cupressus > Cupressus sempervirens. The sequence goes on along the minus strand of CM053789.1, from coordinate 845,079,963 downwards.
CCTAGTCAACTCCTTTTTCTTGTGCATAACCCTTGCATACTAGTCTTGCCTTGTTTCTTGTTACTTCACTATTTTCATTAAGTTTTTTCCTAAAAACCCACTTTGTCCCAATGACATTTTTTCTTTTAGGTATTGTAACTAAATTCCAAGTATTGTTCTTCTCGATCTAGTCAATTTCTTTGTGCATTGCCTGCATCCAATCTTCATTGTCTAAGACATCCTTTATTGACTTTGGCTCAAACTCACATAATAAGCATGTATCACCTTTGAGTCTTCTTCTTGTCATTACACTTGATTTAGCATCACCAATGATTTGATCAAGTTTATGATGTCTTCTCACATAATTTTCTAGCACACATAGTTTCCTTCTTGGCTATTCTTTATGTTCATCTAAAAAAATAATCTCAGGATCATTTCTTCTTCCCTATTCAGGTTTTGGTTTATCTTTTAAGTGCTAGAAATCACTATTTGATGGTTGAAATTTTCTATGTATAACTCAGCATCTTCAGTTTGTTTCTTGACACCCACTGTCTACTCCTTGACAATTTTCATTTGCACTTCATCATTTTCCATTTGACAGGAACTTGCAGCTTGACTTGTTTGTTCACTTTGAGTGTTCGAAGCATCATCATCCACATAGAGGAATAAACTATAGTCTTTAAGTTCATCTTTCCATGAAGTATCACCTCTTTTTACAAAATCATCAAATCTCATATTTTCACTTTTCACAACTTTGATAGTGTTAGAATTTAATCACGTATAAGATTTTCCTTTTGTGGAATAACCTCAGAATATGGCTTCATCACTTTCTGTATCAAGCTTCCATTCTTATTATCTTCATTATATAGTATATACTACCAAAGATTTTGAAATATTTAACATTGGGATGATAACCATACCATAGTTCAAAAGGTGTAGTATTTGTATCTTTCTTGACTTGAACTTTATTCAAGGTATAGACATTAGTACTAACCACTTATCTCCAATATTTTTGTGACACATTCTTCTTAATCATTTGTGTCCTTGCATATTCCATTATTGATCTATTAGCTCTTCTTTTAGTTATCCCATTTTGTGGATGGGTCCTTGGTCTTAACATTTGTTTTTTGTTTCCTCTATTATTGAAGAATGTATCGAACTAATGTGAGACAAATTCACCACCTCTGTCAGATCTCAAACACTTCAGACTCTTCCCTGTTTCTTTTTCAAAATTTTCTAAATACCACTAAAATAATTGAAAAGCATCAGATTTAGCTTTAAGAAACATCATTGTTATTGTTCTGGAATAGTCATCTACAAATAGAATGAAATATTGATCTCTATAGTAACTTTGAACACCAATGGGTCCACATAGTTTAGTATGAACTAATTCCAAAATGCCACTAGCAGAATATGTTTTACCCTTGAAACTAGACTTTGTCATCTTTCCTAATTGACATTGTCTACGCATATCATTGTTAGGCTTCTTTACTTTAGGTAATGCTCTTACTTTATTCATCTTGATGATATTCACCAAATTGTCAAAGTTCACATGAAATAATCTTTTGTACAATAACTAAACATCTTCTTGTTTTGCAAACATACATGCCTCACTTGATAGGTCTAGATAGACTATGTTACCTCTTGTCTTCTCACCAATTCTAATTAGCTTACCATCACCATCATGTATTTTGACCTTTTTGTTGTGAAATTAAACTTTGTAACCTAATTTGTTCAGCTGTGAAATACTCAAAAAAATGTAGTTAAGTACTTCAACAAAGTAAACATTGTCACATGTTATCTTGTCAGTCAATGGAATAGTGCCTTTACCTTGTATAACACATGGGATATCATTACAAAATTTAACACATCCACCATTGTATGGACCAATATCTTCAATTTTTTTTTTATCACCATTCATAGGATTGGAACATCCACTATCAATTATCCATCCATCACTTTTGTTCACATAAGAAATTAATGTAGACTTCTCATCTTCATCAGAATCTTCTTTTATGGTAACATAGACAACTTCTTTTTCATTACTCTAAGATACATTATCAGTCTTTTCTTCAAAAATATAACAAGATTTCTTACCTTTTTTATCCTTGCTTCTCCTATAGTCTTTTCCATCTCTTCTTCCCTTGTACTTTCCTTCCTTCCTTTCATCCTCATCTTCTTTGTCGAGGCATCTAGCAGCAATATGACCAACTTTTTTGCATTTAAAATAAATTATAGGTAATATACCTTTGTATTTACTTCTCCCTCTTCCAAATATTTTTGCAACAAGGGCTTCCAATTCATTAATCTCATCATTAGAACTATCACTTTCACTCTTTACATGTTTCCTTTCTTCTTACTAAGAAAAAGTTGTGACCTGAAAGAGGATTCAATGGTAGTAGGTATGTAGTTATCAAAGTTAAACATCTCAAAAGTAGTAAGACTACCAGTTACAACTTCCAAAGTCAAAGTGTTACCAAGTGTGCATCTTAGTTATTGGATTGCAAAGACTCTAATGAAATATATAGGAAGTAGAGTCCTCAATACCTTTCTTATCAATATTTCATCTTCAATTTTTCTATTTGCACCTCAAATAACATTAACAACCTCTATAATTCTTGTGCAATGTTGTACTACATTCTCACCTTCCATCATTCTCATGTCATTAAATTTACCTATTAGGCTTTTATTTAGTTCTTAGAACATTTTTATCACCTCCATATATGGTCTTCAATATGTCCCTAATCTTCTTTGTTGTATTGAAATATTTTAGGTCATCAAACTTGGCATAGCTAAGGGATGAGGCAATCTCCAATATTGCTTGGTTGTTTTCTAAGTTCTATCTTAGTTCATCAGTACTCAAGGAGAAGTTGTTACTTCTACATATTCACTATCAATAAATTTGATAGCATCATCACTGATATTGGATATGTGTAGCTTCATTAGGATCTTCCATGTAGGAAAGTTCTTATTATTTAGCTTGGGTACATCCCTCTTATTCATCATCATCCTTTTCTTTAGGTAAATTCAAAATTTTATTTGTAAGTATAGAGCTCTAATACCAATTGTTATAAATGTTTAGAATAACTAAGAGGGGGGGGGGGGGGCAGGGGAATTAGTTACTCAAGTTCTCTATGTATCGCTTGAACATTTTAAACATTAAATACTTCATTGTTCTACTTATCCTATTGTTGCTAAGTCACTATTGTAAAACTATCATAAACTTAAAATTGTGTTGCATAATGAAAACATTCATAAAAAATTCATCATAGTTTGACACTAGAATTTTACATGGAAACCCAATTTGGAAAAGACCACTAGCAACATGTCACTCTTTTGAACTCTTTCAAAGTGAACTCTGTTAGGACCCAACTCTGTTAAAAGTTACAATACACACTATAAAATGTGACTTGCTTAGAGGATTTAATCACCCTATCAAGAGTGGCCTTGTAAGAGGACATTGATCATTCCATTTCAAATATCACCCAGTTAAAGGATTTACATACAATGTTAAGTCTTTGAATGACTATTAGGTTAACCTTTGTTAAAAGGATTTCAATAAAAACTATTTACAATGATAATAAAGAAAACATTAGGTTTAATCTATTTTATTATAGCTCACTTTTGCAAGTTTAGATCTATATTCGGTCCTAATGCTAGTTCACTGAGAAGCCCTCCATTGTCATCTATGATCTTGATCTACTTTGTCACCCTTAAAGCCAACAATCCACTCTTCTCATCAACACTTAAGCCTTCCACACTAATTCACTTATCAATAGCAACATTATATCTGTAATTTTTCTCCTTTAGCTTCACATTCACACTCTTGTGTATTTTTGATCAACCTTGCTCTATATACAGACTCACTCATACACATTGGTTGGGTTCAAGTGTTCTTAACTTGGCATAGCACCAAAATTTTAGTTTAGTATCTCTTTAAATAGGAATTTCACGCTTTACCATTTTCTACATCCATTGTAGATCTTTAGGTTTATGATCAGATTCAACTCGATTCAATGTATCTATCCATTTTCTTGGTCATTCTCTAGAAACTTCTCTAGAATCCATTTGTTAGGTCTATCTTCTTGAATTTAATGATCCAAATCATCAATCTTATCTTCAACACATTATATATCTCCTAAGAAATCAAATGAGTTAGCTTGATCTTATGATTTCTTTGAGTTTGTTCTTTTACTATCACTCGAAAATGACTAAAATACTCAGTCGCTATAATTTTTTTTGGCTTGAAATCAACTAACTTTCTTAGTTGATGCTAATGTTTAGCCAACACTAGATTTACTAAGCACTCACTATAGCTTGGTTGACACTAGCATTGCTTGACACTCCTTAGTATTTTACTCATTTTCTTTGCTTAGCTTAGCTTTCTTAACATAAAAAATTACATTTATTCATCAAAGTCTATCTAATCAAATGTCTATTGTAACTTCCTTTTCATAACTTCAACCTTTCCTCTAGGTACTATAGTTATGAGAAACTTCTCAAATCCTCTTCATCAATAAAATAGATATGACATTTAGACTAGGTAGCACTATGTCTCATCCATATATTTGACATCAATGACAAAACAAAAATTGTCCCAATTGTAAGTTTCCAATAGGATACTCTAACCCTTGATTTTGTAGAGATGGCCTCTTGTTATAAAATGTTGAAAGTAGTCATTTTGTGGCTTCTATTTCAAATGGAAATTGTTCAAATAAAATTTAATAGGCTAGATTCTATTTTGGAAGCTGAGAGAAAGTTTGTTGACTAGACATATGGTTGTAGGGATGACATTTGGTGTGAAGTAGGTTCAAAGCTAGGCGAAAAGCTCAATTGTTGTGAGAAGATGGAGAACTAGGTACATGATATCAAAAATAATGCTAAAATCCTTGGAGTTTGCCAAGAAGGTGCAAGCTCAGATGGAAGAGAAAATTAACAATCTGGCCTATTAGATAATCTACTCCCATACTAAGATGGAAGGGGAGAATAGGGTTTGAAGATTTACCTTATAGAGAGAGTGACAAGGAGTAAATGAAAGGAGGATACTCCAAAAAAGGAGGAAGGTTAGTAGGAGACTTCCCAGGGGTTTTGGTGAGTTCAAGTTTTCTTGCTATAAGTTCTCCTTGTTGAACCAGCTCAAGGAGATGCAAAAGTAGGTAGTTGGTTCGTGTTTTGATGTATGTTTCACTACTGGGTGTTGACTAGTTTGTGTGGTGCTTGATTCCAACTTTTGGTTTGGTTTTCATTGGTCCTTTTTTTTTAAGTTTTTGTTTTTGTTTCTTTAGTTTGTGGTCATTTTTCCCATCTAAGAACTCTTTTACCTAGGTAGAGTTTTGTTTTGACATACGCTAGTTTGGTTTATAGCTTTTCCTTTACTCTAGTTGTAGCTCTTGGTTCTTGTTGATGGTTATTTGGATCGGTCACTACTCATGATCATTTTGGTTTTTATGTTCTAGACTTGATGTTACATTTTATTCATGGGTTCAAGCCCTTAACACTTTAATTAATCAGAACATTTTCTTAATATATATTGTTCCCTACTTTTGTAGCCATTAATAGTTCTCCACTGACTACTACTAGAACACATATAAGTTAAATTAAAAAATATAAATGCAGGACATGAGAAATATTTCATATATCCATAAACATTTAAGAATTTAATATTTTATATATTTTTTGTTAGTCCTAATCTTGGCAATTTTTATCCTAGAAACCCTACTAATATGTGTATCATTAATGTAAAACTTAAATAAGTTGAATTTTTGTACCACAAGTATATTCTTGTATATTTGGAATGGAATAAATCTATCATACAATGATAGTCATTTATCATATTGATGATGTGGATAATATTAGCATTTGTTTGAATTTTCTACTACTATTATGTTAGTTGAAACCATCTTTGTGTCTAAAATGGAAAAGGGTGAAAAATAAACATTAATAGCCATTTGAATTATATATGGAAGAAGAAGGATATATATACTTTAAAAAAATATGAATTTAAAATAAGTTAACTAAATTTTCTTCTAGTTTAACATGTGATGCCTTTGAACTAGAAATAGTTAATAACTAGTAGAATTGTTTTTAAGAGAAAAATAAAATAGGGGCAAGAAAATGCTAGTAGAGTTCAATTAGTAATTTATGTAATTTTTAAATAGTTGAGGAATATCTCTCTAAGGATTAATCTAATAAAAAATACTTTTCAATAATATTAAATTTTAGTAAATAAAAGAAGAAATCATGCAATAATAACAATAAAAGATATATCAATATTTTAATTTATTCCCTCATCAATATGGAAGAGCACAATAAGGGGCCTTTTTTTGTTAGTGTTTATTCCTATGAAGACTATAACGTCAAATCATGTCAGGTTTTGAGAAAATTGCATTTGTTTCAAAATAATATGAATTAAATTAAAGATGTAATCAATGAAATTAGTTGTCTTCAAAATGAAATAATGATGCATTATATGTGAAGTATTGTGATCTTGAGTTGTAAAAGTAGTAAGAAGAATTGTAAGTATGTATGTGATATAGATTAATTTTTTTTCTAACACGTGTTTTTTTAGTAGATAGGAAAAATATAATATTATAAAGATTGAACACTTTGTACAAAAATTGAACCAACTTGATTGCTTGTTTGTTGGTTTAATTCTAGCTATTCTAAATATTACTTTTTTATTGTCTCTGTGTTCTAATTTGGTAAAGTAGGAAAGGGCCCAAAGCCATAACAAAAATGTAACATCAAGTCAAAATGATAGAAATAAATACATTCACAAGCTATGACATCTTACAGAAACAAGAAATACACTAACACAAACTTTAACAAAAAAAAAAGACAAAAAAATTTGAAATAGCCTGGAAAACCTAACTACCAACTAGGAACCAACAACCAAAAACCTTGAACCATGAACTAGGAATAAGTTCAAACCTAGCACAACTCAACAACATAGTAGTAAAAAAGGGACCCATAACCACTTACCAACATAGAGACCAATAGTATTACATCCAACTACATCCTTTGTTCCTTGAGGTTATCTAGGAAGAATAGTTGTTTGGAACCCATACATTAAGATTTGATGGAGAGGGGGGCATCCCTTGACCATGCTTTATCAATGAATAGAGAAAGTGAAGAAAAAAGACAGAGAAAATCACAATTTATCATTTCTCCTAAAGTGGTAAAGCATAGAAAATGATTAGAGTAGAAACATTTATACCTGCTTTGCATGTAACAAACTTGATAAGGATGATATCCACTAGTTGGTGATCTAAGAAGAAGGACCAGATAGAGCACTATGAAAGCTAACCTCCAGATTCATCTAAACAATGTTCATGATTTTATTATGGAGGTTATTATCTTAAGTACTACGATTCTAGATTCTATAAAAGAACCGATCTAAATTTTTTATGGGTTCTTTCTGAACTTTTGGTTATAGCTATTTTGTTTACTTTTGTTGGTTGTTGGTCCTTGTAAAAAAAAACTTGGCTTGGTTCCTGGTCCCTATAAAACTAGCCTTTGAGTTCTTCTTTGACTATTTGGGTTGTTGGTCCTTGTAAAACCAAATACTTACTTTGGCTCCTTTTTGTTTGGCTTTTTGGGTCCCTTTCAAACCTGCTGTTACTTAATCAAAACAAACTTGATAAAGATGATTACCACAAATTTCTAGACCCCCAAAAGCTCTTCCCTATTGATCATAGATTGAAGTCTCAAAATTTTATCCTTCAAATCCATGAACAACTTGAGGGCTTCTTTACAACACATTTTTGTGTTATGATGGATTTGTTGCCCTCCATTCTCAAACTAGTCATTGCCACAATAGCATCTGGAGTCACAACAAATGAAACACCTCCAGAAAAGGTTACTTAACCTTCCATGCCTTCCATAATAGATATCAATCGAGTCATGCTTAAACTCTTAATAAGTGTCTAATTTTATTTGATAAAGAACCCCACATATCTTAGTCTTTGAACTAAAAATCACATCAATTATTGTGCAAGTAACCTAGAACCTATAGAAACCAAAAAAACCTCAACTCTTCACTATTGCTAAAATGAACAAGTCACTACAAATTAGGAAACTCACAACCCAAACTAGAGAAAATGAGAATGCTCAAAATCCAAGAAAAAGGGTAGGAAAATACCATCTTAATTCCCATTAAATTCGTTATCATGATTATTTGAATTTTCATAATCTTTCATCATTGCAATGCAAGCCTCCTCAAGGATAGATAGTGTGCCTTCATAGAATTTAATGTACCTAGTATACTTTCCCATGGAGGCTAGCCTATTAGCTAAATGATTTCCTTCTTAATACACATGAAGGTAAGTCAGTTCATCCACTGAAGCAAAATAATTGCCTAGTTTGATTAATGATATTCTTCCCATTCCATCCCACATCATCTTTATTGTTTAAAATGTTGATCACATTGAACACATCTCCTTCTATGACTAGGTTTTTGAATCCTTTACCAACCACGAATTTCACACCATGGTAAAGGGCAAGCATTTCGACCACATAAGCCATTTGAGTTCCCAATTTGATCACATAAGCAACTGCCACCATCCTTGTAGAATTCCTAATGAAGTCATCCCCTCCTCCCTGCCCTAAGTTACCAAGTGATGAGCAATCAAAATTTAATTTAATCTAACCTAGATTAAAGAACCTTTTATTGTCTCTATGTTATTCTATAATAAATAAATATTAGAATAATAATATGTGCTACATTTTCATTGGTAAGTTTTTAATTCATCCTATTAATGATTATTAGTTTGTTTTATTGTCATTAAAGATGAAGATCCTTATTTGCATTTGTTTTCTAGGCAAAACATCAGCTCTGACTCTTTTCCTTTAACTCGTTTCACTCAGTCAAGCCACTTGTGAATATGATAAAGTTTCAGTAGAACTTCTATTGTTGAGGTGTAATTCAAATAATTTATGGGAAGAACAATAATCTGTCCTTTCCAATCCAGCTTTTGTCTCCCTCCTTGTCATTGGACGTACCAGAATATTTTCAATGGAGAAGGAAAGAGCTAAGAAGAACCACCCGGAAGAAAGGTCTGGTAAAAGATTGATATGATACGCAACTCAAAACACATGAAAATTGAACGGCGACCAAATCTTAGCCTCAAATTTGCCCGAGCACTCACGTTAAAATTGACGAGGACTTAAGAAATGAAAGAAGTTGGTGACGTTGACGATAGAACCCGTCCTCTACGCTGAACGTCACATGATTTGTTATGGTTACTGTATCGGCTTTAGTTGACTGATATTGATCATATTCAAACTATCATACGAAATACCCTCTCATATATATCTACCACATATATTCATCACTTTTTAATAAAAATTCTTCATAACCTTAGCCTTTGTTATGTCTCTAGTTTTGATTGTTTATGACTTCAAATTTTAATTTTTCACTACATACATTTAGTTTTCATTTCCCATCTTATTAATTTATTTGTCAAAATTTTGAACTGAAATTTTAAGAATATAAATCATTAGTATCATCTTAAATTAATTAAAAGATCACATATTGGTGCTAATCTTAGTTACATTAGTTGTAGTAACAAATGTATATGTACATAGTATGTATTGAAAAAGTTACTTGACTATTATCAGTAGAGTTGACGTTCTTCTCTTTGCCTATATGAAGTCCTTCTGTGATTTAGAATACAACCACTAGCTCAATAAATGGATAGAAAAGTGGTTAGTATGTTTTAGAAGATAACATTAATCATAAATATTTTGATGCACCATTAAAATTTGGAGGTGTAAATGACATAATCTTGAATGAAGCTACATGTAGCCTCTATTGCTATTGTAAAATTCTTTGATTACATTTGTCATTTTCTCATGACCTTTATCTCACATCGAAATCTCAAATTCATTATTTTTCTCTTCAATCAACATGATGAAAATTGATCCCAATTAATTCTAGGTAAACTTATTTTTTCTTATCAATTAGTTATTTTCTTTGATTTTAATAACTTTTAAAATCTAATATAAACTATATAATTTAGAAATCTTATCAAACTATTTTATTAAACATAGATTATTTTTCTCTCCATAATATACTATTGATAATAGATGTTAGTGGTGTAAGTGTATTATTCATCATATAATTACTTCGTATGTGTCATGAATTTAATATCTATATATTTAATATCATGGTATACATCTAAATATAAAATTTGGAGGTATAAATACTTCATTACTTATGTCTTACTAATGTTTTTAATAATATTAAAAATAAAAATCTAGATGCCCTATCTTTCATTTTCTAAATATTTTTATTTAAGAGTTTTTTTTAATGGATAAAAATTAGGTAGAAAAGTAAGTGTTAAACATAGAGTCATATAGTGGTTAAGTAAGTAATATGGTTTTTGCAACTTTGTTGAACTCAATAAAGCTTAATCTTCTATAAAGTATTATCCTAGGTTTATAAAGTATTATTCTAGGTTTATTAATAAATAAATTTATGTTGAGGCTTAAAACATTAAATTCTACAACAAAGGCATTCCAAGATGAGAATGTCTTATGATGATGAAACTATCATTATTTAATTTGGCATTCCATTCACTTCTTATAATCTTACCTTTCTTTTAATAACATTTAAATGGTTTAAATAAGACTTTGATGAATGGTCAAATGTTCATGTCCAAACTTCATTTCTTATGGACATTATTATAGTACAACCTTTCTTTCAATCCATTAAAGATAAATTATTAATATTTTAAGTTTTATAACAAAATAAATATGAAAATAAATTGAAGGGTTTCTCTCTTTCTTGATAATGATATCCTATTCATTACTAACATATTTGAAAACATTGTCCTCCTTGCATACCCTTTAGTGATCTACTATACTACAAATATATCTATATATTAAAGGCCATGTGAATAGATCTAATCAAAATTTTTCTCCCAGTAGATGTCACCTAAAAATATGTAGCATAAATTTTGTACCCTAAATCTAATATTTTAAACCATATATTATAGACCATATTACTTATAAACTAAGGCATGGATATTATAAACTATATAACCTATAATTTCACAACTATATGAAGTGGAGTGATGGTGAAAATTTGATAGAGATGAGGGACAAAGATGATATAATATGACAAAGAGAATGGAGGAGGGAGGAAGATAGTATAACGATGGAGAACGAGAGGGATATGGAGAAAGGAATAATAGAGGAGATAGAGCGATAGATAAAATAATAATGAGACGGGGACCTATGTGGTGGTGGGGGGGGGGGGGTTGGTGGGCTTACACATGTATTTTTATGTTAATAAAGTTCATTTTGTGGATAGGTCATTTTAAAAAATAAGTGAAACTTAGAAGTGATTTCAAATAATGAATAATTTACATTAACTAATTATTTTTTTAGTGACTTGCAAGAGGTTAAATATTAAAACTAAGCTTATAATTTACTTAGTAATTTTATAAAAATACTTAGTTGAGATGATTAGTCATTAACAGAGCATGCTTCGCATATAATAATCTAGTGAATATGAGCACATGTAAAATGCCTTTTTAGATTTTTTTTCTTTCGATTAGTAAGAGGCCAAGTTTAATTATGTTTGTTTCATTAATTAGTTATTATTTATTTATTTAACTCGAGTAGATTTGAATGCAAGGCCTCCCAAAGAAGAGGCTCACACTTTACCGTTGTGTTCTATGCTCTTGCCTCACCATTTTAGATTGTTATAGGCATGCATCCTAAATTTTTTAAAGATTTGAAGAGACTTGGTTTAGAAGAGAACATAAGTGACAAAGGAGAGAAATCTGGATATTTGTAATGACTTTTCATGATGAAGTAAAACAAAATTTGGAGAGTAGTATTCAAATATATAAGAAGACAATAGATAGGTCTAGAAGACACAAAATATTTGAATTTGTTGATGAAGTAATGATTCACGTGAAGAAAGATAGGCTAAGGTTACTTGTTCGAACATTTAGAAAACTGAGGAAGAGGAAGTTTGAACCATGCAAGATCTTGAAGATGTTGGATAGTGGTATTGCATATGAAGTTTAGCTATTGATTAATATAGATATATCTCCTATCTTCAACATTTTAGATTTATATGAGTATCATAAATCAAATGAAGAGGTAAATGTGTAGAAAGAAGATCCTAAGAAGCTAATTAAATGAATTTAGAAATTTATGGATAAAAGGATTTGCAGAAGTACTAGAGGTAAATTCTACATAAAATACTTGGTGAAATGGAAGGACAAACCGTTTCAAGGTTCGTCATGTATTTCTCAATCTGAGTTGGATCATTTTGATTCAACATTGGTTGCATAACATTCCAAATGTAGGAGAATTTTCTCTTATTTACCCCATGTGTCTACTACAAAAGTATCTTGGGTTCTTTAGAATCTTGCATCAACCAAGGCATTTATTTTTCATTTTGTTCCTATCTTCCAGTTTGAGAGATTGTTGCGACAAACACACATCTTTGAAAGTTGTTGTTTTTCTATCTTGAGATTTGGTTAAGGATCTTTTGTAGTTCATATCTTTCTAATCACACCTCATTTTGGTTTAGTTATGTTCCCTGGTTTGGTTGGTTTTGATCTCACCAATCTTACTCTTCAATATGTTCACTAGTTTACTTTTTCATGTGTTCAATTACTATTCTTCTTATCACTGGCTCTATGTGTCATTATGAGTTGTTCTTTGTGACACCAATTGACTTGTTGCATTCACCAGTTTGTTGACTTTCGATAGCACTAGTAGTCTTAAATTGATGAAGTCTTTTGGCATCGATCTCAAGGTGGATTCGTGTGTGGTCAACTTGTGGTTGGATCATTTTTAAAAGTTTCTTAAATTGATGTAATTATTTATAATTCAAATTCGATTGGTCTAACATGTTTTCCTACGGGTATGTAGCATCTTGAATGTCTGCCTATGGGGGCATCATATTTAATTAAATGGTTGATGATATTTAGTAGGTAATTGTGGAGATAGAGATTAAGCTATGAGCATCTGTGGGGTGATAGCTTGCACTAGAAGGATTGAATTAAATCTAAGTTGTTCTTATTTGTATCGGATATAACTGGGAAGGTCATATAGCTCAACATGTGTGTTGTACCTATTTGAGTAAAATCTTGATTCCACATTGGATCTCTCTTAATTCTACACTATTGTTTCTATGAGTGTTTGTTGCAAGATTAGACATCTCATTTTGAAATTCGTCAATGATGGTACTGCATCACGATCAAGAGATCACATGATTCAATGCTCTCCTAATTAGTATAATCTAGCTAGATCCCTATGGACTCCATTCCAAATTCTATGTAGAACTCTCCCAACACCTATTCATCCTACCTTAATTTAATCTAACCTAAATTAAAGAACCTTTTATTGTCTCTATGTTATTCTATAATAAATAAATATTAGAATAATAATATGTACTACATTTTCATTGGTAAGTTTTTAATTCATCCTATTAATGATTATTAGTTTGTTTTATTGTCATTAAAGATGAAGATCCTTATTTGCATTTGTTTTCTAGGCAAAACATCAGCTCTGACTCTTTTCCTTTAATTCGTTTCACTCAGTCAAGCCACTTGTGAATATGATAAAGTTTCAGTAGAACTTCTATTGTTGAGGTGTAATTCAAATAATTTATGGGAAGAACAATAATCTGTCCTTTCCAATCCAGATTTTGTCTTCCTCCTTGTCATTGGACGTACCAGAATATTTTCAATGGAGAATGAAAGAGCTGGGAAGAACCGCCCGGAAGAAAGGTCTGGTAAAAGATTGATATGACAAGCAACTCAAAACACATGAAAATTGAATGGCGACCAAATCTTAGCCTCAAATTTGCCGACGTCTTAAGATATGAAAGAAGTTGGTCACACACGTTAAAATTGACGACGTCTTAAGATATGAAAGAAGTTGGTCACCTTGATGATAGAACCCGTGCCCTACGCTGAACGTCACATGATTTGTTATGGTTATTTTATCGGCTTTAGTTGACTGATATTGATCATATTCAAATTGTCACACGAAATACCCTCGCATATAAATCTACCACATATATTCATCATCTTTAAAAAAAAAATTCTTCATAACGTTATCCTTAGTTATGTTTTAGTTTTTTTTTTTAACTGAAGAAAGCTGAAAAAAAAAAATAACAAAAAAGGAGAGCAGCAGACAAAGGCTGCAAAAAAATTAAGGACTAACTATATCAGCCAACTCACAGACTGGTAACCTTATCCTTAGTTATGTCTCTAGTTTTGGTTGTTTATGGCTTCAAATTTTAAATTTTCGCTACATTGTTTAATTTTCATTTGCCATTTTATTAATTTATTTATCAAAATTTTGAATTGAAATTTTAAGAGTATAAATCATGAATATCATCTTAAGTTAATTAAAAGATCACTTATTGGTGCTAATCTTAGAAACATTAGTTGTAGTAACAAATGTATATGTACATAGTATGTATTGAAAAAGTTACTTGACTATTATCAATAGAGTTGACGTTCTTCTCTTTGGCTATATGAAGTCCTTTGTGATTTAGAACACAACCCCTAGCTCAATAAATGGATAGAAAAGTTGTTAGTATGTTTTAGAAGATAACATTAATCATAATATTTTGATGCACCATTAAAATTTGGAGGTGTAAATGACATAATGTTGAATGAAGCTACATGTGGCCTCTATTGCAATTGTAAAATTCTTTGATTACATTTGTCATTTTCTCATGAGCTTTATCTCACATATTGTAAAATTCTTTGATTACATTTGTCATTTTCTCATGAGCTTTATCTCACATCAAAATCTCAAATTCATTACTTTTCTAATCAATCAACATGATGAAAATTGATCACAATTAATTCTAGGTAAACTTATTTTTTCTTGTCAGTTATTTATTTTCTTTGATTTTGATAACTTTTAAAATCTAATATAAACTATATATTGTAAAAATCTTATCAAACTATTTTATTAAACATAGATTTTTTTTTCTCTCCATAATATACTATTGATAATAAATGTTAGTGGTGTAAATGTATTATTCATCATATAATTACTTCGTATGTGTCATGATATACATCTAAATATAAAATTTGGAGGTATAAATAATTCATTACTTATGTCTTACTAATATTTTTAATAGTATTAAAAATAAAAATCTAGATGCCTTATCTTTCATTTTCTAAATATTTTTATTTAAGAGTTTTTTTTTAATGAATATGCATTAACTAGAAAAATAAGTGTTAAACATAGAATCATATAGTGGTTAAGCGAGTAATATGGCTTTTGCAACTTTGTTGAACTCAGTAAAGCTTAATCTTCTATAAAGTATTATCCTAGGTTTATAAAGTATTATTATAGGTTTATTCATGAATAAATTTATGTTGAGGCTTACAACATTGAATTCTACACCAAAGGCATTCCAAGATTGAGAATGTCTTATGATGATGAAACTATCATTTTTTAATTTGACATTCCATTCATTTCTTATAATTTTACCTTTCTTTTAATAACATTTAAATGGCTTAAATAAGACTTTGATAAATGGTCAAATGTTCATGTCCAAACTTCATTTCTTATGGAGATTATTATAGTGAAACCTTTCTTTCAATCCATTAAAGATAAACTATTAATATTTTAACTTTTATAACCAAATAAATATGTAAATAAACTGAAGGGTTTCTTTCTTTCTTGATAATGATATCCTATTAATTACTAACATAGTTGGAAAGAGTGTCCTCCTTGCATACCCTCTAGTGATTTACTATACTTCAAATATATCTTTATATTAAAGGCCATGTGAATAGATCTAATCAAACTTATTCTCCCCATAGATGTAACCTAAAAATATGTAGCATAAACTTTGTACCCTAAATCTAATATTTTAAACCATATATTATACACCATATTACTTATAAACTAAGGCCTGGATATTATAAACTATATAACCTATAATTCCACAACCATATGAAGTGGAGTGATGGTGAAAATTTGAGATAGATGAGGGACAAAGATGATATAATATGACAAAGTGAATGGAGGAGGGAGGAAGATAGTATAATGGTGGAGAAGGAGAGGGATATGGAGAAAGGAATAATAGAGGAGATAGATCGACAAATAAAATAATAATGAGAGGGGGACCTATAATTTTGGAGGGTGGGAGGGGGATGGGGGTGTGGCTTACACATGTATGTCTATGTTAATAAAGTTCATTTTGTGTGTAGGCCATTTTTAAAAATAAATGAAACTTCGAAGTGAATTTCAAATAATGAATAATTTGCATTAACTACTTGTTATTCTTTTAATGACTTGTAAGATATTAAATATCAAAACTAAGCTTATAATTTACTTAGTAATTTTAGAAAAAATATTTAGTTGAGATAATTAGTCATTAACAGAGCATGGTTTACATATATTAATCTAGTGAATATGAGCACATGTAAAATGACTTTTTAGATTGTTTTATCTTTCGAATAGTAAGAGGCTAAGATTAATTATGTTTTTAATTTCATTAATTAGTTATTATTTATTTATTTAACTTGAGTAGATTTGACCCTAGGGCCTCCGAAATAAGAGGCTCACACTTTACCATTGTGTTGTAGGCTCTTGCCTTACCTTTTCAGATTGTTATAGGCATGCATCCTAAATTTGTTAAAGATTTGAAGACACTTGGCTCATAAGAGAACATAAGTGTCAAAAGAGAGATATATGCATATTTGTGACGACTTTTCATGATGAAGGAAAACAAAATTTTTAGAGGAGTAATCAAATATATAAGAAGACAATAGATAGGTCTAGAAGACACAAAATATTTGAATATGTTGATGAAGTAATGACTCATGTGAAGAAAAATAGGCTAAGGTTTCATGTTGGAACATATAGAAAACTGAGGCTGAGGAAGTTTGAACCATACAAGATCTTGAAGATGTTTGATAGTGGTAATGCATATGAAGTTTAGTTATTGATTAATATAGATATATTTCCTATCTTCAACATTTCAAATTTATATGAGTATCATGAATCAGATGAAGAGGTATATGCATAGAAAGAAGATCCTAAGAAGATAATTAAAGGAATTTAGAAATTTATAGATAATAGGATTTGCAAAAGTACTAGGGGTAAATTCTACATAAAATACTTGGTGAAATGGAAGGACAAATCATTTGAGGGTTCATCATGTATTTGTCAATCTGAGTTGGATCATTTTGATTCAGCATTGGTTGCTTAACATTCCAAATATAGGAGAATTTTCTCTTATTTACCCCATGTGTCTACTACAAAAGTATCTTGGGTTCTTCAGAATATTGCATCAACCAAGGCATTTATTTTTCATTTTGTTCCTATCTTCTAGTTTGAGAGATTGTTGCAACAATCACACATTATTGAAATTTTTTGTTTGGCTCTCTTGAGATTTGGTTAAGGATCTTTTGTAGTTCATATATTTCTAATCACACCTCATTTTGGTTTAGTTATGTTCTTGAGTTTGGTTGGTTTTGATCTCACTAGTTTTACTCTTCAGTATGTTCACTAGTTTACTTTTTGAAGTGTTCAATTATCATTCTTCTTATCATTGGCTCTATGTGTTGTTATGAGTTGTTTTTTGTGACACTGGTTGACTTGTTGCATTCACCAATTTGTTGACTTTTGATAGCACTAGTAGTATTAAATTGATGAAGTATTTTGGCATCGATCTCAAGGTGGATTCATGTGTGGCCAACTTGTGGTTGGATCATTTTTAGAAGTTTCTTAAATTGATGTAATTATTTATAATTCAAAGTTGATTAGTCTAACATATTTTCCTAGGGGTATGTAGTATCTTGAATGTCTGCCTATGGGGGCATCATATTTAAATAAATGGTTGATGATATTTAGTAGGTAATTGTGGAGATAGATATTAAGCTATGAGCATCTGTGGGGTGATAGCTTGCACTAGAAGGATTGAATTAAATCTAAGTTGTTCTTATTTGTATCGGATATAACTAGGAAGGTCATATAGCTCAACATGTGTGTTGTACCTATTTGAGTAAAATCTTGATTCCACATTGGATCTCTCTTAATTCTACACTGTTGTTTCTATGAGTGTTTGTTGCAAGGCTAGACATCTCATTTTGAAATTCATCAATGATGGTACTGCATCATGATCAAGAGATCACATGATTCAATGCTCTCCTAATTAGTATAATCTAGCTAGATCCCTATGGACTCAATTCCAAATTCTATGTAGAGCTCTCCAAACACCTCTTCATCCTACCTTCCCCTAAGTCCTTGTTCTATTACCTTGGGGAGCCCCTTTTCCATAAATCTTCCTATCGCAATACCCAAAATAATTCTGTTTTGGGACTTAATGGATGATGTTGTGGGTAAAGTTGAGGAGCTGTATGGATCATCTATAACAATCTCAAAGAAGTTACTAGGTGATACATTTTTAGCTACTAATAGCGAGGGAGATAAATATGATGGAGGCAATGTTTACAAAAAATTAAAGAGCTAAAGACTTAATGAAAGGGAAGGATGATAATATCCCATGGAAGGTCGATGAATTATTTAGGGATAAACTTCATAATATGGAGTTTATGGGGGAATGAATTATTAAGTTGAAAAAAAAAAAAACCCTTTGAGGAGGAGAAGATGGATATCTTCTATACCCTTGCCTCCATGATCCAAACCCATCTAGTGGAGAAATTGTTGGAGAAAATAAAATAGCTAGAGACTTGATGAAAGGGAAGGATGATGACATCGGACAGAAGGTGGCTGAATTATTCAGGGACAAACTCCATAATATGGAGTTTACTGAGGAACAAATTATTGAGTTGAAAAAAATGCGCTTTGAGGAGGAGAAGATGGATATCTTCTATACCCTTGCCTCCATGAAGGAATCCCAAACCCATCTTGGGGAGTAATTCTTGGAGATAGCCTTTTTGTGTAAGAATATGCATAAGATAATGAATAAAGCCATAAGTGAGATCTAGACCAAGCTAGAAGAGAAAGAATTAAAAGAAACAAAAGGGAGAAGAGGGGGTTTGAAAGTACTCGACTTTTCAAAAAGAGGAGATAGTGGATGTGGATATCGTCTCCCCTGGGCCATTGAAGAAAGATTCCTTTCCAGAGAAGCTCAAAGAGCTTAACAAGTAATGCTTGTTAGTAGTTGGACTTGGCTAGGCTGGTCTATGGTTTGTTTATGTGCTAGAGTTTTTGTCATGGCATGTGCCCTATTTGCTAGTCTTTTAGTTAGTTGCTATTGGTTACTGGTTTTATTAGTTGTTGGTGTTTGTTGATTTTAGTGGTTAGAGCTTTAGTTTATTGTAGTTTCTTGCTTGTTTTATATTTTCTTGTAGTTGCTGGTACTCACTCTTAGAGAATCACCTTTTGGTTGTCCTAAGAACTTTATATTATTTTTCCACTGAAAGATTTGAACCCAGTCTTCATTTATCTAATCACAACTTTACTTAGATATTTATTTTATTTCTATTATTATTAATTTTTTAGATGACAAGAATTTAATAATAATAATAACACTACCTAAAATTAAATTATAACAACGAAGATGGAGAGGTTGCAAAGTTATGATATTAATCTTTACAAATCTCTAGCTCGAAAAGAAAACTTGGACGAATCACATGAAATAATTGTAATATATAATTTTAAAAGGAAAGTTGAGGAGACAATATATTTAAAAAAAGCAAAGTCTGGAGAAGCAAATGTCACTATTATATAATAATAATAGAAATGACGCGCTAACTGAGGTATACTCTTGGGGTCTATTGAAGTCTTTCAATGATGTAGAAACGCTACCAATCTTTCGTTGAAAAATCACTTCTCAATTAAAAAAATCTCACCTATATTATATGATGAATAAATCTCAATCCCGCTTGCAAATTCTTTGTAGACCAGGCAAGCCTTGTTAGGTGCGAAGTCTACAAACTTCAGAGCATTGACTCTTTCTCTATTCTTCACAGCTCCTCATATCTCATCTACAATTATTGTCTTCTTATTTTGCTTGGACAAGGTAAGAAGTGTACAGATTGTATTAAGAGATGGCTTTCGAAAAGAGAGTTGCATTCGCCATTGTGGGGTTTCTCACCTTTCAAAACGTTGTGGTGATGGGTACACAGTTTCTTACCCATAAAACATTATGAGTTGCAATTACGGTTTCTTTCTTTTCTCTTTCTGCTCATTAGAATATTTAGATCTATACATTTTGAATATAAATATTTAGATCTATACATTTTGTTTCAGCATCAGTAATTAATCTGACACAAGTGTTAGAATGAAGTTTAGTGTGATGTTCAAGTCATTCGAATTTACTGGTTTTAAATCAATTTTAGCTATTTAATACTTTTAGTGGAGGAATCAAGCCTTAGTGTGCGATATTTAAGTGGTTGAAAGTTTTAATGTTATGATCAAAATTACAAAAGTTAAATGTTGTTAATGGTGACTTTTAATAATGCAATACATTGTTATTATTATTGATGAAATCTAGTTCATGTTCAACAAGATGTTAATGGTGATTTTGTGCAGGTGAATGGTGTAGGAGCACCTCAAATATTCAAGCCTCCTGCACCTCAAATATTCAAGCCACAGTTGAAGATTATAAAGACCGCAAAGATCCTCAAAACAAATCAGAAGGAAGGAATGTATAAATGTAAGAACCCCAAATGGGCTCTACGCTGATCACTGTTTGTTTCCCTAGGTGTAATGATTGTTTTTGGTTTGTTTTTGGATGTTTTAAGCTGTTTTTGGGTTTTTGAGTTGATGAAAAGAAAATAAAAATATTGAAAACTAATCTTACCTAAAATTATAACTCAAATCTGGTTATAATGCTAATCAAATTCATTTATTCAGATGGCTCCTAATGTATGTACAATACTTATTGCTGGAAGAATACATTAAAAACATCATCATTAATAGTTGGAAAAAACCTGATTTTTGTCTCTAATACGCAACCACGCTGCTGGTTGCTTCCTCCTTGGGCAACCCCTATCAAAAACCGCAATATTAAATCTCTGATTTTTAATTCACTGTAGCGTTGTACTGTTCATAGCACTGTAGCTGCTGTTATAACCCCTTCCAACCTGTAAATAGATTCATTCACTTTTTTCCTTCTAAAACACAATATTGACTCTAGAATGAAGTCAACTCACAGGCAAAATTCAAGTGATATTTCACACCCTCAAATTGCATCAACTCTGAAGATACTACGTTCTCCATAGTCTGAATTCTTCTCAAACTTGTAGAAACCCTTGTTGCCACAACTTCAAGAAATTTCACAAGGCAAAGTTTTTAAGAAATTCTCATAACCTGCTCTTGAAGGAAGACGAGGTTTGTTTATAAGGACTCCTCAACTCTAGAATGAGTCTCCACACTCAATGTGGGATAAAAGATATAATAATAACATAAAAAGTGTTATTACATTAAAACTTAGAAAATCCCTTTTAATTTTTCCATAAGCTTGGACCCACAATTAATTGAAACAATGGCCCCTTTTATGATATCATGACCCTCACTTAAGTTATATATTATAACTTAACAATATAGGCTCAAAACCAATAATGTTTATTTTAACTAAATAAACATTTATATCTCCATTATTACTCAATATTTTTGAATGTCATTTGGATTGGGAGCTAACATGATAGAACTGCATATGACCATACCCCTTTTCTAAAAATAGTAGGGGTCTATCTTTATAACTCCAAAACTGCTAAAAATAGCCTAACCAAGCCAAACTCAAAGCAAAACTTATCATAAACAAACTCTGGCAACCCAGAAGAGTACTCTGCTCTGGTCCTTGGAGGATCTCCACACCAAGGTGACCCTCTATCCAATCTTATTAGCCTACGAGGGTCTCTGATAGGCTAATCACCAGCTAAAGTGATGTCTCTAGCTAGAAGGGGACATCACTGTCTGCCCTCCCTGAAATTGCTTGTCCTGAAGCAATCTCAACTCTGGATGCTGTAAAATCTCCTTGCTCTCCCAAGTAGCATCCTCTACCAGCAAATCCTTCCACTTCACAAAATATTCTTGGATGGTACGTTTCCTCAAGTTCCTCTCTCTAAAATCAATGATAGCCTCCGGTATCAAAACAAGTTTTCCCTCATCATCCAGGGGTGGTAGTACTGTAGAAGGCACAATATGATGCCCTAGTGCCTTCTTGAGGCGTGACACATGAAAAATATTGTGCACCTTGCTCTCCGCCGGCAAGTCTAACTCATAAGCCACCTCTCCCACTTTCCTGATAATCCTAAATGGACCATAGTATCGCGGCTTGAGTTTCTTGGCACCACTCTTCTTGAGAGTGGATTGACGGTAAGGCTACAACATAAGATACACCATGTCTCCAACCTCAAAAGTCCACTCAGTCCTCTTCTGATCTGCATACTGCTTTTGCTGATTTTGTGCCTTAGATTATCCTTGAGAGTCTTAACAAGGTCTTGACTCTCCTGTAACAAATCACCTGCACTAGGCACTCTACTGTCACTCAAAAGCAGATCCATAAAATTGGGTGCCTCATACCCATACATGGCCATAAAGGGTGACATCTGAATAGACATGTGATAAGTGGTATTGTAGCAATACTCACAGAGATAAATCCACTTTACCCATGCCCTCTGTTGCCCTGTTATATAATTTTTGAGATATCCCTCCACCCATTTGTTTACTATCTTTGTTTGACCATCTGTCTGAGGGTGGTAGCTAGTACTCAGAGTGAGCTCTGTTGCACACAACCTGAATAGCTCCTGCCAAAAGTGACTCATAAACCTATTGTCTCTGTCACTTACAATTCTCTGAGGTAAGCCATGTAATCTAAATATCTCTTTGAAGAACAACTCTACCACCTATGTAGCAGTGTATGTAGCAGTGATCGGAAAGAAGCGTGCAAACTTTGTAAGGTGATCCACAACCACATATATGCAGTCCCTGCCTTGGGCTCCAGGTAGTCCTGTGATGAAGTCCATAGACAAACACTCCCACTTCCTATCAGGAATTGGAAGTGGCTACAGTAAACCAGCTGGATAGGAGTGTTCTTGCTTATTCTGTTGGCAAGTGGGACACTCCCTAACATACTGAAGTACCTCTGCTTTGAGCCCTTTCCATGTGAATCACTCTCTAATTTGTTGGTATGTCTTGTAGAAACCAGGATGTCCTGCCATAGGTGAATCATGAAAAGATTTCAAAACCACCCTCCTCACTACTGATCCTAGGACCAAAAATATTCTTCCTTTGTAAATGATGAGCTCATTCACAAGGGTGTATCTTCTGTCCTGAATAGTCCCATCTATGAATCCAGCTGCCCAAGTGTCCTTTGCATACTCTGCAAGGATCAAGTGTCTCCAATCCTCCGATATGTCTGTCAATAAGCTCAAATGGGGCCTACGTGATAAGGCATCAACAACTACATTCTGTGTCCCCTTAAAATATGTAATGTCAAAGTTATAGGACTGTAACTTGCTCACCCACTTTTGCTGCCTATCATTGAGATCTCGCTGCCCCAAAAAGTGTCTTAGGCTATTATGGTCGGTTTTGATACAAAATTTGCTACCTACCAAATATTGCCTGAATTTGGCCAAAGCATGCATAATGGCTAACATCTCCTTATCATATATGCTGAAGCTCTGCTCTGGCCCTCTCAATTTCCTACTCTCATAAGCAATAGGGTACTTCTCCTGCATAAGCACCGCTCCAATGCCCTCTCTGGAAGCATCACAATGTAGCTCAAAAGGTTTGCTGAAATCTGGTAATGCTAACACTAGACAAGAAGTCATCAACCCCTTAAATTTCTCAAAACACTCCTATGCCTCAAGAGTCCACAAGAAAGCTCCATTTCTCATCAAATCTGTCAAGGGTGCCGCATGCCTAGAATATCCATCCACAAACCTTCTGTAGAAACCACATAGTCCTAGAAAGCCCCTCAACTGTGTAAGGTTCACCGGTGAAGGCCACTCCACAATGGCACGAATCTTTTCAGGATCCATGCACACGCTCTCTGCATTGATGATGTGACCCAAGTAGAACAACTCTGTCATGCCCAAATCACACTTCGACTCCTTTGCATACAAGGATTCTCTGTCCAATATAGCTAGCACCGTGTCTAGGTGAACCAAGTGCTCCTCCCAAGATCTACTATATACCAAGATATCATCAAAGAAGACAAGTAAAAATCTCCTCAACTGAGGATGGAAAACCCTATTCTTTGTTGCCTGAAAAGTAGCAGGTGCATTAGCTAGCCCAAATGGCATAACTACAAACTCAAAATGGCCACAATGACATCTAAAGGCTGTCTTCTCAATGTCCTGCTCTCTAACTTTGATCTGGTGATAACCTGATCTCAAATCTATCTTTGAGAAGAAGCAAGCTCCATGAAGCTCATCTATCAACTCATCGATCCTGGGAATGGGGTATCTGTTTTTAATCGTCTTCCTATTAAGCACTCTATAATCAATGCACATCCTCAATGTCCCATCCTTCTTATTTACTAACACTACTAAAGAAGCAAAAGGAGACTTACTTGGTCTAATGTGGCCCATAGCAAGTAACTCCTTTATGGTTTTCTCAATTTCATCCTTCAACCTCTTCGCATGCCTGTAAGGTGTAATCATGATGGGCTTAGCCCCCTCCTCTAACTCAATGATGTGCTCAATACCTCTGTCTAGTGGTCTACCTGGTGGAATGTCACTGAACACCTTAGAGTGTTTAACTCTAAGCTCCTGAATATCAGGAGGATATTCAATCTTATGATGTCCCTCCTATGATGGCATCAACATGCATTCTGCTGCCCACTCTACCTGATCATGTTGAATCAATCTAGCCATTCTATGAAAAGAGACCATCTTGAGATCACTGTCCCTGATTGCCTTAAGAATATGTGCCTTCCCATTCACTTTAAACCTCATCTCCATCTCCTTGAGGTTAAGAGTGAACTCACCAATATCATGCAACCAACTCATCCCAAGAACTATATCTGTATCTCCCATAGGTACAACATAAAAATCTTCCTTAAAGTCATAATTATTAACTTTCAATGGGAGTCTAGTGATCCTACGATCACATTTGAGGACATAGCCATCCACTACCCTCACTCTAATTCCCCCAAACTCCTCTATTTGTATGCCACACTTCTCCACCATCCTAGCATCAATGAAATTATGAGTGGCACCTGTATCAACCAAGGTTATGACTTGCTATCTAGCAAGTACTCCTCTCATCCGGAATGACCCTTCTTGCTTAATACTAGTGAGACGAGCTTCCATAAGTTGCCCATCTCCTTCCCCATCCTTGGAATCCATTTTGGACAAGCTTTTAGCCTTGTCTTCCTCTTTTTCACCATCTATTTCCTCTATATCAGACTGCTGATCTGAATTATCTGATTATGATTCCTCATAGTATGCCCACGTAACTCTGTTAGCTTTTCCCTTTGGCCTAAGAGGACAATCATGGTTTGCATCATAGGGTCCCTTACAGTAGAAACATAATTTTTTCTTCCTCAAATCATTTAATGTTTCTCTGTCAAAAGGTGCTGGAGTTTTATCTTTAGAATCATTTTTAAAATTAGTCCTCTCTGGTTTTTTATAAAATGGTTTGTTATCCTTACTAGAAGATGCTCCTTTGGACTGAGATTTGTTTGTTGGGACTGCATGTTCCATACTTCTTGCCTTTTTCATCGCTTCCTGTAAAGAAATAGGATCAAATGTCTTTATCCAACCTCTTAGTGGTTCGGATAGGCCCTCAATGAAAAGAACTATCAATCTACGCTCTGAAATGTTTGGCACCATGACTACCAACCGCTGAAATTTACCAATGAAATACTCCAAATTGCCTATTTGTTTCAGCTGTGCTAAGTCCTGGAAGTAAATCTCTGGATCTTTCTTGTCAAATCTTTCAACCAACCTATCCACAAAGTCTTGGTATTCTGTCACTTGGTTATGCTGAAGTGTTACCATACCATGGTACCACCAATCATGTGCTATTCCCTCCAAATGCAAGGTGGCATATTTGATAGCTTCAATCTCTGTCATTGGCCCCAGTGCCAAAAATGTGTCAAGCTTATGAATCCAAGCTTGAGCTGTCATCTTACCACTCCCATCAAATGTAGGCATAGTAAGCTTGCCTGTAGCCTGTTTCAGCTCACTATTTTGACCTCTAGGCCTCCTATCTTTTCTGAGTGACCTGTAATACTCTCTCCTCTGATTTACAAAGCGTTCAAAGGTCATCCTCTCCCAAACCTGTGGAGCTAATAATTCCCATTCACCATTTGCAGCCATGAGTGCATTTGCGAATATGGGGTCTCCTGTCGCCTCCTCTACCGGAGCTTTTTCTGGCTCCTTCGAAACAAATGTATGGCATGTAGGCCTATCAGCTGTTCTGGAATGGGTCCGTTGTGGTCTCTGATTACCTGTAGCACTCCTCTTATCTCCCTATTCTCCCGACTCCCCATTTTGTCTAATAGGTGGGTTCATCCTTTCTACCATAGTAGTGAGTGCCTGTAATGCCTGTGCCATTTGCCGCTGCCCTATAACCATAGCACGGTAGAATTCTCTAGTATCTTGATCATCATTATTCCTCTTGTTTCCAGGTGGACTACCATCATGCCTCGCTTCCATATTTCCTGTTTCCTGTAGCTGTTCTCTTTCAATCAGAGCTCTTCTATGAGTATGATACCTGTGTGGTCCAATTTCCAGTGGCTGCATATGACTCCCCAAACCCTCAGGATGGCAGGAATGAGGCTCTGATACCAATGTAAGAACCCCAAATAGGCTCTACGCTGATCACTATTTGTTTCCCTGAGTGTAATTATTGTTTTTTGTTTGTTTTTGAATGTTTTAAGTTGTTTTTGGGTTTTTGAGTTGATGAAAAGAAAATACAAATATTGAAAACTAATCTTACTTAAAATTATAACTCAAATCTGGTTATAATGCTAATCAAATTCATTTATTCAGATGGCTCCTAATGTATGTACAATACTTATTTCTAGAAGAATACATTAAAAACATCATCATTAATAGTTGGAAAAAACCTGATTTTTGTCTCCAATACGCAACCACGCTGCTGGTTGCTTCCTCCTTGGGCTACGCCTATCAAAAACCGCAATATTAAATCTCTAATTTTTAATTCACTGTAGCGCTGTACTATTCACAGCACTGTAGCTGCTATTATAACCTTTTCCAACCTGTAAACAGATTCATCCACTTTTTTCCTACTAAAACACAATATTGACTCCAGAATGAAGTCAACTCATAGGCAAAATTCAAGTGATATTTCACACCCTTAGATTGCATCAACTCTAAAGATACTACATTCTCCACAGTCTGAATTCTTCTCAAACTTGTTAAAACCCTTGTTGCCACAACTTCAAGAAATTTCACAAGGTAAAGTTTTTAAGCAATTCTCATAACCTACTCTTGAAGGAAGACAAGGTTTGTTTATAAGGACTCCTCAACTCCAGAATGAGTCTCCATGCTTAATGTGGGATAAAAGATATAATAATAACATAAAAAATGTTATTACATTAAAAATTAGAAAATCCCTTTTAATTTTTCCATAAGCTTGGACCCACAATTAATTGAAACAATGGCCCCTTTTATGATATCATGACCCTCACTTAAGTTATATATTATAACTTAACAATATAGGCTCAAAACCAATAATATTTATTTTAACTAAATAAACATTAATATCTCCATTATTACTCAACATTTTTGAATGTCGTTTGGATTGGGAGCTAACATGATAGAACTGCATATGACCATACCCTTTTTCTAAAAATAGCAGGGGTCTATCTTTATAACTCCAAAACTGCTAAAAATAGCCTGACCAAGCCAAACTCAAAGCAAAACTCATCATAAACAAACTCTGGCAACCCAGAAGAGTACTCTGCTCTGGTCCTTGGAGGATCTCCACACCAAGGTGACCCTCTATCCAATCTTATTAGCCTA
Organism: Cupressus sempervirens; assembly: GCA_028749045.1. Classification (NCBI taxonomy): domain Eukaryota; kingdom Viridiplantae; phylum Streptophyta; class Pinopsida; order Cupressales; family Cupressaceae; genus Cupressus; species Cupressus sempervirens. The sequence continues at coordinate 845,052,070 of CM053789.1, read as the reverse complement.
CGAGGGTCTTTGATAGGCTAATCACCAGCTAAAGTGATGTCTCTAGCTAGAAGGGGACATCACAATAAACAAGGTCATCAAATCAATTGGGCACTTTTGGAACCTATAATGATGCTAAAATAATATTAGGTCTTCAAGATAGGTTTAGGTAGAGAAAAGAGTTTAATGTTTAATAAAACCATTGTATGGTTTTTAAAGTTCAAACATTAAATAAAAAAAGGTAATGGCTGGTTAGAGGGAAGTTTAGTTTGTAATAATTTTAAAATACCCAACTCAATGATGATAGTTGGTTGGAATCAATTATTTTAGGGTGTCTTATAAATTGGAAAGAGTCTCTGATGTAAAAGGGAAGAGAACATATTGAAAACTGGTATGTATGGACTGGTAAACAACAATAATAAAACTTAGATATTCTGCAACTCAAATTCCATATTATGGTCTGCAAACCGATTGATTGGCTCTACAAATGCATCATTCCAAGTACTTTTTTGATAAGTTTCATATTATTATAGGTTTTCTGTTATGCCTGTTGCAAAACAAGTAGATTTCTTTTAATTATTTATTTATTGCAGTAGGTTTTAAAGGAAATGAAGATCTTTCCATGAGGATGAAGGCTTGATACTCATGGAAAGAGTTAATCTAACATGTATGATATATTACTAACCAAGCATGTGCAGAATTAAACAAGATAGAGATTCTACTCGAACAAGGGGTTTATTTGTTGATTGGAGACGTTAAACAATGTACATGTGAAGGTGAATCCATTGTTAGTTGGGATTGGAAGTGTGTGTAATTAGGTGATTGAGAAAGCCCTAGTTCAAGAGTAAGAAGTGCTAGGAGGAGTCTGCCATATAGTTCCCTTGTAAATTATGTCCTTTATTATTTTATTTTCATTATTGTGAACTCTCTCCTCATCAGTGAAGGAGGCGTGGAATGTGAGAAGCTTCCAGTAGAGATGTGTGCTTTTTCTGTGTCATCTTCTGGAGCTCGGTGTGTGCTCGTGAAGAAGTACTCATTCATCCCTTCCACACAGATGTCATCAGTTGAATATTATTGTGAGGTAAACACATTCTCTTACAATACACACCTTTTTTTAGTAGTTTTTTTTAATACTAAACGCTATTTGTACAATTGTATTGTAGTCATCGGGAGTAATGGCGGAGAAGATGATGGAATGGATTGAGAGCGAGGAGTGTCTGCAAATCTGTGGATTGCAGAGAATGAGCGTGGGAATGTCAACTGATGATCTTTCCGCATATTCTGATTTCACCTCCAAGTTGTGCTCAGACAAGTGCCAAAAGAGTTGCCCTAGCATTATCAATCTCTACCTAAATTTGGCTGCAGGAGAAGGTATGTGACCCGTTTCTCTTTATTATCCCTTCTTATTAAACAGATAGATATGTTTGTTTTCCATTGAGAGAGGTGGTAACAAGAGAAGGAATTGCAGGAATATATTTACCTCACCTTTGGGAGGCTCACAAAACACGAAGCCGGCGAATGGCGATGGAGACTTTCGCAGCTGGGGCATCATCAGCGAAGACATTTTCCCTTGCTGGAGCTGCTCCTGCACCCTACTAGAACGTCACATCTTAGATGTTTCTTAGCCAATAATATTGTATTAAATCACTGCCATCTCTTTCATTTTTCATAGAATGAGTTATCTATGGACTCAGAATTGCTCATGTTGTAGATCTAATAATAATAATAATAATGCCAGGCATTCTGCCGATGAAGCAATTTGTAATGATCGTAAGAGCAGTCTTGCTACACTCTGCAATAACAAAACATTTCGCTGCGATTTGCATTCTTGGGTTTTGATTGGTTTATTTCTAATCATATTTTATGTGGTATAAAATTATTACTGGGTATAGATACACAAATTTTATATCAAAATTTAAGTTATTTATTATATAAAATGTTATATAAAAATTTAAGTTTTTTATTAGTTCAAATGGTAAAGGGTCTGAATTTGGAGAAAGAGATAATTAATGGCAAGAAAGCATAGGCCATGAGGCCACCGAACATCTAAAATGGAAAATCCTTGCTAAAAAGCTTTTGATTGGACCATTCAAATACTAAGAAAGAGGGTCTCAACTCCACTAAAAGGATCACATATGAAATATAGAGGGATATAAGAATGAATACTAAACCATTATCCAAGCAATGAAGACTACTAATGAATTTTAAAAGGATTCTTAGAAACTTTTACCGGTAGACCCCCTTAACAATATTAGAAAAGTAAAGAGACCACAATAATGTTGCAAGAAATTTAGGTTTCGGGAGGTCCTTAGAAACCTAAACAACTAAAAAGAACAAGTAGAGAAAGATGTCTAAGTGTGGCCTAGGACATGAAGAAGCATTAGATTTTGAAAGGCACACTTCAAAACCTTTTGTAAGAGAAACCATTAGAAATAAGAAAACTAATAGGAAAGAACAGGAACGAAAGTCCCAATAAGGATGACCAACAACAAACTCAATAGGAACTACCATGAACATCGTGCCTAAAGGCTATAGTATGGGAAATAACTTGGCTCCCAAATCCATCATGGGTTTGAAAAAGAGGCTCAATTACAAACTAATAGAACCAAAAAGTGCTTCAAAAAATAAAGAACTCTCCTTAGTAATGCTCCTCTCTACCTCAATAAAATCTACCTCCAAGGGAGAAGGAAACCCATACAAAATTAAAATCTACCATGGAGGAGAAAAATAGGAGATAACACTAGAAAGAGTCTATAGAGGCCCACAACAAGATGAAGAAGAATGAAACACAAAGATATCCTCAAAAGGAAAATACCCTTGTCATGGACAAAGAGAAGAAACACATCTCAGACCATAGCTAGGAGAGAACCATTTCTAATCACCTACTAAAATGAATAGATAAAGAACTGAAAACAACCCATACCTCAAAAGGAGGAAGAAGAAAAATAACCGGGAAAGCTCCTCTTTGTTTAGACCCCCATCCACCATGAATATGAAAAACACTAAAATTCTTAGTCTAAGACATAAAAACAAACAGAAAATTAGAAAAACACTACAAACACCCATAAAAAAAATTCTAGGGACTTTTGAAAGAACCTTTGAAATAAAACATTTTCCACAACCAAGGACCTCCAACAATGGGTACATTGAGGTATCTCTTATACAATATGGAGAAAATAGAGAAAGGAGATTGAAAGTTTAGATTGGAGATACCCTAAACATTATAAAAGATAGAATAGATGGTAAGTAAAAGAGATAAAAGAACTAGCTCAAACAAAAAAAAAATCATACCCAAATAATAACCCTTCTAGGCTTTAAAACAACCCAATCAAACAACCTTTCAAATGGCTAGAAATTATCTTTAATACCAAATCCATGGAGGAGGAACGAAAAAGATTGCTCAACCATTTCACTTATGAAAAAACCAAATGCTTTCAATAAGAAAGCTCCAAAGTCCAAGGTAAATACCATAAAAAACTCCAAATTTCAGGCTTGGAAAAACATTATTGTAGCCAATCTAAACTCCCTTTAACATAAGAATCTAGTGACTTCCTCCAAAAAATAGCAATCCTTAGTAGGTAAATAGGGAGAAAAAAAGAAAAAGGCATTCCCAAAAAATGGTAAGAAAAAGAACCCCATAAAATAAATTTGCAACTAGTAAATAAGGAGAAATTTATAATTGTGCAATTCTTAGCCTAGATCAACTACCACCATACCAAAAGATAAAATCTAATGGGTGAAGAAAGGAAGCTAAATCAAAATAGTAAAGGTAGAGGAAACTCAAAAACCTCATAATGGGTTAAACATCTCAATGCAAATAGTATAATTCATCACCTCTATGAAAGTTATCAAAAGACCCATAAATTCCAACTACAAACTACAAAAAACTATTACTACGTTAAGGCCAAAGACTATGCAAGTCCTTCAAAACACGAAGATATGGAAACAAAATACCCAAATTAATACAAGGGAAAATTAATTTATACCACAACATCTTTATCACCAACCAACATACCTTGCATCACCTCCTCATCATCTCACTCTACATATTCATCTACTTCTTCCCAATAAAAAATAACCTACTATATTCCAATATATCTATTGAAAATAGATTGATACAAGTATGGTAAATGTGTTTCAATCATTGTTTTTCTGTTGATGTCAAACCTACTACTTGCTAGTAAGACAATTGCTTATATGATTTAAGTACTATCATTTGTTTGATTGATGAAGAGGATTTGATCAAATGGGCTAACAATAGTATATAGAGGAAAGGTTGAGTTATGATATGAAAAAGAGTACAAAGATTAGTTAAGACAGTGATATTATAGTGCATTGATAATCTACTTAAGGTTGCAAAGGTTGGTTACACTAAGTAAGTTTAAAAGAATAAGTTAAACAAAAAAATTTTGCCAAGCTTGATCGAGTGGACAATAGGTGCCAACCAAGTTTAGTGCAAGCTAAGGAAAAAATCAATTGGAGCTAAGAAAAGACAATTTTAGTGTAAGCTAAGTGAAATAGTGTAAGCCCAGTAAAGTTTAATTGATTCTAAACACTAGTAAACTATAGTTCGTGTCGAGTGTTTTGACAGTGGATGTCGAGCAATGCAATATGTGTCTAGCATCAGAAACTAGTTAATTTTGAGTGTCGGCATTATGAGAAGGATCAAGAATTTGATGAATTTGATTTGATAAGTTTATTTTCTTGGATTGTCTTAACCGTGTGGAAGATAAGATTGATGAGTTGGTGGCATAGAATTCAAGATGAACAATTTTTAGGTGAATTCAAAAAGGATTGGAGGAGAAGCTTCTAGAAGGGAATGAAATGAAATGAGGGTTAGATTCATTGGCTCCTATCTAATCTGTGTTAGTCTTAGATTGGTTTTGACAATTGAGTGTCAACACACTTAAGAAAATTTTAAGGTTGAAGTCAAGTATAATATAGATGCCAAGCTATAGTATGTGCCATTTCAAAAATTCAACAGGTGTTGAGTTATTCATGTGTTAAGTTATTCAAGTGTCAAGTTATTCAAGTGCTGAGCAAGTTTCAAGTGCTGAGTGACAATTGATGTTGAGCTAGTATAGATGTCGAGCAAGTATATGTGCCGAGAAACATATATGAGCTGAGCAAGATAGAGTTACTATAGGTGCCAAGAAAGACAAAAATCCTATCTGTGCTGAGCATAAGCAATCGGTAAGTGCCAAGTAACATAGAATAAACATATGAGTTTGTGCCTTCACAAACTTATATGTAAACCATTTTAAATTTGACTCAAGATGAATCTCAAAAGATCTAAAAGATAAGATTGAATCTATTACATTCCCTATGTAATTAGCATTCACCCAATCAAAAAAAAGGAGAAAGCATGCAACCAATAATAAAAGTATAAAGAATTGAGTGGGAGAAGAAGGATGAATCTCGATCATAGACTAATACCTAACCCTAAGTCTCGAAGCCTTTATAAGAGGTCCAAACCCTATAATTTAGTGTGGAGTGGAAGAGTAAGACGTCATGTGGGAATGCATGAGTGAATGCCAACGAAGTTTTGGAAAGGGTAAGAAGACGTAGAGGAAGAATAAAATTGTAGAATCAAGTTGTTCAAAATAGAGTATTAGCACTTCGAATAGAGATATATCTGATCAAATTGCACAAAAAAGGGATCTAGAATTAGCAATTGAAGATCATAAGTAATTAGGTCAACACATTCTATTATACTTTCTAACTATTCTATTAGGAGAATAAAAATCATATGAAGATAGGTTGGCTTAACAACTATTTTGTAGAACCTTTAACAAGGTGATAAATCCTTTAACAGGGTGACATTCCAAGTGAATGTTTGTAAATCCTTTAACTAGGTCACTTTTAATAGGGAAGGCCTTTCATAGGGTAGACCATTGTTAATGGTCAAAACTTTGTAACCTTGATCAGTTACATATTGCTACAATGATAAGTTGTGGGTGTCATCCCCACCCCAGTTTTACCTTATCATTTTGGAGGGTTTCTAGGTGACCAAAATCTTGTGTTATCTATTTCCATGCATGTCTTTACTTTCATGTTAATAAGATATGTTGCATGCATGTGATTGATCTTAATTAAAATTTTTAGAGTTTAAAGTTAGTTACTTCTAGTTCACCACCCCCCGCCCCCCCAAACAATTAAATCTTGCCACTTGTAAATTCCAACAATCGGTATCAGAGTTGAGTTCTCACAAGGAGAAGCCTTACAACTTGGAGAAAAATATCTAGAAATGGAAGTCTAGAAACTTGGGAAGATCATAGAGAACAAAGAAATTGAGATACACCTGATTCTACGTTCTTTGGTAGAAGATAGGGAAGAACTAAGGAATATCCTTAAAGAGAAGAAGAGAGATTGCCATAGCTAAGAATGATACACATTACAAGGAGATTGACACCTCAAAAGTGTTTGCAAATGGAAACTCCAAGGAATTTGATGCAGCAATAGAAGATCTAATGGAGAAGACTAGAGCCAAAGTATCTAAGAGATTAGAACTCTCAAGATTGAATAAGAATCATAAGCCATGATGCTTTGTGAAGTGACTGAATAGAAGAAAAGAGCCATTGAAGATAAGGATATGATAGAGAAGACAAGAGAAACCTCTCCAATAGGTTGGAGGAAAAGTCAATTGAGCTTGCAAGAATTTTCAACATGGAGCTAGACACCATAAGCTAGATGATGAATGCACATCATGAGCTATATGTCAAGGACATTGAGATCTCCACACTAAAGATGCAAAATGAACAACTAAAAAAAGACTTGAAAAGAGAGAGAAGGAGATTTTAGAAAGCTTCAACAAACCTAATAATACTATCAAGTACTTTGAATAGCTTCTGAAATCACCAAGGGCTAGCAATGACACTTCAGGACTAGGATACACCAGCACTAAAAAAGGAGAGTCATCCAAGACTATAGAAGAAAGAAGTGACAAAGGTAAGAACACTAAATTCACTTGTCATTTTGTGGTAACAAGGGACATACCTCTAATGTGTGTAGGGGCAAGAACACTCATCAGCATGACAAACCCACATGGGTCACTATCACAAGTGCAACAAGCAAGGACATCACGCACATGACTACAGGACTAGAACTATTAGGACACCAAGATTGAAGGTCACTACTACAATTGCAAGAAGTATGGACATAGAGCTTTTGAATGCAAATAAAATCCTATGTGGACACCTAATCAACTAGCAAGGGAAAATAATTATGGGCATCACCACAATTGGTACTACACCACTAGGCAAATTTGTCATTGCTTTTAGGAGTATGGACACATTCTTGAAAATTAAATAAGAACACATTTTAGTGGAAACTATAGTAGATGGTCAATCCAAACTACATGTTCTAGTTGTTTGAAGACTGGACACATCAGTAGAAATTGCCCAACAAGGTCAAAGGCACCCAATTTAGAGTTCAACAAAGGAAAAGAAAAGGTGGATGTTGAACACATTAGAGGAGAAATGAATAAAACATGGAAGAAGAAAGATAGAGGTAGCACATAAAATGAAGGGATCACTTCACCAAAAGGGTCAAGAGGTCACACTTCATCCTACTAAGCAAAAGAAGGTATGTAGGACTGATATATAAAGCTTTATTATACATCAGTTCCAAGACACGTAAGTACTAAAAAAGAGATATCAACATGAATAGAGATGAAAAGTTAAAATTTCAAATTTTCACAAGTGTTGCCAAGTTGCCTTTAGATGCCAAGTAAAATTCTAATACATGTTGAGTTGTCTTCCAATGTCAGTAGAAGTTGAGTGGATAGTTGCAGCCGAGTTAGTAGTGGATCCCAAGTGTTGGAAGGATAATGAAAGCCGAGTAAAGTAGAATTGCTTAAGGACCCAAGTGGATAGTTGTAAACACACTAAGCATTAAATGCTATGAAAAAAGGGTATATATTGGTATTTTGAATCATTTTTAACCATCGAGAGCAAAGAGAAAAAAACAAGAAGAGTGCAAAATAATTTCCAAGCAATGTTCCAAGCATTTGAGTAGATTTTAACAGAGATTCAACACAATTTCATCAATTTTAAGGTATTTATGCTAGTGCTAGGCTACACAATTTCAAATTTTCTTTATGTTTAAACCCTAGATTGCATGAATGGCCTCTAGTTCTACAAAATCCTAGGAAAAAGAGTTGTTTGAAGTTTATTTAGTGTCAAATGAAGTTAAATAGCCTAATTTTTGACCTATCCCTGAAGTTGCATACAATAATGACCCAGCTAGAGCCCTATCCCTAATTTTTCTTAAGGTATTAATGGTTCAAGATGTTAGAAGAAGCTACAACTATAAGATAGGTGCTATTGGAGACATGGAAGTCAGGGTGGCATATGATAGATTGTGTGAGAATGGAGTCTTGAAAGAAGAATTTCAAATCATTGAGAAGAAGGGCTTAACCTATGCCCTAAAGTTCCATACCATTTTAAAGACTGAATGGATTAGAATTGTACTCATTAGGATTTATGATGGTAGTCTATGGTTAGAAGATGGGCCAATTAAGATATCAAAAAGGATTGTTCATAGGGTAACAACGTATCCAACCCTAGATCGGCCCAAAACACTAAGGAGTGACTCTAAAGAAGCTATTGAAAAGAATATTGGAGTCAAGTGGAACAAGAGAGGCATGACCATAGATACCATTAAGGATCCTCTTCTTGATTTTGATGTTAGAGTCATATCCCACAAATTCTACCAATCAAGCAAACTCAATAGTGTTCCCTGTATTGCAGTAGATGTTGGCTATAAACTTGTTAGAAAGGATCATACCTATGATCTAGCAGAATTGCAACTATGATAGATCAATGAGAATTTGGAAGCTATAAAAAGAACAAAGGGAACTCAATCCAAATTCAAAGCAATTTTGAAATGCATATTTTTCTATGTCTAGAATGAATTTCCTTCTTTTGGAAAGATTAGCTAGAAAACAAATAAGTCCATAGTATCCCAAGTGAATGAATACATTGAACAAATGGGGGCAAATTTTGAGACACTCGTGACTAGCTATTTTAAAAATTTCAAGAATTCAATGAAATAGAGACTTAGAATTCTAGTCCCACTCATGGAGAAGCACATAAATGATATTTGTTTTCTTGTTGATATTGATTACACCTACATTCAAGTAGCCATACCAAGGGTAAGATGGCTTAGACCACTTGAGTATGAGATAAATATTGATGAAGCATATGTAGCAATAATGTCTCTACTAGTAGATGAAGTGGATAAAGATGCCCAAAATTTTGGCACATATGATGTAGTGAGATCCAAGGTGGATATGGAGCTAAATATTACTCCTACATTAAATAAAAAGGATAAACTAGTGAAGAAGCTCAAGGAAAAATTTGGACAAGGCATAGTAGAGGCAAAGAAAGAAGAAGATTAAGATGAAGAAGTAGAGGAATAGAGGCAAGGGCCACTAGCATTAACCCAAGGCATTGGTGAAGATGTTGAAGAAGAAGAAGCTGCTGAGAAAGAAAAGGAAGCACCTAAGGCAGAGCCCAAAAAGAGGAAAGCACAAAAGTAGCCTGCAACACAGCCTAATGACAAGAAAGTAGCAAAGCCAAGACCAACAAAACCCACCACAAGGGCAGATACAAGGGCTACAACAAAGGTGGCCAAAGAAAAAAAAAATAAGAAAGAAAAAGAGCAAGGAGGACCAGCAGAGAAAAAGAGGAAAAAATATGTGGCGCCTCTAGAGTCAAATGAGGAAAGAACTGAGTCTGATGATAATAGCCAGTTCAAAGTGGAAAATCACACCACAGAATCAGATTTGGAAAACATTTGTGACAACATTAGTGACAATGTAGACTTGTTAGAATTGGAAGGAATTGATTTTAATAAGCTAACAAGAGAAGAGAAAAACATAATGGAAGAATCAATTTATACTATGATGGCCAAGTTCAAGAATACTCCACTTGAATTGAATAATACTATGCCTAAGGAGCTATATACAATTGTAGCAAAAAAATGGCATTATTGCCTAAAATTGGAGAAGGAAATCAGTGAGTCAACTTTAGCTCATGTAATGCCTGAGCTCACAAAAGGTTAAATAAGTAAGGTAAGCAAGAATCATGCGAGGAAATTTGCACCTAAGTACAAAGCCTTCAACATTTTGCAAAATAAAATTGAAGATGTTGTGAAGAAGTCCACTCTCATGTGGAAAGTTATTTATGGCCTCCAAATAGTTAAGGAAGAACAAGAAGATCCCTTTGAGAGAAGAAATAATGATGAGGAAGAAGAGGAGAATGAAAAGGAGGAAGAAGGAGAGAAATAAAAGGAAGAAGTTATAGTGGAGAAGAAAACACAAAATGGTGATATGGCAATAGTTGACGAGCAGCAACAAGAATAGAGTGTGCAAGGCACACAACTGCCATCACCAAGTCCTCCACAAGAAACACCTACAGCTGTAGAGGCCATAATTTTAAAGGATGTTCCTAACACTTCTAGTCAAAACATTGACCCATTAACTGTAGAGGATCTTAGAAAGATCCTTCACTAGACCACACTACAACTACAATTGTGTACCAATCCATTCTTGGTGAGTGTAGAGGAACTATAGAAGGTAGTAGATGAAATAAAAAAGGAGAAGGTGAATCCACAAGAACCACCTTCACACACTCCAATAGCTACAATTGGACAATGACAAGAGCAAGCAACACAAGATTCATATGCTAAGGTTGATTCCATAGCCATAGTGACTTCAACTGCCAAGGAGCAAGAAAAGGAGAAAATAGGAAAGAAGAATATCTTTGATCCTTCAACACAAAGTCAAGGTGCACCTCATCAGATCACTATCATTGATCAAGGTAGAACTTAAGAAGATAGGAAGGAGAGCCCTAAGGAGAAGAAACAAGATGCAATCCAAACATTAGTCAATTTTCCTACTATAGGGACTACTACTAGAACAACACAATAGTGGAGCATTGATGCAGTACCACTGCAAATATCAACACTAGGCTCAAGCTCTACCAAGGTAGCAAGGGTACTTCACTATGGTAACCTTGCATTTGATGAGGAGATAGTCATACCAAGCTATGACTATAAAATAATGAACATAGAGTAGATCAATGAAGTGCAAGAGGCACTGGAGAAGAAGAAGAAGAAAGAGATACTTAGAATGGAGTATAGGAAAATGCAAGCACTAATATAAATTGAGGGCATCATTCTAGATGTTTTTAGCTTGCAAGTACCTAATGAGACAAAGCCCATCATGGAGCAATTATCCAACATAGTGGACCAGGTGTAGAATGAAGACCTAGACGCCAATGCTAAATTGCTTAAATGGTCTAAATATAAATTCCAAATGAAGGTAAATTAGAAAATATTTGGTGAAATAGCACGTTCTGAAGTAGAACTGGCAATGGAGATAGAGAAGGTGAGAGCAATACTTGAGAATATATTCTCATTGTACTCCAAACTGTGTGATTCCTCATACTTCATATAAAAGACCAGCTAGAGGATATTGAGCTTGGAAAGGAACCTTAAAGTATCTAGCATGTTCCTACCAAAGGATCTAGCTCAAAGTGAGAAGCATTTTGCTACAACGTTTCACACCCAAAAGGAATTAGTTGTGCTCATAGCAGATGAGGAAGACACCAAGGCCAAGCTAATACAAATTCAGTCTATAATAACCCCTCACATAGAAGTTTTCCACAAAGAAATAGCCTATGAGGAGAATGTTTTAAATAAAGGTCCCAATCTTTCTACATTGGAAGGCCTAGTACACATTGCAATAGAAATAACCATCCAACTTAAAGCACTAGAAACTACATTAGACAATTAGGATGCTTCTCTAGAGATAATAATGGAGCTAAATAAATCCTTTTTGGCTAAGTATTCAATTCATCCAAAGAACCCTTTGACATAAGCATCAAAAAGGGGGAGATATTATAATTTGAGGGAGATAATACATTATGTAGATAATAAATAAGACCCAAAAGGGGAGATAATAACATTTTGAGTTTTAACGAGAGACAAGAGGATAAAGCCAAAAGGATACAAAAATTGTAACAGAAGATGTGTGAAAGGGGGAGTAAAAATAGTGCAGACAGAAGCATAGTAGATAGAAACAGAGTAGACAAGGGAAGGAATGACAAGGCTGAAATAAAGAGTATCAGAATAACTAGCATGAGACAAATCCAACTTAAGGAGTTTTGGATACAAAAATGGCACATCAGTTCAAGGGGAGTTACAAGTTTTGAGGTATATAGTCCTCTACAAAATTTTGAACAAGTTTTTGAAGTTTTGTACATATGTCAAACAAGTTGTATCTTATACTCATAAAGATCAGATTCATAATGTTTAGTTCAGTGTTTTTGACACTCATCAAAGGGGGAGATTGTTGGTCTTAGATTAGTTTTGTCAATTGAGTGTCAACACACTTAAGAAAATTCTAAGGTTGAAGCCGAGTATAATATAGATGTTGAGCTATAGTATGTGCCAAGTCAAAAATTCAATAGGTGCCAAGTTATACAAGTATCGAGTCATTGAAGTGTTTAGCAAGTTTCAAGTGTTGAGTGAAAATTGATGCTGAGCCAATATAGATGTCAAGCTAGTATATATGCCGAACAAAGTATAGGAATTGAGCAAGACAAAGTTACTATAGGTGTCAAGCAAGACAAAAATCCTATATGTGTCGAGCATTAGCAATCAGTAAGTGCCGAGTAACATAGAATCAACATACGAGTTTGTACCTTTACAAACATAGATGTAAACCATTTTTGAGCTGACTTAGGATGAATCTCAAAGGATCTAAAAGATAAGATTAAATCTATTACATTCCCTATGTAATCAACATGCAGCCAATTAGGAAAATGGAGAAAGCATGCAACCAATAGGAAAAGTGTAAAGAATTGAGCAGGAAAAGAAGGATGAATCTTGATCATAGATTCATACCTAACCCTAAGTCTCGAAGCCTTTACAAGGAGGTCAAAACACCATAATTTAGTGTCAAGTGGAAGAGTAAGAGGTTGTGTGGGAATTCATGAGTGAATGCCAGTGATGTTTTGGAAAGGGTGAGAAGACTTACAGGAAGAACAACATTGCAAAATCAAGATGTTCAGAACAAAATGTTAGCACTTTGAACAGAGATATATTAAATCAAGAAGGATCAGATCAAATTGCATAGAACAAGGATTTGATCAAATGGGGTAAAAGGTTGAGTTATGATATGAAAAATAGTATAAAGATTAGTTAAGACAGTGATGTTACAATGCATTGGTAATCTACTTAAGGTTGTAAAGGCTAGTTACACTAAGTAAGTTTAGAAGAATAAGTTAAATGAAGTTTTTTTCCCAAGCTTGATTGAGTGGACAATAGGTGCTAGCAAAATTTAGTGCAAGCTCAAAAAGAATTCAATTGGAGGCAAGCAAATTCAATTTTAGTGTAAGCTGAGTAAAACAGTGTAAGCCGAGTAAAGTTTAGTTGATTGTAAACACTAGTAAACTGTGGTTCATGTCAAGTGTTTTGACAGTGGATGCCAAGCAACACAATATGTGCCAAGCATCAACAACTAGTTTATTTTGAGTGTCAACACTATGAAAAAGATCAAGAATTTGACAAATCAAAGCCAAAAAGTTTATTTTCTTGGATTGAGTTAACCATGTGGAAGATAAGATTGATGAGTTGGTGGCATAGAATTCAAGATCAAGCATTTTGAGGTGAATTCATAGAGGATTGAAGGATAAGCTTTTAGAAGGGAATGAAATGAAATTATGGGTAGATTTATTGAATCCTATCTAATCGAGGCTGGTCTCAGATTGGTTTTGACAGTTGAGTGCCAAAACACATAAGAAAATTCTATGGTTGAAACTGAGTATAATATAAATGCCAAGCTATAGTATGTGCCAAGTAAGAAATTCAACAGGTGTCAAGTTATTCAAGTGTCAAGTTATTCAAGTGTCGTGTCATTAAAGTATCGAGCATGTTTCAATTGTCAAGTGATAATTGATGCCAAGCCAATATGAATGTCAAGCCATTATATGTGTCAAGGAAAGTATAGAAGCCAAGCAAGACAAAGTTACTATAGGTGCCAAGAAAGAAAAAAATCCTATATGTGTCAAGTATCAACAGTCAGTAAGTGCCAAGAAACATAGAATCAACATATGAGTTTGTACCTTCAGAATCTCAGATGTTAACCAATTTTGAGCCAACTCAAGATGAATCTTGAAGGACCTAAAACATGGGATTAAATCTATTACATTCCTTATGTAATCAGCATGCCACCAGTTAGAAAAATAGAGAAATCCTACAACCAATAAGAAAAGTGTAAAGAATTGAGCGGGAAAAGATGGATGAATCTCAATCATAGATTCATACCTAACCCTAAGTCTCAAAGCCTTTATAAGGAGGTTGAAATGCCATAATTTAATGTTTAGTGGAAGTTTAAGAGGTTGTGTGGGAATTCATGAGTGAATGCCAACAAAGTTTTGGAAAGGTTGAGAAGACTTAGAGGAAGAACAACATTGCAGAATCAAGTTGTTAAGAATAGAGTATCAGCACTTCAAACAGAGATATATCAGATCAGGAAGGATTAGATTAGATTGCATAGAACAAGGATCTAGAATCAGCAATGAAAGATTGAAAGTCATTAGGTCAACACATTCTACTATACTTTCTAACCATTGTATTAGGAGAATGAAAATCTTACAAAGATAGGTTGGCTTAACAACTATTTTGTAGAACCTTTAACAAGGTAATAAATCCTTTAACAAGGTGACATTCCAAGTGAATGTTTGTAAATTCTTTAACTAGGTCACTTTTAACAGGATGTAAACCCTTTAATAGGGTAGGCCTTTCATAGGGAAGACCATTGTTGATGGTCAAAACTTTATAACCTTAACCAGTTATATATTGCTATAGTGATAAGTTGTGGTTGTCATCCCCACCCTAGTTTTACCTTCTCATTGTGGACAGTTTCTAGGGGACCAAAATCTTGTGTTATCTATTTTCATGCATGTCTTTGCTTTAATGTTAATTAGATATGTTAGATGCATGTGATTGATTTTAGTTAAAATTTTTAGATGTCAAAGTGAGTTACTTTTGATTCAACACCCCCCCACCCTCGCCCCCTCAAAAGTAAATCTTTCAACTTGTAAATTCCAACAATGTGACCTAGCCCTATAATGGATGATGGAGGTTGAATGGAAAAAATATCTTAATTCTCTATTTATAGAGATGGCTTGTCAGAAGCAAGAGTTGATGTGTGTGAACCTAAGGAAGAAAAGGATTATAGGGTATTTACTTAATTTAATGACCTAAGAGAAGAGACTGCAATGGAAAACAAGAAAGAAGTCTTAAGGGTATGGATGCTTGAAGGGTGAACAAGCTATCAAAGCTAAAGAGTGTGAAAGCCAAGTAGAATGGAGGATTGAAAAAAAGATCTATAATCTGGAAATGAGTTGTAAGTTTTTATTAAATCAAGTCCCACTATAACTCTCTAATGATTATATCAGTCTAGGGTAAATCCTTTAGATTAAGGTTGACCTAAGAGTCATTTGTAAATCATTCAACTGAGTGACATTCCAACTGAATGATCCGATGTCCTCTAAAAAGGCTTGGTCCTAATAGGGTGATTAAAATCCTTTAACTAGGTCACATTTAACACTGTGTATTGTAACCTTTAATAGGGTTGGCCTTTCACAGGGCATCACTTTAAAAGAGTGACAATGGGTAGCATGTTACTGATGGTTTTTCTCAAATTGGTTTCCCATGTTAAATCATTGTGTCAAATGTGTTATTACATCTATTATGTTTCATGTTTATATTTTTGCAAATTGATTTGATATTAACCTACAAGTTTAAGTGATTACATAATCTAATGGATGCATGCATGATGAAATTTTTTTATGGATATGGGTTTACTAAGCTATGAAAAGTTTTAATTATACATCAGGACCTTGGATAATTAATTAACCCCTCTCTCATTTATTCTAAAGAATTCCAACAATATGCACCAAGAATCCTAAATTTTAAATTCCAATTTGTCTTCAATCTTTTAAGAATGGCCATGAACCTTCAAAATAAACTTTATCAGTAAGAAGCCCAACTATTTTACCAAGGGTCAAACTCAACAACTCTCTATTCAAAACCTTAGTAGGGAGTGAACCTATCCTTTGAGGAAAGTTTTACCATACATTAAATAGGCATACTTTTATTTTATTTAATTAATTCATGTGCTACTATCCAAAAATAGTATCATTTTATATAATTTAATTAATTTATGTATTAATATTCATGAAATTTTGATCTACAATAAGCATGAAGTCAATATAAAAATTCAAAATATCCCAAAGCAATAATTGTACAAGAAGGACATGAATTAATGTTAATTTGTGAAGATTTAAAGTAATATGTTTAATATTAGAAAATTAAAAAATTACATTAACTCACATAAAATAATCGAAATCACCAATTTTTCATGCGATTAAGCTACAATATAAGCATGAATGCTACATAGGAAGTGTAGAGTCAATTTTCACTCTTAATATTATGTTGATTTTAGTTTATGGTTCATAGTATGTCGTAGACACTACTTAATAGTTTTCCCAATCTCATTTGAAGATTTGAAATGTTAATTTTGGATTTACTATTTTTGTTCTTTATTTTTTCTTTTCTATTAGTTTTATTATTAGTATTTTTTAGCGAAAATGCCAAGGATTATATAGATTGATTAAATATAGGAAAAATAATATAAGGAGGTACATATTAGTGGTAAAAAATTTAATCAAATAGAGAATACAATACATGAAATAAACCCAATACTAGTCTAATATCTAAATAGAAAACTAGAAAGCTTCATGTAAACAAAAATGAAGGTATTGATATACTAGAGAGATCAAATCATAATAAAATAATTTTAACACTAGAAATGTAGAAAATAGACAAAAGCCCAAAATGAAAGATAAAAAATGTAAGCATGAAATAAATGATGAGATAATCCTAAAGTGGTCACTCATTAACCAAAATGAGGTTGAAAAAAATAAATTATTTTATCAAATTTACCATAAGATCATCCACATGTTCTGATGTAGATTGGAGCATCATATGCTAGAAATTGATGTCATGACCCTAACATACATGACCATTAGAAGCTTTAAGTCCAATTGTAGATGATGGTACCAATAAAGAACTAGGTTCCTTAGAAATATCTACAACATAATTTGTCAAAGGAAGTAACTCATTATAAGTAGGAGTACCCATGGCATTCATTTGTGGAAATGTTTGTAGTGGTGGGGGAGACAAAATTGCTTACCATCATGTTGAAAAAGCATTACTGACTCATTGTGAGCCCTCAATTTATTGTAGATTATTGATGAAAATGAAGTTACGTTTTTGAAATGGAATCATTAATATGAATAACCAAGTCTCAAATCCCAAATTTGTGTTGTGAAATGTAGGGATGTAGGACACTTTCTCCAATAGAATATTATGCTTGAATATACTTTTGAAACAATCATTGCCTAACTAAAGGCTATATGGAAAAATTCTCTATATAAAAGATCACTGAGCACAACTCCAGGTAAAAAGTGAAGGATAATGAGAGCATCCCAAAAATCCATCTAAGATCACTATGAACAATTTTTATCGAATGATTTCTTGAATAGATTATAAGAAGAAAATTCAAGTACATACTGCTATATCATAAAAGCAGAAACACACATAGTTGATTTTAGAAAATTAAAACCTTAAAGGAAATTGAATATAGTTTATCAATCTAAAATTTTCAAAAGCATAATGATAGATAAATTCAATATTCCACAATCATGGAACTAGAAGATTGCAACATAAAAGAAAAAATATATATACATGGGAAAAACCTTTACTAGTAAAAACCTTGCCCTCCAAACCCTCAAGATATTTTATTATTTAGTAGTAAATTATAATACATTTTCAACCTTTGCATGGAGATTTTCATCTTTCTCCATCCTAGAGAAAATATGGCAGCATAACCCTCTGTAGAGAACTTCACATTTCTATCTTTTTTATATCTTTAGAAACTCATTGCATTTATAGAGTCTACATTCGAAATGAAATAATTTCTAAAGCATGTACATTCAATGTATTTACAACTTATTTAGAAACTTCCTTTATGCACAATTATTGTATAAAAATAAAGAAAATGGAATAAAGTCCAAAAATTAGGCCTTTTTTTTCACTAAGTCTATCCTTCTAAAAGATTTGGTTTAATAAGATAGTGACCACCATAGCACCAATAGATCTCATAAAATAATGTTATGTGTACCCAAACATCCAAGAATATAACCAAGATTGAAGAGAGGACCTACAAATTATAAGCATGTATCATGTCCTTCCACAATCACTTATACATGTCAATTGTAGAAACTATGATCTCCATCACAAATCCAAGAGAAAAGCCATCACAATATCCAAAACTATTCAACTTGAAGAGATCAAATGTAGAATGATATCATGAATCTACATGGATGTAAGCCTCATAATGAAGATCAAACATTTACCATTTTAGGAAATCAACCCACGACTATCTCCTACCAATATCATAAATAAAAATAGACATCAAGGAAATAACTATGTTATCCATTTCTCATAATAAATTCTTCAAAACCATCCAACTACAGCTCAAGTTCCATGAATATGAAAGAAAACATAAAGCACATGAATACAACATTGGGAAATATCTCTCAAGTGATAAATTGTTGAGTAGGCTAAGAGAGAGGAATGTTAATGCCCCTCCAATATATGCAAGTCATAGTGACTTATTCAAGAACATTCTCCTCATAGGTCTCTATTTAACTCATGTCCAACAAAGATGTAAGTCATAGGACTTTCTGCTATAATATCATGAAGAATATACATCACAACAACATTTATCTTATATCAAGAAAAATCAAGTCTCATCTAAATTTCCATAAGGACATGTACACTCCATGCCAAACTCCAATACTAAAACATAGCACTATCATGAAATATCAAGAAACTAATCAAATTACTCATACCAAGAAACTAAAATAAGGTTAATGTCAAATATCTAACAATGGAATACCAAACATAAACATGACATCTGAACCATCTCTTCCAAAGAGACAACATACTCTATGTGATCATGTCAAATAACTTTAGCTTGTCACAACTCTTAACTAGCAATAAAGAGAAAACCATGATAACTAGTCAATTGAAAGCATAAACCACAAACATTACAAATACCTCTTGAATCATAAAGATGTCAACATCTCAAGAAAAATGAAGATGCCATCTTTGATTAGTGAACCAACAAATGCAAAATACCCTTCTACACAACAATAAGATCTAAGGCATCCTCCAACATCTATAATACTAAACAAGATCATCCATTACCATGTAATGAATATAGAACTACCAAAGATCTCACTAAAATTTCATCCCGAGATCTCCAAGCATATGAAACATCAAACTCCAAACCTAAAAGTTATTCAAGCCCACACATCACACTAAGTAAAGTCAAGATTTTCAAACTAAAAAAATTCACAATGCTATATGACACCATAACTGACTATCCAAGTACTCGGTCAACATCCATCCTCTCATCCCAAATAAAATACACCAATAAATAATGTTGGAATACTTTAAAATAAATAAGAGAGGGTGGTAAATCAATTATCCAAAGTCCAAATGTATAAATAAAACTTCTCATAGCTTAGTGAACCCATAAAACATTATTCATCATGCATGCATCTATAAGATTATACAATCACTTAAAACTTTTAGGTTACTGTCAAATCAACTTGTAGAAATATAAACATGAAACATAACAAATTCATCAACACACTTGACACAATGATTTACATGGAAACCCAATTTCAGAAAAATCACTAGTAACATGCTACTCTTTTTCACTCTTTTCAAGTGATACCCTATGAAAGGTCAACCCTATTAAATGTTACAATACACACTATTAAATGTGACCCTATTAAAGGATTGCAATCACCCTATTAGGATTGAACCTTATTAGAGGACTTTAGAGCATTCACTTGTAATGTCACCCAGTTAAAGGATTTACAAATCACAATTAGGTCAACTTTAATCCAAAGAATTTACCCTAGATTGATACAATTGTTAGACTAACAATAAGGCTTTGATCTGATAACAACTTAGAATATTATTTGCAAATTGCATATCACTATTCAGTCCTCCATTCTACTTGGTCTTCATACATTATAGCTTTGATAGCTTGTTCAGCTTCAAGAATTCATACCCTTAAGTCTTCTTGCTTAACATGCCATTGCAGACTCTTTTCTTAAGTCACTTGATGAAGCAAAACCCTTGACTCCTTGTCTTCCTTACGTTCTTACACCTAAAAACCTTACTTCATGACCAGCCATTCCTATAAATACGAAATTAAGATCTTTTGGAACTCATTCTCTATCATCAAATTTAGGGTTCGAATGGATTAGGTAGGATTCAATGAATCTACCCCACATTCCATATCTCTTCTAGAAACCTCTCCTTGAATCCTCTTTGAATTCACTAAAAAATGGTTTACCTTGAATTCTGTTCCTCTAACTCATCAATCTTATCTTTGACCTAGTTAACATAATCCAAGAAAACAAACTTTTCAGCTCAAATCCATCAAATTCATGATCTTTTAAATAATGTAGTAGCTTCGTATTGTCTTGCTTTTGATGCTCAACACATACTGCATTTCTCAACATCCTCTGTGAAATTACTTAGCATGAACTAAAGTTTACTAGTGCTTGACATCACCTAAACCTTACTCAACATCCATTATTCTAGTCAGCATACACTAGAATAAGAATTTACTTGGCTCCAACTAATTTTATGTTGAGCTTGTACTAACTTTTTGTAACTTGTTCTTCTAAAATTTCTTAGTGTAACCAGCCATTGTAACCTTAAATAGATTATCAATACATCATGTTATCATTTTCTTAATTGATTCTTGTACTTCTTTACATTAGCATAACTCATCCTTTCGTCTAGGTTCTATTGTTACATCTTTTGATCAAATCCTCTTCATTAATCAAATAAGTGATAGTACTTATATCATATAAGCAATTGTCTTACCAGCAAATAGCAGGTTTGACATCAGTGACAAAACAATGATTGAAGTGTATTGGTCATACTTGTATATTCTCAACAATCTCCCTTTACAATCCCCCTCTTTGATTAGCTTCTTCAATCTATCACCACCACATAAATGATCATAGACAAGGACAAGTAACAAGTTTGTATCAACACTAAATCAAATATGGTGGATATAGACAATCCATGTCCATGTTATCTCAATCTAATCAAATGGGTGACCTACCTACCTAAATGCATGACTTGTAGATCTAATAATTGCAACATGAGAACCCACTATCACATTAATAAAATGTAAAAAAAGATCAAAGAGAATAATCATGTAGTCAACATGTGTGAAACAAGAAAAAGCACAAATATGATTGGCTAGTTAGGTCCACATCAAGAACCATAGTCCAAGAATCCAAAAATTATCACCACAAAAATGACTAATCCCATAGGTCAACATCTCCATGCAGAGAAATAAACACACATCCTCACACCATGGATAAGTCATGCATCCATGTAGACCTATAATTATCTCATCCAATAATACCTTAAAGGAACTAGAGTCTAAAATAAAACTTCAATAGGTCCACACTAAATCACAATTTTTTCTCCAAGCATGGAAAACCTTCAAAACCACTATGTTCGAGAACACCCCATGCACACATCGACATCCACATTACATCAAGAAGATTCAAAAGTATAAAAACACCAAAAAAATGAATCCAAAATAATGGATAATCATAAACAAGTGTCATCATAGATTTTAAAGGAAAAATCATCAATTCTTTAGATCAAAAAAACAAAAATCCAATCCATGCAAGTACAATCAAACAAGTGGAAAATGTTGTATAGGAACTTGAGGCCCACTTCTAGACCAACTCCACAACAAGTACTAGTATATACAACTAAGAGAGATAGGTTATCTAGAAGCTTTCAAATTATCCAATGATAAATTCCATAGCCTCTATGCAATGTAGGTAATAAAAGGGACCCCTTTCAGTACACATGCATCAAGAATTATCTAGCTATTAACCAAGAGCTCCAGATCAATGTCATTTCAACATGACCAACTCTATTTTCTTAGTCTTTACCACCCTTCAAGAAATGTTTGTTTTCCTCTAAAAAATTAAATCAACTACAAGAATACGAATTAGTTATTATCCAATTTCTTCATACATTTTTTTTTCAAGCTCTACAACCTAAGAAATTGTAACAGAAGAAATACCCAAAACTAGAAATACCATGAATCATCACATGCAAGCAACATGCAACTTAAAATATTGAGCTCTGATACCAATTGAATGGAAATGAGAAAATCCCAAAAAGCCATCTGAGATCAATATGCACAAAATGTATTTAGTGATTTCTTGAATATTTTCTAATAAGAAAGTACAAGTACATACTATGTCATAAGAGCAAAAACAAGCATAGTTTATTTCCCACAATCAAAACCTTAAAGGAAAGTGATTACAGTTTATCAATCTAAAAGTTTCAACAACATTATGACATATAGATTTTGTATTTAACAATATTGAAACTAGAAGAATGAGACTGCATAGTATATACAAATATGTGTGGGGAAAACCTATCTAGGTAAGAAAATGGTCTACACTCAAAATGTTGGGTGATGCGACGCGCTCCCCTGACCACAGGTGGTTAATTATGTGGTGTTCCATGTTCACTAATAGTCATGGCTTTTGGTGCAATGGCAAATGGGCCCTACACAAAACCATCAAGCTAATGTATTATTCAGAAATAATTTACAATACATGTAAACCCTCACATGGAGATTTACATCTTTCTCCATTCTAGAGAAAATACAATAGCATTACCCTATACATAGAGAAACTCATTTGGCTCTCTTTTACATCTCTTCAAAAAATCATCTTATTTATAGAGTTATCAAACAAAAGAAAATAATTTTTAAAGCATCTACATTAAATGTATTTACTAGTTTTTTAGAGACTTCCTTTGTGCACAACTCTTGCATTAAAAAAGGAAAAGAAAAAAGAAAAGAAAACCCAACAAACATACTCCCTATTTTTTACTCCAAGTCTATCCTTGTGAAACATTTTGTTTCATTTAGTCTCTTCCAAAAAAATACAAAACTAAAAAACCAATAAAGAATCATAAGGTTGAGTCATCTTATCCTAAGATAAAGCACATCTCACACATAGAAACCATGAATCTAGGAGTTTGGGTGAGATCATACACATTATAAGTGAAGATGGATATTACCATGCATGGATGAATAATATGGCAAAAATTGTTGAACAAAATTACTCCAAAATAATAAAACAAATGACCCTTCTATAGACCAGGTAGTGAAGATTAAAAAAAATCACCCAACTATTATCCATAATTGTAGGATGAATGGCTAAGCATATTGATAGATGGGAAGAGAAAATATTAGGTTGAAAGTTTTGTATTCTATTTGCTTTCAAATAAAAATATGACATTTATCACAATTTATGTTTGATATCTCCAAGAAATGAAGAGTCTGAAATCATTGTAAAAGGGGAGAGAAAAATTCACATGAGCAAACTAAAATTAATTAATGCAAAGTGTATCCCTTGACTGAAAATCAAATAATCAAAGAGAAAGTATAAGAAAAAGAGGAAACTTTCGTAATGCCTATCAAATAGAGAAAAGACATAGTGAAGTGATATGAACAATGTTGAAAAAGTGCAGTATGAAGTGTGGAGCATGAAAAAGGAAAGATTACTGAAGCATGGAAGTTTTTGAACTAAGGGAAAATTTGGAAAGTCATGGTAAGAACAAGGAAAAAATAGGGAAAGACATGTGGGATGAATTAAATGATAATAAAAAAAGGAAAGCATGCCATGACATATGAATAGGATAATCAGATACCCATAAAAAAAAAATAGTAACTTTATTTGGGTGTAAATTCCAATCCCGACTTGATGTAAAATGTACCTTGAATGCTATGTTATGAAGATAGAAAATAAAAAATGATAGCTTCCCTTTAATAAATGAAACAACTAGTCACATTTTAAGATTTGTCTTGATAGAAAGTGACAATGCTAAACTACCCATTCATTGTTCAAAATAGAAAATAATTGATCTAAGATTTATTGTGAATAACCATAACCTAAGTTATTTTTTGTATAACTAGAGTCAATTTCCATTTTTTCTTAGTGATGTACAAGAGAATTATTTTCTCTGTAAACATGTGATATCATGTAATTGTCAAAAGAATCTATCACATGCCATATTTTTTGTATTGTATATTCAATTTTCCAAATTGACCATTTTTCCTTTCTAACAATGTCAATCAAGGCTATTCACTTTCCTTCAATATAAAAAAAAAATAAAAAATGAATAAAAAAGAGCACAAATTAAACCATGAAATAGAGACAATGTTGTAGCTATACTAAATTCCACCCAAAGGTCTCCATTAATATTTCTTATACTTATGCTAGCTCCCAAAATATTTAGGTTGCCTCATGATGCACTATCAAAATTTAGTTTAGAAAATTGTGAGATACGGGCTTTCCATTTGATTTTTTTCTGACTAACTTCTACATTGATTTAGGAAAAAATACCTACATGACAAGAGGTAAATTAAAATTAGATCAAGGACTTTAAAATCTTATTATCTCAAAAAGTAAATTAAATACATGCATTAATGGAAATGGTTACATAACTAAGTTGATTTAAAGAATGGCCTTGAACATCTTAAATTGTTTACCTTTCCTATCTATAAATCATTTTTATTTCTTTCCCACCATAAGGACCAAATAAAAATTAAAGGACTATTCTTGTTAATAGCTTCCCTACAACATGTCACTCTACATCGACCATGTTGGTTACTCTGGTTCTCCTTTGTTAGTAGTTACATCAGTGAACCAAGCCCATCCCTTCTCTTCTTCCCTAATTGTTCCTTCTATCCCTCATGTTTCTCTTGTTGAGAAGGTGTTGGATAATCCCTTGCCCCCACCTACTAGGTAAAAGCACTTACCACATAACTGGTCATACTATATCTATTCCTTACAAGATTATTGACCCAAAAGTGAATGATTTGGAGCTTTCCCTATTTGGTAAATTTCCCCCATTCAAGCCTTCAATGGAGTAACTCAAGCAGTGGGTGAATTTTGCATTGGTCCCTAAAAGGGAGTTTTAATATCCCTACCATGGTAAATGAATTTTTCATCTTCTCCTTTGTTTTCCAAGAGGACTTCTCTTATGTACTCACAAATGGTCTTTGGACTCTATGAATGAATCCAATAAATATCCTTAATATTCTTAAATGGAAACCTAAGCTAGACCCAATCCTTGACTTTGGGAATCATGCCCTTATGTGGGCAAGATTTTTAGGTTTTCCCCTAAAGTTTTGGAATAACAAGGATTTTAAATGTATAGCAAACTACTTTAGATCTCTTTTGGTAGTTTTCAATGTCACCAAAACAAAATCCCTCATCTCATTTGCCAAGATTTGTGTTAGTCCGAGTCAAGTTCTTCTTGTAGAAGTCACTATTGAATCCAAGTTAGGGTCCTATGTCCAAACCCTATTCTATGAAAAGGTAAATTTGTTATGTTTAGAATGTAAAAGGTTTTCACATTTGGATGTGAATGGTACAACCAAGTGGTCTAAGTTAGAAGCTCCTGCTATGGCCCCAGCTAATAGATGGTTAGCTAATAGATTTGGGAATGTTGATTCTAACCCACGACTACATATGGAGATCCCAACGATAGGCTTGATTAGGAAGGAGGGGATGGAGATTCCCCTTGTCCTAAATCTTAAGGTTTTGGAGTTTGTAATTTCCCTATAAACCCCTTGCTAATAAAGCATATGAATCTAGGGACTCTATTGTCTTGCACTATTCTAAGTGTGAGATACCCACATAAAAGGAGATGGAGCTTTCTTTTTCACCCCAAGGAAAAAAAAGATTCTAGATTTTTCAGCTATGGCTTCCTAGGATTCCTCATCTAAATGTATTGGGCTAATGAATCCCTTATCCCCTATTAGATTTCCTACTAGAAAATATTGTATTTATATTTTTATCCCTACATTATGATCTTGTTTTGGAGTTCCCTTTGGTGGTTATGTCTCCTAAAATTTGGAGGGAACTAAGCTAGTGTACCCTAATCCAAAGCTAGGGATAGATGGGGATTACAATTCTGTAATGTTGGAAGAGGTAGTCTAAACATTGGTTGATAAGAAAAATGAAAAGAAGAATGAAATAAATGTGGCTAAAGACAAAAGAGTGGGTAAATCCCCATAGGAAAAAGGAATTACTAAAGGGGTAAGTGACCCCTAGAAGATAGTGATAGGTAATGGGGCCCCTCTTGGGTGTTAACCAAATGTTCAAGCCAAAGGGTTTGGTTGTTTTAGAAGCTAAAATAGTTTTTCATTTTCTATTATGGTCAAATTTACTTCTCAAAATGTGAGGGGATTGAACAATCATTTTAAGAAGCTTTGCTAAAAATTGCATTACTTGATTCTAAGATTAATATGGTGCTCATCTAGGAAACTAAGATGAGTAAGGATAACTTGGACAAGTTGATGCCCTCCATCTATTCAATGGTTTGTTAGGTCTTTCGGTAGGCCAATGGCTCTTCTAGAGGCTTGGCTATTGGCTAGAATATGAAGAAAACTCTAGCTAAGTTCTTTTTCACTATGATCCAAACTGCATTATTTTAGTTTTCCATGACAGTATTACTAGTTGGTACTATAATTTAGTGAAAATTTATACTTTGAACTCTAAGGGGAAAAGAAAAAAAAATGGGAATCCCTTGAAAAACTGATGAGTAACATAAAAAATATTAGATGGATATTAGCTAGTGATTTGAACACTCATCTTCTCCCTTTGGAGAAATTGAGGGGGGCTCTGATGACTTAACTAATAGTATGAAAGACCTCAAAGACTTCTACCAAGCAACTAGTTTATTAGATTTGAACATCAAAGGAGTGAGGTTTACTGGGTACAAATGGAGATAGTGCAAAAGCCTTATAAGGTCATATTGGATAGGTCCAACTGAAGCCTTATTGATGACTTGCCCCTTGAGGCCAAACCTAGAATAGGGTTAGACCACAATGCTCTTCTTATGGAATGGAAAGAATGAAAATGAAAACTTGGCCCTTTTAGATTCAAGATAATTTGGTAATCCAATGGAAAGTTAAGAGACCCGATTGATTGATGGTGGAAGACCTTGAAAATTCTTCTCCTTTTTTAAATGTTCGCTGTAAGATGGATGTTATCAGAGATAAGGTTAGACAGTGCAATAAATTGTCCTCTAAAATTATTTTTGAGAAGAAAAAGGACTTGGAGAGTAAACTTTTGATCTCCCAAAAGAAAGTAGAAGATAATCCAAATGACATAGATTCCCAAAAGTTGGAAATATCCTATAGAGATCAATCACTCTCCATCATGGCCCAGGAAGAAACCTTATGGAAAAAAAAATCTAAGATCCAATGACTTACTAAAGGAGACAAGAACACTAGATTCTTCCATTATATAACTTTATGACACAAGAGTAGAAAAAAATCAAATCTCTTAAAGTGGAATATGATAAGGTGGTTATGGATGAAGCTAAAATCAATAAGGAAGCCATTAACTACTATAATTAAAAGGTGGTTTTAATGATGGTGCCAAAAATCCCCATGATATGTCGGATTGTACTCCTAATCTTTTTTCTCCTAAGGACAATGAGGCTATGGCCAAAAATGTTGATAGTGAAGAAGTTGGAATTGTTTCTTTCTCCTTCCAATGCTTCAAATATGTGGGCATTGATGGGTTCCCACTAGCCTTTTTTCAAAAATACTGTGAGATTGTGGGAGAGGATATTTTCAAAGTTGTCTATCACTTCTTTAGAACTAGTAATATATTGAATAAAACTAATCAAACGTACATTTTTACTATTCCTAAAAATAATTGAGCCTAGTTGTATGGAAGACTTTCACCCTATTAGTCTTTCTAACACTATTTAAAAAATTATAGTCAAGGTTCTGGTGAATAGGATGAAATTGATCTTGGGAAAATCATTTCATAAAACCAAAAAGGCTTTGTTGGTGGGAGGAATAGTATGGATGCAATTATTACAACTCACAAAACCTTACATTCTATGAATGACAATGTTAAACCAACAATGCCTCTCAAGATCAACATTTCTAAAGCATATGATATAGTGAAATTATCATTTGTTGATTAATTTTTAGCTAAATTTGGCTTCTCTCATAAGTTCCACAAGATGATTATGAGTTGTGTCACCTCTATTAGCTATATTGTTCTTGTCAATGGTACCCCCTCATGGTTTTTTACTACTGGTGGAGACCTTAGACAAGGAGACTCCCTTTCTCCTTACCTTTTCATACACATGGAAGATGTCCTAAGTAGCAATATGAATAGAATACAACTCTCTTAGCCATCTAATATCCCCAACCCTACTCACGATAAATTTATAGATGATAATTGTTAATCGCATATTGGTTTTGACAAATGAGTGTCTAGATACACTTTAGTCATCTATAAGGTATGTACTTAGTTCATGTCGAACAAGTAATGCATGTCAAGTATAACAAGTTAGACAATGCATGCCGAGTCACCCAAGTGCTAAGCAATAGTGTGTACTGAGTGAATCAAGTGTCGAGTAACTAGTAAGTACCAAGCCACTCAAGTGCCAAGTAGATAGTGTGTACAAGGTCATTTAGATGTCAAGTGATCAATGGATGTTGAATCATTTAGAGGCTGAGTTACAATATCAAAGTTGTAGTTTATGTCAAGCATCAGGGACATTAGATGCCCAGTTGTATAGTTTTGACATAGTTGTTTATAAAGGCACAAACTTCTATGTAAACCATTTTGGAGCCAACTTAAGGATTGTTTTACTATCTTAAATGATAAGAATCAATCTTTATTCTGAAACCCTATGCAATACATGGATCCAATTAGAAAAAGGGAAGAGTTAAGAAGCTAGATGGATCAATTATGATTGTTGATTCATACCTAAGCCTAAGTCACCTAGATCTTCTTAAGGAGGAAAAATCCTAAACTTTTATGTATGTGGAAGGAGAAAAATAAAGAAGTTTTTTATGCATAAATAGAGCTTTCATTGTCTCTAAGGAGTTGTGAATTGAGTTACATAGAATAATCAGTTAGAGGAGAACAAATGAAAGGAACTAGAAGAAAAAAGAAGATACATCTAATCAGAAATGATCAAGTACACATCAGGAAAGAGGTGATTTTTCAGCAAGAAACACATTTCTAATTGAAGGATCATTGCTGAGACATTCTAACAGGCCAATCAATTAAATTTGTTAATAGAGTAGTCTTAACAGGCTATTGTAAATCCTTTAACAGGGTGCTTACTTCAATGTAAGCTAAAGTCCTTTAATTAGACACACTCTTAATAGGTTGTAGAAATCATTTAACAACGTAAGACCTAACAATCTTTGTAAGCCTTTAACAAAGTATACCTTTCACAGGGTAGATCATGTTTCATCATCAAAACATTGTAACCATTATTACATACATTTTATTACTATCATAGTGAAGATTTGTGGGTGTCATCCCCACCCTAGTTTTACCTTCTCCTTGGAGGGTTTTTGAGTAACCAAATATCTTGTGTCATACATGTCTTGAATGTTTTTACTTTCATGCTATACTTGGATATTCTTGATTTGGTATTTCAATTTCCAATTATGAGATGGATGTGAAGTGAATGATTTTATGGTTAAAAGTTGAAGTGTTGATTCACCCCCCAACCTGATCTTAGAGTTTACTTTCCCTATTGTATTTCTAAAAAATAGTATCCTATTTGAAGAAGTTATCATTTCTAAAGATAATTCTTGGAAAACCCTGTTAGATAACTATGCCAATTTGTCTGGCCAACATATATACTTTCATAAAAGAAACTCTTCTTTTTATCACTCAACAACATATGAAAAGATTCATTTCTATAGAAATGGAATACCAAATCTAAAGTCTCTAGGATATTTATCTTGACTTCTCTTTCTCTATAGGAAAACCCAACCATTACTATTGGAATAGTGTCATAGAGAAATTTCAAAAGTAATCAACTTGATGGAAAGGAAAACTATGATATTTCTATCAAGATTTAAGTATGTGATTTTGAGTCAAACTCATTGACCCATGTTTCATGAGTGGTGATTCAAAATGAATCCATCTCTCATGAGAATAATTGGAAAAATTAACACTCATTGGATATAGGTGATGCTCATAGGGGTGGAGCACTAAAACTTCCTGGGAGGTCACCCATCCCAGTAACACTCCATTCTAAGCGTGCTTAACTAACGAATTCCCTCCATGGTTAAACCAAAAGCTTACAAAACCATTTTCAAAACCTTCACCAAGTATTGTTCCTTGTGAACCATTCTTTAGAAATCCCCTTAAGCTTATCAATCAACAAATAGGAGATAATTTCCACATCATGTAAACTGTGATATTGCTATTAGGATTTAACTATGTGATCTTGAGTTAAACTCATTGACCCATGTTTCATGAGTAGTGATTCACCATAAATCCATGTATCATGAGAATAAATGGAAAACTTATCACTCATTAGATCTAGGTGATTCTCACTTGGGTGAAGCATCAAGACTTCCCAGGAGATCACCCATCCTAGTACTACTCCAGTTTGAGCATGCTTAACTATAGAGTTTCTTCCATGTTTAAACCCAAAAATTTCAACCCCAATTGGAAAACCTTCACAAATTGTA
Organism: Cupressus sempervirens; assembly: GCA_028749045.1. Lineage (NCBI taxonomy): Eukaryota > Viridiplantae > Streptophyta > Pinopsida > Cupressales > Cupressaceae > Cupressus > Cupressus sempervirens. Next base: position 845,021,331 of record CM053789.1, on the reverse strand, counting down.
GTGACTTATAAACCATTCATTAGAAATCATGTTAAGCTCATCAATTGATATAAAAGATAATTTCCATAGTAAGTTAGATTGTGATATTAATATCATGACTTAACTATGTGGTTTTGAGTCAAACTCATTAACCCATGTTTCATTTGTAGTGATTCAGCATGAATCCATCTCTCATGAGAATAAACAAAATACTTAGCACTCATTGTATGTAGGTGACGATGATAGGGGTGAAGCACCAGGACTTCCTGGGAGGTAACCCATCACAATACTACTCCAACCTAAGCGCACAAGTAACTATGCACTTTCCTCCATGGTTAAGTCACAAGTTTGCAACCCCATTTGAAAAAACTTCACCAAATGTTGTGCCTTATGAACCATTCATTAGAATGAACCTTAATGTCATCAATTGAAAAGTAGGAGATAATTTCACATTATGTCAAATTGTGATATTGCTATCAGTATTTAACTGTGTGATTTTGAGTCAAACTCATTGACCCATGTTTCATGAGTAGAAATTCAAAAATAATCCATATCTCATGAGAATATATGAAAAACTTAGCACTCTTTGGGTCTAGGTGATACTCACAGGGGTGAAGCATCAGGACTTCCTAAGAGGTCACCCATCCCAGTACTACTCTAGCCTGAGAACAATTAAGTATGTAGTTTCCTCCACGGTTAAACCCAAAGCTTGCAACCAAATTTGTAAAACCTTCACTAGGTGTTGTGCCTTATGAACCATTCATTAGAATTCCCCTTAATCTCATCAATGGATAAGTAGGAGATAATTTCCACAACATGTCAAATTGCTATATTACTATAATGATTTCACTATGTGATTTTGAGACAAACTCATTGGCCCATGTTTCATGAGTAGTGATTTAACTTGAATCCATATCTTATGAGAATAAATGGAACACTTAGCACTCATTGGATCTAGGTGATGCTCATAGGGGTGAAGCACTAGGACTTCTTGTGAGGTCACACATCCTAGTACTACTCCAACCTAAGCACACTTACTTATGGAGTTTTCTTTGTGGTTAAAAAAAACGATTACAACCCCATTTGTAAAATGTTCACAAAGTGTTGTTCCTTATGAAAAATTTATTAGAAAGCCCCTTAAGATCACCAATTGATAAGTAGGAAATAATTTCCATAGCAAGTTAGTTTGGGATATTTCTATTAGGATTTAACTATGATTTTAAGTTTAAATCATTGACCTATGTTTCATATGTAGTGATTAAACATGAATCCATCTCTAATTATAATAAATAAAAAACTTAGCACTCATTAGATCTATGTGATGCTCATGAAGGTGAAGCATTGAAACATCTTGGGAGGTCACCCGCCCTAATACTACTCCAACCTAAGTGCACTTAACTATGGAGTTTCTTCCATGGTTAAACAAAAATATTTCAACCCCATTAAAAAAACCTTCACCAAGTGTTGTGCCCTATTAAACATTCATTATAATGTCCCTTAAGCTCCTCAATTGATAAGTAGGAGATAATTTCCACAACAAATCAAATTGTGATATTGCTATATGGATTTGACTGTCTGATTTTGATTCAAACTCATCGACCCATGTTTCATGAGTAGTGATTCAACATGAATCGATATGTAATGAAAATAAAAGGAACACTTTTCACTCATTGGATCTAAGGGATCCTTATAGGGGTAAAGCATGAGGATTTCTTAGGTGGTCATCCATCCTAGTACTACTCTAGGTTGAGTGCGCTTAACTATTGAGTTCCCTCTATATTTAAACAAAAAGCCTACAACCCCATTTCAAAAACCTTCACCAAGTTTTGTGCCTTATGAGCCATTAATTAGAAAGCATGTTAAGCTCATCAATTGATAAGTAGGAGACAATTTCCATAGTAAGGCAAATTGTGATATTGCTATAAGGATATAACTATGTGATTTGTAGTTGAACTAATCGACCCATGTTTCATGAGTACTGATTCAACATGAATCCATCCATAATTAGAGTAAATGGAACACTTAGCACTTATTGGTTCTAGGAAATGTTCACAAGCGTGAAGCAGTGGAACTTTCCAGAAGGTCACCCATCTTAGTACTAGTCTGGCCTAAGTATGCTTGACTATGGAGTTTCCTCCATGGTTAAACCCAAGACTTGCAACCCCATTTGTGAAACCTTCACCAAGTGTTGTGCCTTATGCACCATTCATTTAAAAGGTCCTTCAACTCATGAATTAATAAGTAGGAGATAATTTTCATAGGAAGTCAAATTCTGATATTGCTATCAAGATTTAACTATGTGATTTTGAGTCAAGCTCATTGACCCACATTTCATGAGTAGTGATTCAACATGAGTCCATCTTTAATGAGAATAAATGGAACACTTAGCCCTCATTAGATCTAGGTGACGGTCATAGGGGTGAACCATCAGGACATCCTAAAAGGTCACCCATCCCAGTACTACTCCAATCTAAGTGCACTTAACTATTGAGTTTTCTCCAATGTTAAACCCAATACGTGCAACCTGATTTGCAAAATATTCACCAAGTGTTGTGCCTTATGATCCATTCATTAGAAAGCACCTTTATTTTATCAATTGATAAGTAGGAGATAATTTCTATAGCAAGTCAAATTGTGATATTTCTATTAGGATTTAATTGTGTGATTTTGAGTCAAACTCATTGACCTATTTTTCATAAGTAGTGATTCAACATGAATCCATATATAATGAGAATAATTGGAACACTTTTCACTTATTGGATCTAGGTGAAGCATCAAGGCTTCCAAGGAGGTCACACATCATAATACTACTCTAGCCTAAGTGTATTTAGTTATGGAGTTTTCCCCATAGTTAAACCCAAAGCTTGCAACCCCAGTTGCTAGACCTTCACCAAATGTTGTGTCTTATGAACCATTCATTAGAATGCCCATTAAGCTCATCAATTGACAAGAAGGAGATAATTTTTATAGCAAGTCAAATTGTGAAATTGTTATCAGTATTTAACTATGTGATTTTGAGTCAAACTCACTGACCCATGTTCCGTGATTAGTGATTCAACATGAATCCACCTCACATGATAATAAATGAAATACTTAGCACTCATTTGATTGAGATGATACTCGCAAGGGTGAAGCATCAAGACTTCTCGAGAGGTCACCCATCCTAGTACTACTCGAGCCTGAGTGCACTTAACTATGGAGTTTCCTCCATGGTTAAGCCCAAATCTTGCAAACCTATTTGGAAAAATTGTCACCAAGTATTTTTTCTTATGAAACATTCATTAGAAAGGCCATTAAGCTCATCAATTAATAAGTAGGAGATAATTTCCACAGCAAGTCAAATTATGATATTTGTAACATGATTTAACTATGTGATTTTGAGTCAAAAAAATTGGCTTGTGTTTCATGAGTATTGATTCAACATGAATCCATTTCTAATGAAAATAAATGGAATACTTAGCACTCATTGGATCTAGGTGATCCTCACAGGGGTGAAGCACCAGGATTGCCTAGGAGGTCGTCTATTCTAGTACTGCTCTAGCCTTAGCATGCTTAACTATGAAGTTTCCTCAATAGTTAAACCAAAAGCAAGCAACCCCATTTCAAATATTGTCACCAAGTTTTGGGCCTAATGAACCATTCATTAGAAAGCCCCTTAAGCTCATCAATTGATAAGAATCAAATAATATTTTCAACAAGTTGAATTGTGATATTGCTATTAGGATTTAATGGTGTGATTTTGAATCTAACTAATTGACCCATGTTTCATGAGTAGTGATTAAAAATGAATCCATATCTCATGAGAATAAATGGAACACTTATCATGCATCTAATCTAGGTGGTGCTCACAGGGGTGAAGCATCAAGACTTCCAATCTGGTCACCTATCCTAGTAGTACTTTACCCTGAGCATGCTTAACTATGGAGTTTCCTCCATGGTTAAACAAAAAGCTTGAAACCTCATTTTCAAAACCTTCATAAAGTGTTGTGACTTATGAAAAATTCATTTAAAAATCCATTAAGCTCATCAATTCATAAGTAGGATATAATTTCAATAGCAAGTCAAATTTAGATACTGCTATGAGGATTTAACTATGTGATTTTAATTCAAACTCATTGACATATGTTTCATGAGTTTTGATTCAACATGAATCCATCTCTCATGGGAATAAATGGAACACTTAGAACTCATTGGCTCTAGGTGATGCTTATAGGGGTGAAGCATCAAGACTTTTTGGGATGTCATCCATCCCAGTACTACTCCAGCCTGAGTGTGCTAAACTATGTAGTTTTCTCCATGGTTAAACACAAAGCTTGAAAAAACATTTGCAAAACATTCACCAAATTTTTTGCCTTATGAACCATTTGTTAGAAATCCCCTTAAGCTCATCAATTGATAAGTAGGAGATAATTTCCATAGCAAGTCAAATTGTGATATTGCTATTAGGATTTAATTGTGTGATTTTGAGTCCAACTCATTGACCCATGTTACATGAGTAGTGATTCAACATGAATCCATATCTCATGAGAATAAATGGAATAGTTAGCACTCAATGGATCTGGGTGATGCTCATAGGGGTGAAACACTGGGAGTTCCCAAGATGTTACCCATCCCAGTACTACTCTAGCCTTAGTGCGCTTAACTACAGAGTTTCCTCGATGGTTAAACCATAAGCTTGCAACCCCATTTGCAAAACCTTATCCAAGTGTTGTGCCTTTTGAACCATTCATTTGAAATCCCCTTAAGCTCATCAATTGATAAGTAGGAGATAATTTTCATAGCACATTAAATTTTTATATTGCTATCAGGATTTAACTGTGTGATTTTAAGTCTTGAACTCATTGACCCATGTTTCATGAGCAGTGATTTAGCATGAATCCATCTCTCATGAGAATAAATGGAACACTTAGCCTCATTGGATCTGGGTGATACTCACAGGTGGGAACCACCAAGACTTCTCTGTAGGTCACCCATCCCAACTGTACTCCAACCTAAGTGTGCTTACTTATGGAGTTTCCTCCATGGTTAAACAGAAAGCTTGCAACCCCATTTACAAAATCTTCACCAAGTTTTGTTCCATATGAACCATTGATTAGAAAGCCCATTAATCTCTTCAATTAATAAATAGGAGGTAATTTCCACAAAAAGTAAATTTGTGATATTGCTATCAAGATTGAACTATGTGGTTTTAAGTTGAATTCTTTGACCCTATTGATCAAATAAATAAGATTGACAAATGAGTGTCAATACACTTAACCATTTTCACTATATATGCTGAGTCACAAAAAGTGCCGAGCAAACTATAGTTGATGTCGAGCATAACACATTACAGTAAATGCCAAGTTATATAGAATTCAACATGTACCAAGTAGATAAGAAGACAGTCTGTGACGAGCACTGCAAAGTTAATAGGAGCTGAGAAATGTAGGAAAACTAATACGAGCCAAGTAATGTAGGAAACACAGTGGATGTCGAGCATCAGTATTACTTCATGTGCTGAGCAATGTAGGATTAGCATAAGATTTTGAGCCAATACAAACCAAGATGTAAAATGGTTATGCATGACTCATGATAGTTTAAGGAGATAAGATCAAATCCTCCCATTTACCTATGTGATCCTCATGTAGCCTATCAGAAAATAGGAATTGCATGCAGCCAATGGTTGAAATTCAAGGGTTTGAGCAAGAACATTTTATCTAAGGATGCATAACAATCCAAAAATCTTTATAAGGGAGTCTTGATGCCATTGAACGAGAGTTGGAGAGAAGAAGGAACAACAAAGCCTTTTATTGAGGTCGTTGCAGAGCATTGGTGTAAAAGATTTAGTGGAAAGGACAATATTTACACGTTTAGTTGATCAAAAAAGAACAAGGAACACAATTAGCATATCAGATCTAGAAGAGATCAGGGATAGACAAGTAGATCAAGAGCCTAAGATTAGCATTAGAGATTGCATTAGTTCAGGTGTATTATTCTAATACTCTCTCACAATTGTATTAGAAATTTGGAAATCCTATTGAGTTAGGTAGGTTTAACAGCCTTATGTAAATCCTTTAATAGGGTGGCATTCTAAGTTGAATGTTCTTGAGTCCTCTAAAAAGGCACACTCCTAATAGGGTGTAGAAATCCTTTAATAGGGTCGCATTTAACAATGTGTTGTAGCCTTTAACAGGGCAAGCCTTTAATAGGGCAAACCATCAGAAGTGGTTGAAATCAATTGCTACAACAATTTCATGGGTATCATCCCCACCCCAAATTTACCTTCTTATTCTTGGAGGGTTTCTACGTCACCAAAATCTCAAGTGTTATGTGGTGATGCATGTTTGTCTCTTATGACTGTTTAATATTTATATGCATGCATGTTAATTTCAGTTATATGTTATTAAGGGTTAAAAGTAGTTAAAAAGCTAGTACTTCTGATTCACCCCCCCCTCTTAGAAGATCTCTTCTCATAAAGAAATTTCAACAATTGGTATCAAAGCCAAGTTCTCTCAAGGAGAAGCCTAATAGCTTGGAGGAAAAGATCTGAAGATGGAAGTCTTCAAACTTAGGAAGATCATTGAGAACCAGGTGATAGATATGCATCTTGCTCTACACAAGGTAGAGGAAGCTAGAGAGGAATTAAGAAAATTCTTAAAAAGAAGGAAGGAAATAGTTATAGCTGAAAATGAAATTCACTACAAGGAGATTGAAACCACAGAAGTATTTGCTAAAGGAGATTCCAAAGAATTTGATGTAGCAATAGCAGAATTGATGGAAAAAAATAGAGCTCAAGCAGAAGAGATAAGAACTCTTAAAATAGAGCATGAATCATAGGCTATAATGCTTTGTGAAATCACTAAACAAAAGAAAAGAGCAGTTGAGGATAGAATCATGATGGAAGATGACGAAAGAAATCTTGCAAAAAAAATTGAAGAAAAATGTACTAAATTAATAAGGATCTCAAATATACAAATGGTACACTTGCCCAAATGATGAACCTTCGTCATGAACTCAGTATGAAAGATATTGAGATCTCTACTTTGAGGATGCAAAATGAACAACTATAGAATGGATTGAACAGAGAAAAAGAAAGAATAGAAAATCTCAATAAGTCAAGTGAAGCTATCAAGTACTTTGAAAAGTTGCTAAAATCCCCAAGATCAGCCCATGATACATTAGGACTTGGATACTCCAGCACTAAAGTTGGTGAATCATCAAAAAGTGATGAGCAAAGGAGTGACAAAGGTAAGGATTCTAAACCCACTTGTCATTACTGTAATATAAAGGGGCATATTGCTAATGTTTGCAAGAGTAGAAGGATCAATCAACCATACATACCCAAAAGCAAGGGTTACTATCACAAGTGCAACATGCAAGGACATATTGCACAAGATTGTAGGTCTAAAGTCACAATGACACAAAGATTTGATGGACATTGCCATAATTGCAAAAAGTATGGACATAGAGCCTATGAATGTAGATCAAAGCCTATGTGGACACCAAATCAGCATGTAAGAAGGGACAACTATGAACACCATTACAATTGGGACTACAATACAAGGAAAATTTGTCACTATTGTCAAGAGTATGGACATATACCCCAGAAATGCATAAGAACACATTTCAAGGGAAACTATAAAATATTTTTCAACCAAACTACTTGCTTCAGTTGCTTGAAAACTTGACATGTTAGCAAGAATTGTCTAACAAAGGCCAAGGTTCCCAAGACTAAAGTAAATAAGGGCAAAGAAAAGATTGATGTGGAACACATCAGAACAGACATGAAGAAGACATGGCAAAAAAAGGATGGATCAAGTACATCCAATGGAAGGGTCACTTCACGAATGAGGTCAAGTGATCATTTCTCATCCAATTAATCACAAGATGAGCCTATGGGGCTGATACATATAAGGAAGTATCATACATCAGCCCTAAACCATGAAGAAGAATTGCAAAGTATAAATTTGCATGACACAAGATGCCATGACAAAAAATTTGAATGATGATGCCGAACTGCTTTGGATGTTAAGTTTAGAAGTCAAGTGGAAGCCGAGTGAAACTACAGTGGTGGTCAAGTTATTAATAAAGTTAGTAGATGCCGAGTGAGAATAATTGCCAAGTTGAAAAACCTTTGGAAGCTGAGTGACAAGTAAAGGTACAAAAATGCATTAAATGAAAGGTTTTTGAGTTGCTCAAGGTGAAAATCAATTCATTTTTGAGGCATTCAAACAAAGAGCAATTACCAAGAGCACGACTAAGTGATTTTCAAGCTTTCATCCAGCAATTTATAGTGATTCAGCATCTACCCAAGTGATCTAAGCATTTAAATAGGTATTTCCTTCAGGTGTTGAGTTTTATAGTTTGTGAAGTTTTCTTTAATTGTCAAACCCTAGTTTAGTTAAAAATGATGTCTAGTTCAAAGATGACCCAAGCGAAAGAGAGCCATGAGATTCAACTTGTCAGCAACAAGGTTAAGCAACCTGAGTTTAGGCCAATACCAAAAGTTGCATATAAAAATGATCCTACTGGTGCTCTATCCACCATCCTTGAAAAAGTTGTTATGGTTCAGGATGTGCAAAAGTGTTATAAATGCAAGAGAGGAGCCATAGGAGACTTGGAAATCTTTAATGCCTTTGACAAACTCTGTGATAGAGAAGAAGGGTTTAACCAAAGCCCTAATTTTTCCAATCGTATTCAAAATTGAGTGAATATGCATAATACTTAGCAGAATTCATGATGGATCATTCTGGCTAGAGCAAGGACTAGTCAAGATTACCAAGAAGATGGTTCATAGGGTTACATGATTTCCAACCCTAGATCAGCCCAAGACATTGAGAAGTGAAAAGAAGGAAACAATAGAGAAGAACATAGGTGCAAAATGGAATAATAGGGAAATGACAATTGACACAGTAAAAGATCCCCTTCTAGACTTTGTTGTAAGGATCATATCACATAAGTTTTATCAATCCAGCAGGTTGAATAGTGTACCTTGCATAGTAGTGGATGTGGCATATAAGTTTGTAAAGAAAAACCACACCTATGACCTTCCAGAGCTCATGTTGTAGTAGATTAATGAAAATCTTGGAGCTATTAGAAAGTCTAAGGGAGCACAATGTAAATTTGGGCCAGTGCTAGTTTGTATGTTCTTCTATGTGATGAAGGAAATCCCTTCATTTGGTAAAGTTAACTGGAGTTGGAATAAAACCATTGTTGATCAAATAAATGATTTCATTGCACAAATGGGAGATAGCTTTGATGATCAAATGTCTATCTATTTTGATGATTTCAAGATTGCAATGAAGAAAAGAATGAGGATACCACTCTCATTGGTGGAAAAGCATGTAAACGACATATGCTTTCTTGTCAATATTGATTATACTTACATTCAAGCAGTCCTTCCAAGAGCAAGATGGCTTAGACCATTGGGATATAAGCTTGATGTTCATCAAGCTTCTGCAGCCATCACAACATTACTTGCAGAGGAAATGGACAAAACTGCAAAGGCATTTGTAACATATGATATTGTCAAATAAAGAGTTGTTATAAAACTCAAGATAGCCACAGTAGTAAAAAATAAGGAAAAGTTAGTAAAGAAAATAAAGAAGAAGTTTGGTGTTGGAGAAATAAGTTTAGCATGCGAAGTAGAGAAGATTAGTGATGGAGAAGAAGAAGGTGATGATGAGAAAGATGAGGATGAGCCAAAACAAGGTCACTTGAATTGTCACAAGGCCAAGGTGAAGAAAAAAATGAGAATGCAAAGGAAGAAGAAACCCAGGAAGCACCCATCAAAGGCAGAGTCATCAAAAGGAAGAAAAAGTCACCTCCTACTTCTCAACCCTCACCAAAGAAAGCTGGAACACGAACATCCAAGAAGCCAACAACCAGACCTACAACAAGGGCCTCTACACAAAAGACTAAAGGGGAAGCACAAAGAAGAAGAAGAAAGTCAAGAAGGCATAGGAAGAGCCAAGGAAAAGAAAAAGATATGTGGCTCAACTTGATACTAGTGAGGAAGATCAGACTAAAAAGGTAAGTCATCCTCTTAAGTCTTCAGTTGATATATTATGTGAAAAGATTAGGAATGGAGACTTAAGTGAAATGAAAAAGATTGATTTCAATAAGTTTAGTAAAGAGGAACATAATAGCATAGAAGAATTAGTCTATGCATTAATGGCATAGTTCAAGTACACACCTCTTGAACTAGATGGACAACTGCCAAAGGAATTGTCTAAAATTGCAGAAGATAGATGGCATTTCTGTCTAATGATGGAAAAGGAGATGAGGGAATCAACCCTAGCAAGCATATTGCCTAATTTGACAAAGGAACAGGTAATTCAAGTAGTCAATAGGCATAACACTAGGTTTACACCTAAGTATAGGGCATTCTCCATTCTCCAAAACAAAATTGAAGAAGTTGTACAGAGAACCACAAGAGCATGGAATAACTTGTAGAAGAAAACTAAAGATTTCCTTGAAGAGGAATACAAAGAAGAAGCTGTTGCTAAACCAGAGTAAAGAAGGAAGAGGAGAGAAGAGAAGAAAAAAGTAGAGAAAAAGGTTGAAGAAGAGGAAAACAAGGAAGAAAGAGAGGAGGAAGGAAAAGATGAAGTCAAGGGTACTGATGAGCAACAAAGTGTGCAATACACACAACTTCCAACTCCTAGTCCTCCTCACTCTACTACCACACCTACAAAAGTCATAAAGATTAATGATGTTGTTGACACCTTTTGACAAAACATCAATCCATTACCTGTAGAGGATCTCACTAAGATCCTTGACCAAACAACTCTTCAAGAACAATTGTGTACAAGTCCCATATTGGTTAGTGTAGATGATCTTCAAAAGTTAGTAGATAAACTCAAAGAAGCCAAGGTGTCACCACAAGAACCACCTCAAATCACTTAAACTACTAGAATTTCATTTCTACCACCTCAATCACCACCAAGGATATCCATACAAGCTCATCAGGAGTCGAATGCAACAATAGAGGAAGTCACAGGTATAATAGTATAGATAACAAGTACACCTCTAGCAATAGTGGTACAAGAAGAAGATAGGGAAGAAACATAGGATAAGGAGGAGTTAGCAAGAAAAAACTTGGTTGAGTTGCCCAAAATAGGTACTCCTACCAAACCCATTCAGAAGATGAGTACTTAAATAATGACCTTACATCTTAGTACACCAAGTTCAAGTTCTACAAAGGTAGCTAGGACCATTCATTATGACATTCCTGAGCTTTATGAAGAAATTAAAATACCCTATTATGATTCAAGCACTTTAACTAAAGAAAAGATGAATGAGATACAAAGTGCATTGGATAAGAGAAGGAGGCAAGAGGCAATGAGGAAAGACCACAAATACAAGCAGGCAATGAATGAGATCAAAGATATATTCATGGATGCCTTTAGCCTACAACCTCTAGATTCAAGTAGGCCAATCCTTGAGCAACTATCTAATATAGTTGATCAAGTGAATAATGAAGACTATGATACAAATCCAAAACTTTTGGAATGGTTAGAAAATAAGTTTGAAGGAAAGGTCAACCAAAATATAGGTAATAACATATTTTTGGGATAGGTTGACCTAGCTAAGAAATTGGATAATGTAAAGATTGTGTTAGGGAATATCTTTTCCCTTTATAGAAAATTGTGTGATTTTTGTAGGTTCAAACAAGAAATAAATTTGAAAGTTTTGAACCTTGAGAGAAAACTTAAGCTTTATAGCATGCAACTACCCTCAAATCCTACACAGAGTGAAAAGAAATTTGCTCACACACTTCACACTCAGAGGGAATTAGCTGCATTATCAACAGAAGAGGCCACTATTAAAGAAAAATTGATACAAATACAAGCCTCTATCACTCCTCACTTGGAGATATTACATAAGGATAAAATGTATGTAGAAATAGTGCTGAAGAAAGATCCAAATATTTCTACTCATGAAGGACTTGTTGATCTAGCAGTAGAGCTTGCAATCTAAAACAAGTCATTGAATATTGCATTGAATAACTAGGATGTAGCTATCAAAATACTCCATGAGGTAAATAAGATATTTTTTTCCAAGCATGGCATTACCATTTAGGACCCTTTGACATCAGTATCAAAAAGGGGGAGATAATATTAATATTCTCAGGGGGAGATAATATTATAAGGAGAGATATATTAAAGGAGAAGATACAAAGATAACAGGATTAGAAATAGAGAACATTAGGCACAATGGCACAAGACATCAAAATTCATGACATGACAAGGCATAAATAACTCAGGGGGAGTCATAAGGTATATTGTTGTTCACAATATGTTTTTGAAATTTTGACAGTGAAGAATGTACAAATAAGATTTAGATCATGAATGATCAGTTAAGTATTTTTGACACTCATGTCAAAGGGGGAGATTGTTGATCAAATAAATAAAATTGACAAATGAGTGTCAACACACTTAACCATTTTCACTATATATGCCAAGTCACAAAAAGTGTTGAGCAAACTATAGTTCATGCTGAGTAGAACACATTATAGTATATGCCAAGCTATATAGAAATCAACATGTACCAAGTTGATTAGAAGATAGTGTGTGCCAAGCACTATGAAGTTAATAGGAGCTAAGAAATGTAGGAAAACTAATAGGAGCTGAGTAATGTAGGAAACACAATGGATGTTGAGCAATCCAGAATCTATGGTGCCGAGCATCAGTATTACTTCATGTGCCCAGCAACACAAGATTAGCATAAGAGTTTGTGCAAATACAAACCAAGATGTAAAATGGTTATGCATGATTCATTAAAAGATAAGGAGATAAGATCAAATCCTCCCATTTAACTATGCGATTCTAATGTAGCCAATTAGAAAATTGGAATTGCATGCAACCAATGGGTGAAATTCAAGGGTTTGAACAGGAACATTTTATCTAAGGATGCTTAATGATCCACAAATATTTATAAGGGAGTCTTCATGCCATTGAATGAGATTTGGAGAGAAGAAGGAATAGCATTTCCTTTTATTGAGGTCATTGCAGAGCATTGGTGTAAAAGATTTAGTGGAAAGGATATCATTTACACATCTAGTTGATAAGAATAGAACAAGGAACACAATCAGTAGATCAGATCTAGCAAAGATTAGGGATAGATGAGTAGATCAAGAGCTTGAGATCAACATTAGAGATTGCATTAGTTAAAGTGTATTATTCTAATACTTTCTCACAATTGTATTAGGAATTTGGAAATCCTATTGAGTTAGGTAGGTTTAACAGCCTTATGTAAATCCTTTAATAGGGTGGTTTACTAAGTTGAATGTTCTTAAGTCCTCTAAAAAGGAACACTCCTAATAGGGTGTAGAAATCCTTTAATAGGGTCACGTTTAATAGTTTTTTGTAGTCTTTAACAGGGCAGGCCTTTAATAGGGCAAACCATCAGAAGTGGTTGAAATCAATTGCTGAAGTAATTTTGTGGATATCATCCCCACCCCAGTTTTACCTTCTTAGTCCTAGAGGGTTTCTGGGTCACTAAAATCTCAAGTGCTATGTGGTGATGCATATTTGTCTCTTACGATTGTTTAATGTTTATATGCATGCATGTTAATTTTAGTTATATGTTATTAAGTGTTTCAAAGTGGTTAAAAAGCCAATACTTTTGATTCACCCCCCCTCTCAGAAGATCTCTTCCCATTAAGACATTCCAGCAGACCCATGTTTCATGTGTAGTGATTCAACATGAATCCATATCACATGAGAATGAATGAAACACTTAGTACTCATTCGATCTAGGTGATTCTCATGAGGGTGAAGCATTGTGATTTTTCGAGATGTCACCCATCCTAGTACTACTCTAGCCTATGTGCACTTAACTATGGAGTTTCCTTAATGGTTAAACACAAATCTTGCAACCAAATTTGTGAAACCTTGACCAATTTTTGTGCCCTATGAAAAATTCATTAGAAATCCCCTTAAGTTCATCAATTGATAAGTAGGAGATAATTTCCATACCAAGTCGAGTTGTGGTGTTGCTATAAGGATTTAACTATGTGATTTTAAGTCAAACTCATTGACCCATGTTTAGTGAGTAGTAATTCAACATGAATCCATCTCTAATGAGAATAAATGGACCACTTAGCAGTAATTGGATCTAGGTGATCCTCATTAGGGTGAAGCACCAGGATTTCTCAGGAGGTCATCCATCCTAGTAATACTCAAGCCTAAGCATGCTTAACTATGGAGTTTCCTCCATGTTTAAGCCAAAAGATTGCAACCACATTTTTGAAACCTTAACCAAGTGTTGTGTCTTATGAACCGTTCATTAGAAAGCCTATTAAGCTCATCAATTGATAAGTAGTAGATAATTTCCACAACAAGTCAAATTGTGATATTACTATTAGGATTTAACTATGTGATTTTGAAACAAACTCATTGACCCATGTTTCATGAATTGTGATTCAACATGAATTGAACCCTCACTAAAATAAGTGGAACACTTAGCACTCACTGGTTTTAGGTGATGCTCATAGGGGTGAAGCATCATGAATTCCCAAGAGGTCACCCATAATAGTAATACTCTAGCCTAAGCATGCTTAACTAGGTATGTACAAGATCATAGTGTGCCAAAAAGTGGAAATCTAAAAAATCCATAGTTCCAAAATATCTCAAACCATTTCAAAATCTATTCCAAAAATTTTCCCACCCACCCTGATACTAAATGAAAACAATTAATATATTTATAATGTCTACTATATCTTTTGATAACAAACCTATATGGTCTACTTTAGAAACATCTTTAAAATGTGCTTTTAGCCTTTTTTAATGTGATTTTTACTTCAAACATGTAGTTGATGACTTGTTTTTCACGAAAATTTGATGAAATGAAAAAGGTTTCTTAAGTATATTCCTATCTTTCTATAAATTTAAGGTTTGTCAAATTATGAGTTTAGTAAGTAATTATTACTTATTTTCTAATGGAGTTAAGTATAAAGTGCTGACTAAGACACTACTTGATAAACAACTATAACTTTCAAATGGTACAACATTTTTTAAATCTAAAAGATGCATCACATTCTATGTTTCTTCTACTATAAGGGGAAAAAATGAAAATTTCAATTTTGTAGAGTTTTGAATTAGTTAATGGTCAGACATGAGAGTTTTTTTATTTAAAAAATACTATAGTCAAAAACTAATTATTTATTATTTATTTAGAATAAAAATACACAAAAATATGTGTCACATCCAAGCATGAGTGTACTACTTATATCTAGAATGTTATTAAAAAGAATTATCATTTGATTTTGATTAAGGTGGTCAAACATACATCTTCTTCCTATTCTTGTTCTAAAATTTTTGTAATATTGCATTAAAATTCAAAATTTTGACCAATCAATTTTTTTTTTTTTGATAAGTCATAGTATTTTAGAAACTAGATTCAATTTTCTAGATATTCTTTTGTCTCAACGTTTTGATATAAATTTAATAACAAATAGAAAATTGCACGTCAAGTTGACATGATCCTATTTTTTTTATTTTTTATTGCCACTTAAGAACATAGTTTGGTTGACCATGATCCTTCACATACCCAACTATGGAGTTTCCTCCATGGTTAAATGCAAAGCTTGCAACCCCATTTGAAAAACCTTCACCAAGTGTTGTGCCTTATGAACCATTCATTAGAAATCTACTTAAGCTCATCAATTGATAGCTTGGAGATAATTTACATAGTAAGTGAAATTGTGATATTGCTATTATGATTTAGCCATGTGATTTTGAATCCAACTCATTGATCCATGTTCTATGAGTAGTGATTCAACTATTGGAATGATCAAAATGGGAAGAGTACTTCTGAGAGGGCGGGGGGGGTGCTCAATCAAAAGAACACCACTTTTAATTCTTTTCAACAATTTGAACATATAACAGAACAACAAATTGGAGGCAAGTAAACATATTAATGAACATGAAGTAAATCACATGTAATAACACATAACACCAAATTTGGTAACCCAAAAACCTTCAAGGAATAAGAAGGTAAAACTGGGGTGGGGATGGTACTCACAAAAATCACTACAACAATAAATGTTCAACCACTTCTGGTGGTCTACCTTGTTAGAGGCATGCCCTATTAAAAGCTTTACACTGTGTCAATAGTGACTTAGTTAGAGGATTTACAAACACTTACATGAAGTGTCATCCTATCAAAGGATTTACAATAGGCTATTAAACCCACCTAATACATAGGATTTTCAATCACCTTCTCCAAAGGTTCTCCTACCTAGTTGTTAAGCTAACCTATTAGTATAGGATTCCTAGCTTCTAACACAATTACAAAAAAGTATTACAACAATAAACTTGACAAAAGGCAATCTTTAATTGTTGGATTTAGGCACTTGATCTGCTCTCTCTAATGTGACCCTCTAAGATCTAATATTTGATCATGTTCCTTGTCCCTTGTGCTATTTTGATCAACTAGATGAATAATTGCTACTCTATTCCTCTAAGTCTTTTACACTTTCACTCTGAATTTTTCTATAATCTCCCCATACACTATTCTTTTCCACATATGCAATGGGTTTATGACCTCCTTTTAAAGATTTTGAACACTTAGGGTTAGGTATGGATCTATGATCCATATTGAATCTCAAGTTTCCCACTCATTACTTGTATTTTTCTCATTGGTGACATTCCTTCACCATTTTTCTAATTGGCTACATGCAGATCGCATAGGGAATGTAAAATATTCATTTTTATCCTTTTCCTCTTTTGAAATCTCTATATGTTGGCTCCAAAAATGGTTTACACTTGATTTTGTGAGGGAAAAAACTCATATGCTAATTCTGTGTTACTCAACACATACTAGACTACTAGTGCTCGACACATATACTATCATGGATTGCTCGACACCTATTACATTTTTTCTTGCTTGGCACATATATGATTCTAGCTCACTCGACATATGAAGCATTTTGACTTGCTCGACATCAACTGTGACTAAGAAAATATATGTTACTTGGCACTTATTTACTAGTCAGCACCTAAAGTCACTCGACACCTATTGAAAATCTAACTTAGCACATATTGTGGCTCGACATACATAGTGTACTCAGCTTCAATGTAGAAAGTAGTTAAGTGTGTTGAAACTCAAATGTCAAAACTATCCAAGGACTAACAATCTCCCCCTTTGACATGAGTGTCAAAAACACTTAATTAGACATTACTAGTCTATCCTTATGAGTACCTTATTCACAAAATTTCAAAATTATTCAAAATACCTTAACTCCCCCTAAGTTAATTGTGCCTTGTCATTCTTGCAACCAAAATTCTATGCTAAATGTCCCTGATGCTCTTTGTCTTTCTGTCCTATTCCTGCATTTTGTACTTGTATGTTGTATCTGTATTCTGTAACTGATCTTCACATGCTTGTCAAATTTTTTTTTGTATCTCCCCTTCTTTGCTATCAAAAATTTATGGTATTCTCCCCCTTAGCTATATCTTCATCAAAATACTATATCTTCCTTATATCTCCCTAAAACATATATCTCCCCTTTTTTTTATTTCTCCCCCTTTTTTACTTTAATGTCAAAGGGTTCTAAGGAGTAATATTGTACTTACCCAAAAAAGTATTATTTACCTCCATTATTGTTTTCAGAGCTACATCCCAATTCTCCAAGGCTATGTCAAGTGATTTGTGCTAGATGGCAGTCTCTATAGCAAGGCAGACAAGTCTATCAAGAGTAGAAAGATTTGGATCTTTGTTTAAAACTATTTTAGCATAAACTAGTTCCTTGTGAAAGACTTCTAAATGAGGGGTTATGGAGGACTAGATCTGCATCAATTTTTCCTTAATATTGGCCTCCTCTATTGTTATTACAGCTAACTCCCTTTGTGTGTGAAGCAATTTTGCAAAATGCTTCTCACTTTGAGCTGGATCTCTAGGTAATTGCATGCTAGAGATTTTCAAATTTCTTTCTAATCTCATTATTCTTTGATTAGTTTCTTGTGTGAAATCGAAAAAATCACACAACTTCCCATACCATGAAAAAATGTTTTCAAGAAAATTTTTGGCCTTATCTATTGTCTTGGCCGACTCTACCTATTCAAGTGCTATGCCACTTAATATCTTTTCAATCACCTTTCCTTGAAATTTTCTCTTTGACCATTGTATGAGTTTAACATTGGTGTCCTAGTCTTCATTTTTCACCTGGTCAACTATGTCCTAGTCACCTAGTCAACATCCTTTATGATTACTATCTCTGCAGGTGTAGTGGCTACATGAGGTGGACTAGGAGTTGGCAATTTTGTGTCTTGCACACTCTGTTCTTCTTGTTGTTGTTGGTTAGCTATTTCCATAGTTTCTTCTCCCTTAACTGATTCATCTTTTTCTTTCTCCTTATTCTCTTCCTCTCCTCTTTCTTCCTCATCTTTCTTTTCTTCTTCTCCTTTCTTTTCTTCTTTTGTTTACTTTTCCTTTGCCTCTCCTTTCTACTCTCCTACATTAATTCCTCTATCTTCTATTTGGCACTAGTTTTTTCCTTATTGGCTTCCTCTACCTTCTCATCAGTTATCTTGTATATTTTTTTTCGTATCTATGTGGATTTATTTACGACATCCTCAATTTTGTTTTGAAGGATACAAAAGGCTCTATACTTGGGTGCAAACTTGGCACTATGTTTCTTGTTTGCCTTGGTTATTTAAACCTTTTTCATATTAGGCTTCACTTGTGCTAGGGTAGATTCTCTGATATCCCTCTCCATCTTTAGACAATAATGCCGCTTATTCTCAACTATCTCATATAGTTCCTTTGGCATAGTATTATCAAGTTCTAGAGGTATGTTCTTAAATTTTGCCATCATGGCATACACAGATTTCTATATTTTATTTTACTCTTCCCTACTAAGCTTATTGAAATTAAGAAACTTTAAATCATTTAAATCTACATTTTTAATCTTATTGCATAGTTTTTCAATTTCAAATTTAGGAGGATGGCTTACACTTTAAATTGGCTTATGTCCTCTGACTCTATCCTTTCATCATTTGTATCTAGCTGAGCCATGTACCTCCTTCTCTTCTTGGGCTCTTCAGCTAGCTGTGCAGTAGCTTTCATCTTTTTCTTTAATGCCTCTTTGGCCTTTTGAGTGGTTCCCCTTGTAGTGGCCCTTGTTGCTGCTGACTTACCTAGAGCTAGTTTGGTTTGAGCTGGCTTTGTGACCCTTTTAGGCTTGGGCTAAGTTGTAAGCTATTTTTCTTTCTTTCTTTTCTTTTAATCGGTAGGTGTAGGTGCTTCCTCAACTTCTTCTCCCTTGGAACCTTCCTCTTTGTCTTCTCCTAAGCCTTGTGTTAGCTCATTTGGCCCTTGGCCTTGCTCTTCTTCTTCTTCACTTTCTCCTTGTACTTCTTCTTCTTCTTCACCTACTTTACCTTCAATGTTTGCCCCAAATGTATCCTTTATCTTTCTTACCATTTTATCTTTCTTCTTGATAATAGAAGTCATTTTCAATTCAATCTCAACTTTGGACTTGATAATGTCATATGTACCAAAGGGAGGAGCTACCTTATCTATTTCTTTTGTGAGCAATGCTATGACTGCTGTCGAGGCTTCATCTATATCAAGCTCATATCCCATTGGCCTTAGCCATCTTACTTTTGGTATTTTAGCTTGAATTTAGGTGTAATCAATGTCAACCAAGAAACATATGTCATTAACATGTTTCTCTACCGATTAAATTGGTATTCTCATTCTTTGCTTCATAGATTTCTTAAATTCTTCAAAGTAGCTAGTCATC
The DNA here is from genome assembly GCA_028749045.1 of Cupressus sempervirens. Classification (NCBI taxonomy): domain Eukaryota; kingdom Viridiplantae; phylum Streptophyta; class Pinopsida; order Cupressales; family Cupressaceae; genus Cupressus; species Cupressus sempervirens. Next base: position 845,001,620 of record CM053789.1, on the reverse strand, counting down.
TGAGCTTCAAAGTTGTCACCCATCTGATCAATGGACTCATTGTTCTATGTTACTGCAGACTTGTTAGAATTCTAGTTCACCTTCCCAATTGAAGGGAATTTTTCCATGACATAAAAGAATATGCACATAAGAATTGAGTCAAATTTTCATTGAGCACCTTTTGATCTCCTTATTTCTCCTAGGTTCTCATTAATTTGCTGCAACATGAGTTTTGCTAGATCATAGGTATGATCTTTCTTCACCAACTTATAAGCCTCATCAATAACTATGTAGGGTATGCTATTCAGGCTACTAGATTGATAGATTTTACGTGAAATTATCCTCACAAAAAGGTCAAGTAGGGGTTTAGTCATAGTGTTAATAGTCATTCCCCTATTATTCCATTTTGCACTAGTATTCTTCTCAATTACCTCATTTCTGTCACTTCTCAAAGTCTTTGGCTAATCTAGCGTTGGGAGACTAGTAACCCTATGAACTTTCCCTTCAATATCCCATTGTCACACAACTTATCATAGGCATTTAAGATTTCTAAATCACCTAAGGCACCAATTTTGTAGTTGTAGTACTTTCTTATGTCTTGAACCATTACAACCTTAGGTGGGATAATAGATAATGTGCCAGTTGGGTCATTTTTATAGGAAACTTTAGAAATTGGCCTAAATTTAGGCTATTTGACTTCAATGCTAACTAGCTAAATCTCATTATCTTCCTTTTCTTTAGGGTTCCTTGAGCTAGAGGCCATTTTACGAAACTAGGGCTTTAAATGTATTAAAAACTACAACTTTGGGTAGCTCGGCACTTGATAAATACCCTTAAATCGATGAGTTCATGTTGAAATGCTATTGAAATCCATGCAAATGGTTGTAAGGTTGTTTCTTGATCACTTATTTGCTCCTCTTGACTTTTCTCTATGTTTGAAGGCATGAAAATGAACAAAAATTGACGTTATACCTGTCAAAGACCTAGCATTAAATGCTTTGTGCATACAACTATAAACTTGGCACTTGAAGGATTCAATATGACTCAGCTCACATTGTATTTCATTTACTCAACCTCCTCTAGACTTCTACTTCACTTGGCATCCATTGGAGCTTTATTTGGCATTTAAGGGTAACTTGACAGCTTCTTCAAAATTTTGCTTTGCATCTTTTCTCATGCTGATTTCTTCTTTGCAGTACTTCTTTATTCTTTGGAATTGATGTATGATTTGACTTTGTATATCAGTCCCATACATCTTTCTTTTTCTTAGTTGGATGAAGCGTGATCATTTGACCTCTTGGGTGAAGTGATCTCTCCATTTGATGTGCTAGACTCACCTTTCTTCTTCCAAGTCTTGTTCATTTTCCCCCTTATTTGTTCAACATCAAACTTTTCTTTTCCTTTGTTGACTTCTGTCTTGGGTGCTTTTGACTTTGTTGGGTAGTTCTTGTTGATATGTCTACTTATTAAGCAACTAAAACATGTAGTTTGGCTTAGCCATTTGTTATAGCTTCCTCTAAAATGAGTTTTTATGTAGTTTTTAGGAATGTTTCCATACTTTTGACAATAGTGATAGCTATACCTGGCATTATTATCCCAATTGTAGTGATGACCATGGTTGTTTCCTCTTGCAGGCTGATTAGGTGTCCACATAGGTTTTGATCTACATTCAAATCCTCTATGTCCACACTTTTTGCAATTATAGCAGTGCCCTTCAAATCTTGGTGTCCTCATAGTCTTGGTTCTACATTCATGTGCTTGATGTTCTTTCCTTTTGCACTTGTGACAAAACCTTGCATTTGTAGGCTTATCATGTTGATGACTGTTCTTGCTCCTAAACACATTAGAGGTATGTCCCTTGTTACCATAGAAATGACAAGGGGGTTTAGTATTCTTACCTTTGTTGCTTCTTTCTTTTGTAGTCTTGGATGATTCTCCTTGTTTAGTGCTGGTGTAGCCAAGTCCTGAAGTGTCATTACTAGCCCTTGGCAATTTTAGTAATTGCTCAAAATACTTGATGGCCTCATTGGGTTTGTTGCAGCTTTCTACTATCTCTTTTTCTCTTTTCAATTCATTTTGCAATTGTTCATTCTACATTTTCAAGGTGGAAATCTCAACATCCTTCATGTTTAGCTCATGATGAGCATTCATCATCTAACTTAAAGTGTCTAGCTACATGTTTGAGATCTTTTCAAAGTCAATTGTCTTCTCCTCTAGTCTATTGGTGAGATTTCTATTATCATCTTCTATCATGGCCTTGTCTTCAATAGCTCTTTTCTTTTGTTTAGTCACTTCACAAAGAATTATGGCTTGTGATTCTTGTTCAAGCTTGAGTAATCTGATCTCTTCAACTTGTGCTATATTTTTCTCCATCAATTATGTTATTGCTGCATCAAATCCCTTAGAATCTCCATTGGAAAATGCTTGTGTGGTATCAATCTCCATGTAGTGTATGTCATTTTGAGTCAAACTCATTGACCAATATTTTATGAGTACTGATTCAACATGAATCCATCTCTCATGAAAATAAATGGAAAACTTAGCACTCATTGGATCTAGGTGATGCCATTAGGGGTGAAGCATTGGGACTTCCAAGGAGGTCACCCATCCCAATTCTTCTTTTCACTTAGTGGATCTAGGTTATTCTCATAGAAGTGAAGCATTGAGACTTCTAGGGAGGTCACCCATCCTTGTACTAGCCCAGCCTAAGTGCATTTAACTATGGAGTTTCCTCCATAGTTAAACTCAAATCTTGCAACCCCATTTGAAAAACCTTCACCAAGTGTTGTGCCTTATGAACCATTCATTAGAATGCCCATTAAGCTCATCAATTGATAAGTAGGAGATAATTTCCACAACATGTCAAATTTTTATATTGCTATTAGTATTTAACTATGTGATTTTGAGTTGAACTCATTGACCCATGTTTCATAAGTAGTGATTCAACTTGAATCCATCTCTCATGATAATAAATGAAACACTTAGCACTCATTGGATCTAGTTGATGCTCACAAGGGTGAAGCACCATGACTTCCCACAAGGTCACCCATCTCACTTGTACTCATGCATGAGCATGCTTAATTATGGAGTTTCCTCCATGGTTAAAACCAAATATTGCAACCCCATTTGAAAAAGCTTCACCAAGTGTTGTGCCTTAATAAATATTCATTATAAAGCCTATTAAGCTGATCAGTTGATAAGTAGGAGATACTTTCCACAACAAGTAGTAGTCCATCCTGAGTGCACTTAACTATGGAATTTCAGCCATGGTTAAACCCAAAGCTTGAAACCCAATTCCTAAAACCTTCACCAAGTATTCTGCCTAATTAACCATTCATTAGAAAGCCCCTTAAAATCATCAATTTATAAGTAGGAGATAATTTCAACAAAAAGTTAAATTGTGATATTGCTAATAGGATTTCACTTTGTGATTTTGAGTCTAACTCATTGACCCATGCCTCATGAGTAGTGATTCAAAATGAATCCATTTATCATGATAATAAATTGAACACTTATCACTCATTAGATCTAGGTGATGCTCACAGGAGTGAAGCATCAAGACTTCCCAAGAGGTCACCCATCCTAGTACTACTTTGGCCTGAGCATGCTTAACTTTAGAGTTTCCTCCATGGTAAAAATAATAATATTGAAACCATATTTGAAAAACCTTCACCAAGTTTTGTGCCTTATGAACCATTCATTAGAAAGCCTATTAAGCTCATCAATTGATAAGTAGGAGATAATTTTAACAAGTCAAATTGTGATATTGCTATTAGGATTTCACTGTGTGATTTTGATTCAAACTCATTAACCCATGTTTCATGATTAGTAATTCAACATGAATCCCTCTCTCATGGGAATAAATGGAACACTTAGCACTCATTGGATCTAGGTGATGCTCATAGGGGTGTAGCATTAGGACTTCTTAGGAGGTCATGCATTCCAATACTATTCTAGCCCAAGCGCACTTAACTATGGAGTTTCCTCCATGGTTAAACCAAATCTTTAAACCCAATTCGCAAAACCTTAACCAAGTGTTCTACCTTATGAACCATTCATTAGAAATCCCCTTAAGCTTAGCAATTGATAAGTAAGAGGTTATTTCTATAATAAGTCAAATTGTGATATTTCTATTAGGATTTAACTTTGTGATTGTGAGTCAAACTCATTGACCCATGTTTCATGAGTAGTGATTCAACATGAATCCATATCTCATGAGAATAAGTGGAACACTTAGAATTCGTTGGATCTAGGTGATGCTCACAAGGGTGAAGCATCTTGAATTCCCATGAGGACATCCATCCCAATACTACTCCACCCTAAGTGCGCTAAAATATGGAGTTTCCTCCATGGTTAAACCTAAACCTTCCAACCTCATTTGAAAAATCTTCACCAAGTGTTGTGCCTTATGAACCATTTAATACAAATCTACTTAATCTCATCAATTGATAAGTAGGAGATAATTTCCATATCAAATCAAATTGTGCTATTTCTATTAGGATTGAACTATGGGAATTTGAGTCCAACTAATTGAACCATGTTTCATGAGTACTATTTCAACATGAATCCATCTCTCATGGGATCTAGGTGATGCGCATCGGGGTGAAGCATTGGGAGTTCCGAGGAGATCACCCATCCTATTACTACTCTACCGATAACATGCTTAACTATGGAGTTTCCTCGATGGTTAATCCATAAGCTTGAAACCCTGTTTGCAATACCTTCACCAAGTTTTGTGACTTATGAACCATTCATTAGAAATTACCTTAAGCTCATCAATTGATAAGTAGGACGTAATTTCCACAACAAGTGAAATTGTGATATTGCTATCAGGATTTAGCTATGTAATTTTGATTCAAACTCATTGATTCATATTTCATGAGTAGTGATTCAACATGAATCCATCTCTCATGAATCCATCTCTCATGAAAATTAATGGAAAACTTAGCACTCATTGCATCTAGTTGATGCTTACAAGGGTGAAGTGTTAGGACATAGGTAGGTCACCCATCCCAGTATTACTCCAGCCTGAGTGCACTTAACTAAGGAGTTTCCTCGATAGTTAAACCCAAAGCTTCCAACGCCATTTGAAAAATATTTTCCAAGTGTTATGACTTATGAACCATTCATTAGAGAGCCTCTTTAGATTATCAATTGATAAATAAGAAATAATTTTCCCAACAAGTCAAATTATGATATTGCTATCAGTATTTAATAGTGTGATTTTGTGTCAAACTTATTGACTATGTTTCATGTGTAGAGATTCAACATAAATCCATCACTTATGAGAATAAATGGAACACTTAGTGCTCATTATATCAAGGTGATGCTCATAGGGATGAAGCATTGGGACTTCTTAGGAGGTCACCCATCCTAGTACTATTCTAGCCTGAGCATGCTTAACTACAAAGTTTCCTCCATGGTTAAACCCAGAGCTTGTAACCACATTTGAAAACCTTCACCAAGTGTTGTGGCTTATGAACCATTCTTTAGAAAGCCCTTAAGCTCATCAATTGATAAGTAGGAGATAATTTCCAGAGAAAGTCATATAGTTAAATTACATGAAAATTATCTTAAGGGGCTTTCTAATGAATGGTTCATAAGGCACAAAAGTTGGTGAAGGTTTTGTAAATGGGGTTGCAAGCATTGAGTTTGACCATGAAGGAAACTCCATAGTTAAGTGCACTTAGGCTGGAGTAATACTAGGATGAGTGACCTCCTAGGAAGTCCCAATACTTTACCCTATGAGCATCACCTAGATCCATTTGGTGTGAAGTGTTCCATTTATTCTCATGAGAGATGGATTCATATTGAATTGTACTCATGAAAAATGTGTCAATGATTTTGACTCAGAATTAGACAATTAAATCTTGATATCAATATCATAATATACTCACTGTGGAAATTATCTCCTACCCATTGAAAGGAAAACTTTTGAGTTTTGGGGGTAAGATCCTTGTTAAAGAATGCATTCAAATTATTTTGGTGTACCTCCATTCTTTTTCCTATATGCCCACGAAGGTGGAAGATATCCTAGAAAAAAATTCAAAATCAATTTATGTGGTTGGGAGTTGAGGAAAAGAGGCAAATAACTCTTGTCAACTAGAATTGAGCTTGCAAACTCAAGGTGAATAGTGTCCTAGGTGTCAAAAATATCAAAAGTGTGAATAAATCTCTTGTTGTTATGATAGGTCGGTTAACTTTAGATGCAAATAAAGATTTGAAAAAAATACTAAGGGCTAAATACTTACCCTATGATCCTTCTTGTCCATATCTTAGCAAGAACAACCCTAAATGGTAGCTTTGCTCAATGAAAGAACATTCTAAAAACCAAAAACCTAATTATAAGAGGTAGTCAAACCCAAATATGAAATGGTAGAAAAATCCAATTCTAGGAATAAATTTGTAAGGATATAGTACCTATTAAGGAGGTGGTGAATGACTAGGGTCTAATTGATTGATTAAAGGTTTATTTGGGGGAGAATGTGGAAAAGTACTTAGAATAATGGGAGAATTGTAATGGTAGATGGAAAGACCTTATTAACTTGTGGCATTTCCAATGGGAATCCAAAAGAATTAGACATGTTAGAAAATGATGTAGTTATCTTTCTTATAAATTTCCTCCATAACACTACTCTCTTTATTAGGAGTAGAGGATACATGATTCTGGAGATATAGCAAAAAGGGCTTCTTTTCTATTAGTTTGGCCTAGGGAGCACTTGAAGAGTATTTTACTGCTAATAATTTTTGGAAAAGAATATTGACCTATAATCTTCCACAAAAAAAAATTATTTTTGGTAAGATGTGGCTCATGGGAGAATCCTCACTCCTGACAAACTAATTAAATGTGGGCTCTAGTTGGCTAACAAATGTACTCTATATTAAAAGAATGCTAAGTCTATTTATCATATTGTATCACATTACTAGGTCATGGTTGAGATTTAAAATATAGTACTCAAGGAGTGTCATCCTACCATGGTTTTCCCATAAAATATTAAGAAAATGATCATACAATGGAAGGTTTCACCCTTATCCCACCCTTTCTCAGTTTATACTTGGGAAATTATTCTTCGTATGGTTAGCTGGCGTCTTTGGAAAAAAAGAAATAACATAATATTTAGAGACAAAAAGAGAGAGGCTTCCTCCATCTTCTATATAATTAAAAATTATCACTAGAGATAGTATAAATTGTGCTCATTTCCCAAAAAGCATTAAGAGTATGTTCAAGATCATGGTGTGCCAAAGAGTCTCATAATAACATTCTTAAACATCAAGTTGTGAAGAAAGTGGCCATGAAGAGTAGGGTTGCAGATAGAGGTGCAATCAATCTTGGGCCCTGACAAAGATAACCTATTGTATGAGAAGGAAAATATCATGACTGGCTTTACAAAATGTGTAGAACCTAGAAACAACAAAGAATTAGAGCATATTAAGGATATATGGGGTTACTTTTTCAAGGACTGATTGCATCCTTTCATGCTTACTATGAAAGGCCATAATATCCCCTTCTTGACTAAGTTTCCTAACTAATGGAATAAGGGTTAGGTGGAGATAAGGATTATCGATTTCATGGTGATACAAGAGATGATTAGTGAAGTGATGGACCTAGATTGTGTTGCTATGAAAGTTGAAATAAATGGTATACTTGATTATAGAGAATTTAGGCATAATTTATTTGAAGGAATGAAAGAACTTGTTAGAGTCAGCTCTAAAAATGGGTATGATAGGATTTTCCTTCCTATCCCTTTGGAGCCATTTGTTACTAGTTAATTAAGTACTTCACTCTTAAAGGTGGGTATATGGCCTACCATGGCTACCATTTTCCCTTGCTTAACATGCAACATCATGGGGAAAAAGTGAACATCTGTTTCTTCCTATATTCCTCTCTAGTCAACAACATTGTCTTGGGTGAAAACCCACCATCCACCAAGGGCTTATTCTTGTCCTATACTATCATATTTGTGCTCACCATCCAGGGTTTGGTAGATGTCTCCTGCCCATTTTTAAACATGCTTCTCCTAAAGGGCCCAAGTCCTCAATGGTTATTGAAGAAATAAGATTGAAAAAAAAAACCCTATAGAACTACCTCAAATCACTAAAATCTCTTAGCCCTTCAAGCCCAAGAATCTTATCATTCCCATGGAGTAATCACTTTTGCATGACGCACCCAGAAAATGTAAGAATTCTTCTCCTGATTCCAGCCCTACAAGTACCCTTTTAAAAAGGAGAATGATGAATGACATTATTGAAATACACAATAATGAAGGGGAGAAGTTTTTTTATTTTGAGGCAGAGGATATAGCCATGGACTCTAAGAATCATAAGAATAATACTAGTTATAGGGAAAGAAGATTTGTGAGACTCAAAAAAAAAGGGTGGGGGGGAATGATACAAAGAAGAAAGCAAGGAATACATCCAAAATTCTCAAATGGAGGATAAAGCAGAAGAGATGGAAGTTGATGAAATGCAAAAGAAATCAGGGGGTGCTCCTCTAAAGATGTGTATTTTGAAGCTGAAGTAGAGAATTCTGATGAGGAAACCCAATCTCCCAAGGAAACGAAAGTGACAGTGGATCTTTGAATGTATGGTGAAGAAGACTTCAATTCCTTTGATAAAAAAAAGGTAAGGGAAGAAGATGTCTCCCCTACATTCATCTAGAGACAGTTTGAAGACTTCAAAAATGACTATGAAAATATTTTCACTAGAATTAATGAGAGGACTTATATTCTAAATAATAAGTTTAATATGACCATCATTGGACTTGGGTTGGGTGTGGTAATTTCCATGATTTTGAAGGTGCAAAATGAAATAATAATAAATGATGTTTTTGGGGTGATAAATGGGAATTGTAAACTAAGAAAAGAAAGAAAAATCAAAGAGCAAAATTGTGATGAGATTAAGAGTGCCACATAGATTGAGAATTAGATGGAGGAGATCAAGTACCTCAATAAATATTGGGAGAACATCAACTATGCCTAGTCATCCTTTTCTATGTTTAACAATTTTCAGTTCTCTAATGGTTATAGTTTTTTCTTGTGTGGTTTTTTAAACTTCATTTTTATGTTCTCAATGCTATCGAGATGGTCTCTCATTACTATTATGTATATTAATCCACACCATTTTGGCATAGAAAGACCTTTGTTTAGGTTAGTAAGTTTAGTAATTTATAGTTTAGTCTTATGTTAGTTGTAGATTTGGTTGGTTCAAACTATTTAGAAAATATGGCGTGTTTTGATTATTTTATTATTCTATAAGTTTTGGGTGGGACTTTGACCGCTTGGGTTAGTTTTTTCTTCTCTACTACTTGGGTGCAATTGCCCAGAGTGGAGATGGTCTTTATTTTATGTTGTTATGTAATTTTTGGACCATATTCTTGCCTTTGTTAATCAAAACAACTAAAGTAATTATCATCCACATGCAAGAAAATATTGAATTTGAATATAGAATGGGTTATACTTGAATTGGATCCAAATCAAAGAAGGAAATGGTGACTAACAATGTACATTTGGAAAAATAAAATAAAAATATTTAGTAGCAAACGAGAATTAAAGAAAAGGGTGATCATTGCTTTCCATATCATAGAGAGTTCATTTGGAAATATTCATTTTATTCAACTTGGATAATCTATCACTAGTAAGATATCTTTTTATCATAACCAATCATGTAAAACTATAAGCTTGTAGAGGAATCATACTTTCCAAGAAAAAATGATATTCTCTTTTAGAGACAATAAAGTGATTCATTTTTTGATGGAATGTTAATCTATTTTAACAAAATATTAACCAAAGGAGGAAAGTAGCAAAAATATATTGTCTTGATTATTGGAAAGGAAGACCATTCTATCTTTATGGATATTCTATAATGAGTTTTTTGTTCAGTTGAAATAAGACCAATAATGATATCTTTTCAATGAACCTTGCTTGAGAGAAAATCCATTGCATCAATTTAATTTACTAATTTTTGGTCCCGTAGATTAGAAACTACTTGATGAATGTCTCTAAACATTTCCATGGAGCACAAAGGTTGAAATCTATTCCTTGAGTCTAACAAAAAATTTATACTATCCCCATTATGCATTACCTATAAAATATATGAGTATATAATTTGATGAGAAGACATAAAAAAATCCACATTTTAAGTCCATTAGGGGGATCAACAACAAAGAAAATTGTGAAACCATCTAAGCTAGGAGCTTTATCCAGAGAGAGTGAAAGCAAAACTCCTTTGAGTTCCTCTAGCTTAAAAGGGTTTAAAATATCATGATTGTTAGTAGAGTAAATACTCCTAGGTATATGATCATGCACTTTTTCAAGATTTGAGTATAATCTTATAGATTGAGGTTGAGAGAGATCCAAGAGTTTTTTCAAAAAAATAACCCCTTCTATTTTAAGATTAACTCGTTTAGTTATGGAAAATTCTAATGATGAGTTAATCAAAACAATGGTCTATGTATCTCTTAATTTTGGCAAAATTGTGAAAAATAATTATAATTTTGTCCCTATCCTTTAACCAAATCTCTTGGATTTATGTTGCTAATAAATCTCTTCACATAATCCAAGATATTTTCATCCTTTGTATAGTTTTTCTCTCCTCAAGTGCATGAAGTTGTCCAATTTTCATTTAAATAGTCATGTACCTATTGTAATTAAATTTTCAAAATGTTCTTATGCTAAAAAATATTTTTTTAAATGACTTTTTTCCATAAATAAATTTATTTCTTGAGAAATTTGATCTCCATATAAAGGTGATACATTTTAGTTCATTTCACAAATGGAACTGATACCCAGCATTGTGTCATTAGTGGTAGGAAATGTAGATGTTTGAACCACATTTTTTTCAAATTTAAACATTGGTTACTTACTATTTGAAAATTCATTTTTTCTTATCTCCGTATAAATGGAAAAATGATTAGAGGTAACCAAAGAAATAATTTTGAAAAAAATAATTACATGTAGAAGAGACCAAGAAAAAGATTATAGTAAATGCTCTAGTCTTTTGGCCATTTGGAAAATTATTTCTATATTTAGTCCAAGTAAACTTACTATTATTGAGTCTCATATCCATTAGAGAATTGTTCTCAATTAATAAGAAAGAATATCAACCTTATTTCCTTGTAACAAGTATATTGGAGCATAAACATTAGAAATAATGAAATGTAGATCAATTTTTTTTTACCATTAGTTACTGTGAATGACTACTACTATGTACTGAAGAAACTATGACTGATCTTGTATTCCAAGGAGTAATAAGGCTCCCTAAAGATCCTTAAGAAGTAACATGAAAATAGCTCTAATTATCCCATTTAGAAATGTGTTGATTATAAAATTGCATAGATAGTTTAGTTTCTTAAAAAAGAATGATATAAGCTCCACAAGTATCAAGTCGTTTCTTGATATGATATATCTTTTTAGAAGAATTCATGCCTCTAACATTTTATGAAATAATTTTCATAATGATTAGGAGTGCAATTGACACTCATCATATGCCTACTAATAAACATATTAAACTTTAGTGTAGCCCAGATACCCATATCAACCTCTTCTTTAATTTTGGGCAACTTTTCTTTCCTACCTTGCATCTTAGGAGTCCTAGTTATCTTTGACTACTTCAAAAGAGATGGAAAGATAGAAAATGATTGAAAGAAATCAAAAGCTTCCTTAAAGTTAGAATTAGTTGATGAAGGTTGTAAAGAACTCAGTGAACTATCTTGGGAGAGGACATAGAGAATATTTTAATAAAGGAGTAGATAGAGAACTCAAAGCCTACTATTCAAGCACTAAAGAGTTATTGAGAGTCAAGAAAACATTGTTATTTCTCCTTTCAATAAACAAAATTTTCCTCTAAAGAATACTTAACATATCCTAAATCCACTTTTACAATTGGAAATAATTCTAGAATTTCCTCCTAAATATCTCCCAAATTTTCTATTTTTCCTCAATTTGATTTGGTTTAGAAAAATAAAATGGAGAGAGCATTTTGCTTCTCAGAAGGGTAAAACTAAAAATAGGAGAGAAAATTTTATAAAGAAGAAAGGAATCAAACTAAAAAAAAGGAGGGAAAGTTACTAACTAAATAATTTAAAGAGGGTGATTGATTAAACATTCTTTTCTCATGACAATCTTCTTAGGAATAATACAATCATATGAAGATAGCTCCAAATTATTTCAAAAATTACCACTCTGATATGATAATAAAGTGGAAAGAAAATATTTATTAGATTTAATATTAGTATCCTTTAAGGTATTCTCCACTTGATGTAGATTGTCATTAGTTTGGGGTTGTTAATTGAGGGATTATCTAGAAGCATGATGAATGCACTTATCCTTAGAATGCCCTATAATGTGGAAAATCTAGAAATAATTTACAAGTGATTACACACACACACACACACAACCAAAAAATGGTCTTAGAGGCTAGTTTGATTTAATTTTCAGAAATGGTATTTGTAGCAAGCATGACTTACACTCTAATTGGAAGTGACGGATCTGGATAGAATAAAGAGTCAAGCTTTATGTAAATGAAATTTAGTCAGCAATAGCTTCAATTTTATGACACTCTCTATATTCCAATGTAGTATTAGGGAGTTGAATCCAAAATTTCACAAATATATCACTAAAATTATAAGTTTTCATATTGGGAGATTATCCTTGCATACTTAAAATAGCACCATGAAAAACCTAGTGCTTGATAAGAAAAACCAAGTCCTTCTCTACAAAGTCAAATAAAATATTAAATATCCCTTTTTATCAAGATCAACATAAAATAATTTAAAGATACCACACCATTCTTTTTAAAAAGTGTATACATGGATTCAATATCTAGGGTTTGGTATGAAATCTCATAGAATAAGGTCCTAGCACAAAGATATTGAACTTTGTGAATTAGTTTCTCTTGTTAAAAAAATGGAGTTCAAACCTTCTCTAAGGAGAAATGTATTAGAGTCAGAAGTAGGGTTTCCCATGGTCACACCTAAAGAAATGGGTAGATTCTTTAGGACTCAAATGGATAACTAATGAGGCCTACAAGGAACTTGCTGATGGTTTTTTGTCTTGAATGGAACTTTTAGGGAAGAATATCCCTATTGTGGACTACAAAGAAGAGAAGTTTCTTTTGATTCAACTATTTTATTCTTATTTGAAACCATAATATCTTCATTCAAAGAAAATATTATTGATTTGGCATCTCCCGCTCTATTGGATCCATAGTCCTGAGCTACTCTATCCTCAAACTAAAGTATAAAATGATATATTTTTCAAATAAAATCACTTTTTTGGAGGGTTTGTTTTTCCAAAAATGTCAAAGAACTATAAGGAATGATGTGTTTAATAGTCCTAAAGGAACATTGCATCAGACATAAGCCCTACTAGGGAAGATGATTCAAGATTAGAGTGCATGAAATGTGAAATCCTTATGTTTTAATCTATATTGCATTGGGAGCCCATGACTATAAGGGTTTGTTGGCATCACTATGAGTATTTTATGAAAAATCTTTCTAGAAGTTATATTTTTACTATTCTCCCTGTTGATGGATTTGGTTGCATTTTTAATTTTTTTTACTCCTACCTTTAAATTCAAATCTAGTACCCACTCAATATTTTATACCTACTTAAAAAGCCATCATCATGAGTGTAATACTTCACCAATTTTGTACTATTTCTATTTTTATCAAAAAAAATTCATTTTTGAGTTGTTATAAAAATATATAGTAAGTTTGAATAACATAAGAATATGTTGAAACTTTTATGTAAGTGCATTTTGATTTTATAAATGACTGTACTAGATATATCTTATTTCCTTCTTCTAAATGGATTTGATTTTGACCTCTTTTTATATAAATGGTGTTAGAACTAACAAGGCAGAAACAATAATAACATACAAATATGCTCAATACCAAAGTAATATTGCATGAAGACAAGACACATATAGGCTACATCTACCAAAAAATGAGTTATATATTCTTATTATCTATTGATTACAACTTGATTACAATTTGTAATCCCTAAAAACACAATACAAATCTGCAAGAAGCTACAATCTCAACAGTCATTTTGAAATTCTTAATCCTAAGCCATTTTATGCAACATTTTTTTCTTCCAAATTAGGGATAAAAAAAATGACCAATAGAAGAAGAAAAATGTAACTTCCAATGCATTTTACATTAGTAAAGTTATTTTTAGCTCTGAGGGTTTCCCTTTCATCCTACTCCATATTGCAACAAGGAGCGTGCTTGGGGATGCTTACCTCAGGATCTCATAAGGGGCACCACCCCTTGACCCCTAGAGTAGGGGGACACTGCCTCTAAATGCCCATAGTAAAATTTGGGGGAAAGTACATCAAAAGAAGTGGGAATAAATTAATGGTTGAGTCTAATTAGGCTACACATCACAACAATCTCCCACTTGGAGACTGATCAAACTCCACAAAAATAACCTACCACTTGGAGATTGGTCATAGAAATGGTCTATAATCTTGTAGCTCCCAATGGGATGAAAAAACACACAAAACTCTATTGTTTTGTTATTTTGTTCAATCTAGAAGACCAATTGAAGTTGAAGAGGAGTTCAAATTCTCCCTTGTCACTCCCTTTGTAAATATATATGCTAGATTATGAAATATATGTATCTTCTCCAACGTTAACTATCATCATCCCAAACTAACCAAATCAAATGGTATGTCAGCTATATGCGATTAAATTTTTAATGTAGATTAGAATACTTTGTAAGATGAATGACACTGTAGCTATTTATAAACAAATAATTGTCCATTTGTGGGTGCCCTAAATCTTCCATAAATAATTGAAGCCATACCATCTTCTTAACTACCTCTATAGTAGTACCATACTCTACCTCTATAGTGGATAAATCATTCACATTTTGTAGCTAATAAATCCAACTCATTGTTATCCCACCAACAATAAATACATATTATGTATTACTATGCCTAGTATCTAGATCCCCTACCAAATATGACTCAACATAGAATTTTAAATTAATATTAGAGCCTCCAAAATGTAAACATTTACTAGATATTCAAGTCAAATATCTTAGAATCCATTTGACTACACTCCAATGCTCAATCCCAAGATGACTCATATACCTAGTAACAACTCCCACTACATGTGCAATATCTAGTCTAGTATATACTATGGGATATATCAAGATCCATACAATTGAACAATAAGACCTACCTTGGAAATCTTATCCTCCTCTTCTTTATCTTTGGACAAATATCCTTAGTCAATTTCAAATGATCAGGCAAAGGAAGGGTGACATCATTAACATTCTCCATAAAGAAAAGTTGCAACACATTCTCAATATAATCAACATGAGAGAAGCTCAATTTTGTGTTTTTCCCATCTCTACAAATTTTCATACGAGGGATTTTTTCTTTTGTCCCTAGATATTTCATTGAAAATGAATGTGCTAACTCTTATTTTAACCCATTAATGTGATCAATATTAGACCTAGCTACAAGAATATCATCCACATGTAAACATTAAATAATGTAGCTACCATCATTCAACCTCTTAAAATAAATGCAATCATCTGAATGACACCTACTTTATCCATGCTCATGCATAAAACTATCAAATTTAAGATAAAATCTAACCATTGTTGAGGTTGTTTCTTCAATTCATATAAAATTTTCTTCAATCTACACACTAAATTATTCTTATATTTGGCTTCAAATCCTTATGGTTATGCCATTTATATTTAGTCATCTAAATCACCATGAAGAAATGTATTTTTAACATCATATTCCTCTAAATACAATTCTTCAACATAAACAATACTTAAAATACTGCAAAGATAAGTCATTTTAACAAAAGGAGAAAACATATCATTAGAATAAATACCCTTTTTATTACCAAATCCTTTTACAAATAAACTAACCTTAAATATTTCCTTACCTCCATCGTCTTCTTTCAAATTGTAAATTGATCAATTTTGTAAAGCCCTTTTACATGTAGGCAACTTACATAAATACCATATCTAATTTTTCAACAAGAAGTCCATTTCATTCATCATTGGAGACTCCCTCTATACCTTTGTATTTACTGCACATCTTCATCATAATATTGAAGTTCACCAGCATCTATTAATAAAAATAATACAAAGAGGGAGAAAACATTTTTGAAGGACTACTTAGCCTTGTTGCTCATCTAACATTCACTAGGGTGTTTGGTATTTTTAGCTGTGGTTATTGTGGAGTGTGAGGGACTACTAGAACATCATCCTTTTGAGTCATCCATCACTACATTATCATTTGATTTGTTCTCACACCTATTGTAATTGATCTTTGTACAACACTTTCTTATTGAATATGATGTTGTCACTTCTTACAATTTTATGATTTTCAAAATCCCAAAGCCTATAACCAAATTCATAAATGCCATATCCAATAAATACATATTTCTTAGACTTATCTTCTATCTTGGTTCTATTTTTAGAAAATATGTACAAATTATTCACAATATAGGGTTTTGAGAAAATAATAACTCACCTTTGTACAAGTCTATTCTTCATCTAAAATATCGCATCCCAAGGGAGTAGAAAGACCCCTATTGATCAGCTATATAACAGTATTAACAACATCTACCCACATGTTTAAGGGTGGCCCAACATGTAACCTTATGCTCCTTGCATATTCCATTTATGAATACCGTTAGTGGAACCATAATCTTCAAATTCATTTCTTCTATATTCACCACAATTATCAAATACAAGACATTATAATCTTCTACCAGTATCATTCACAACCAAGAATTTCCATTTATTAAAAGTTTGAAATATATCATACTTTTATTCTAAGGAAATACATTTATAATGTTTTAGTTGAATCATCAATGAGTGTAACACAATAATGAGATCCACCAAGGGAAGATACCTATGCTAGTTCCCATACATATGTATGCACAAGCTCTAATTTCTCATTTGTCTTTTCCTTCTCAATCTTTACAAAATTAACTCATTTTTTCTCCATACACAAAACTTTCATGTAAATCCATATTGACACATTTCAGACCTGGTAAAACTTTTAGTGAATGATGTAATCTTACACCTTTCTTACAGATGTCCCCAAGTCTATTGTGCCAAAGTTCTTTTTAAGAATCTACATCAACTATTTGTTCTCCATGCTCAACTAGAGCAACTATTCTTGAACATTCATTTTTCTCTCAAAAAATTAAAATAGAAGGAATATGACAACCTTTACAAAGATATAAGGCACCTAATTTCACACCTCTTTATACTACTAAGGAATCTTTTGAAACTGTCAAATTTTTATCATTAAAGGTAACTATACAAGCCTCATCACCCAATTTCTATGTTGAAATTAAATCCCTACTCATCCTTGGAATATGTCTTACCTCTTATAGTAGTGAATGATTCCAATTGTCAAATTTAATCTTAAATTTTCCCTTTCCAATAATCTGACAAAATTCATCATCCCCCAAATAAAAAATCTAAAAATTCTCTTGGACATAATTAAGAAAATAACCTCTACTAGGAGTAGCATTAAATGAAGCCCTTAAATCTAAAACCCATCAATCATCAACACTTCCTAAAGAAATAAGAGAAAAAACCTTTTTGTATTTTTTACTTACCACATTTTCCTCCTTGTTCACTTTATTTCCCTCCTTCATTGTTCGTTCAAGCCCAAGAATCTTTCTTCTTATGCCCTAGTTTCCTACAGTACCAACAAAATCTTGGTCCTCTAGATTAAAACCACTTCACCTTTGATTTTTCTCTTGATTTTACATAATTTACAAAATTATTTCCTCTCTCATTCATTTTGCCTCTACTTTGTGCATTCAAAATACATCCTGATGTAGATCCACCTAATATTTTCCTACATGTTTCCTCACTTATAGTAATACCAATTACATCATTAATTTTTAGGGTGTTATATCTAGAAACAAAATTACTCACAACCATTACCAAGCCACTCTAAATTTCAAGTAAAGAATACAAAATAAAAATAGCTTTAATTTCTTCATCAAAATTAACATTTACAGAAGACAATTGACCAATAACTAGATTAAACATATTTAAATGATTAGAAACTAAACCACCTTCCACCATCTTCATAATAAATTAATGCTTCATGAGAAATTTCTTGTTTGAAGTAGAGGGATTTTCATACAACTTCGCTTTCATTTGCATAAAATGTTCTATTTTTTAAGCTTTTTTAATATTAAATGCCACCAATTTGACCAGGAATAAAAAATACTTCCAAATGCCTTTCCTTGAAAAATATTTCAATCCTCATCTGACATAATTGCTAGTTTCTTTGATTTTCCTTGCAACTACCACCATAAATCCTTTTGACAAAGGTAGTCCTCTATTTGTATTTTGATAACTGAGATTATTGCAAATTAAACTCCTAAACCTTCAACTTATCCTCATTTTCCATCACTCCCACTCAACTGAGAGATTCTCACTCAATTGTGAGACCTTGATGGAGAAGGTAGCTGAAAATAACCTTGCTCTAATACCACCTTTTAGGATTAATGAGATGGAAATAATTCTTACATGTAGATATAACCAATATATGAGTAATAATAAATCACACAAAAGAGAACATGGGACACAAATATTTAACATGGTTCACCCAATCCTTAGGCTACGCCCACCAAACACCAACTCCAATATTCTTATTATCTAGTGATTAGACCTAGGTTAAAATCTACAATTCCTTATAGCTCAATATCACCAAAAAAAGCTACAATCTCATGATACATTACGAAATCCCTATCCCTAAGCTATTTTATAAAATGATTTCTCCATGTACAAATGAGGGCTATAATAAGCTTACTAATAGAAAAAGGGTAACTTCTAACACCTTTTTACAATAGCAAATTCATTCTTGGCTCCCATGGTGTTTCCTTTTGACCTTGCCCTATATCACAATAGGGAGTGCACCTAGATCACTAACTCCGAGATTGCACAAGGGTTCTACCCCTAAACCACCATACTAAAATCTTGGGGGAAACTTCACTAAATGAGGTGGGTAAAAATTAACCTCCAAATCTGATTAGGTTTAAGATAACAACAAATTGATCTTTTATTTTTCTTACATATTGTTTGATATGAAAAAAAGATAGACTAACATAGCTAGTAACTTAAGAAAAAGATGTCTTCCATGAATCATTAGAAAATGGTCAAAATGGAGTATTATGATCAACTATTTTTAATCAAACAGAGTCAATAAAATTGGGATCTATCCTTATATTTTAAGAAATATTCATTAGTTTACCTAGATTTGAGATAATGAGAACATAGAACATGCATAAATGATGATACAAACTCATAATATAAATAAATAAAAATTAAAAAAGATAAAATAAGTCAACAAATGAATGAAGGGTAAATAATACAATCATGACAAAAAATATATCCCAAAATTATTAGCCTAGTGCGTTGATTTTTTGGATCACTTGATGGCCAACTTTGAGAAATTACAATGATCTAGTACTAGAAGCCTCTAGAATATTACACCAAGTTTTAGGCTAAATATTGGGATATTGATGTTGGAATTTTACATTAATTTAGATAAGGTTTTAGTTTAAAATAATAAATAATTTGTTAGTTTCATGTTAGTTAGGAAATTATATTCATAATAAGAACATGATACATAGGGTTACAAGTTATCCAACCCTAGATAAGAAAAAAAGCATGTGATGCTTGAGTTGAGAAGAAATTGATGTGAATACATGAGCCAAGCAGAATGGACATGGCTTGTCCATTACAAGCATCTCTAATACACTTATAGAACTTTCAATGAGATTCATTGCTCATAAATTCTATCAATCAAGGAAATTGAATAGTGTGTAATGTATAGTTGTGGACCAAGCATGGAATATTGTGATGAAAGATCATGAGTATGATCTTGCTGAGCTACAAAAGTTATAACTAGTAGAAAATTTGTCACCAATAAGAAAGGTGAAGGATTAAATGTGTAAGTGTGGTTCCCTAATTATTTGTATATTCTTTTATGCCTAGAAGTATTTTCCTGGTATAGATAATGTTGTATAGGAACAAAACAAACCAATGACAAGGAAAATCAATGAGTTTATTATTGATGAATTTAGGCTAACGATGAAAAGGAAAATGATATTTCTAGAAGAATTGGTCATAAAATATTAAAATAACATGTTTTCTTGTTGATACAAACAACACATTTGTACAAGCATTTAAGCTGAGGAAAGCATGGTTACAAAACTTTGAATATGAGATAGATAGTAATGTTGTAAGTGCAAACATTGATGCACAAGTAAAATAAGAAAGAAATGTTGAGGCCAAACCTTTTGGAGGATATGAAGAAGCCAAAACAAGGGTAACTATGAACATCAAGATAGCTTTTAAGGAGAAGAAATGGAAGAAGATGATTGAAGACCTAGAAGCTAAGCTTGGCATCCTAGGGAAGGGAAAAGAACCATTAATATTGAAACAAGGTGTTGGTAAAGATGAATAACATGGTTTTGGTGATGAGAAAGATGAAGTAGAAGAAGGGGACAAGAGTAAATCCCTAGTTGTTGCCATGCCACTGAGAAAGAAGGCTAAAAGAAAAAAGAAGAAGCAGGCAGTAACACCTCCACCACCAAATAACCTAAGGACTAGGGCAACTTCTAATGCTGAGTAATATGAAAAGTAGAGAGTACCAAAGAAGTTACTAATTCAAGTACACCTAGAATAAAAAAAAAGAGACTAGTTAGAGGACCACCTCAGAGGAAGAAAAACTCTATTGATAAGGTATGCTCGGACATAAAAAGTTCCCCAAGATGATCTTGCTTTAAATTTGTGAAATATAAAACACTAGATAAATATGAAAAGAATAGAATTGAGGGGACTATTATATAAATGATATCAAATTTCAAGCTAGCTCCTAGAGAAATAGAGAGACATATACCTCAAGATATTTGGAAAGACTAAAGAGAAGATGGTAGTAGGTGGAGGAAGTAGAAAACTAGATAAGAACTAACACATTAGTCAGAGTTATGCCTAATCTATCACAAGATCAAAAGGATACATTTTTATAGTAGTACAGGAACATATTTATCCCAAAATATAGAAAATTTATGATATTGATAAGTAAGGAGGAATTTGTATTAAAAAAAAGAGAGTTGTTGTGGAAGAGCATTTTTAGACTAACTAAAAAGAAGGTAGAGACTATAAACATTGATGATGAATACAATAGTGGAGAAAGATTAGCTATAATGAGTCCACAAGGCTGAATGTCTCCTCTATGTGTTGTCACCCTTGACACTCTAGAAGAAAAGTAGTCAAGGCTATAAAATGGAGGGGAAGATGGTGATGACAAAGAAACAAATGAAAATGATAAGATTGTTTTAGTAACTCATACTAGGGAAAGAAAAGAATCCAATAAGGCTGAACTATGTCTAACTATTTTTGTCTCAAACATAGATGCACAAGCAAGACAAAGTGGTGATACCCGCTCACCTACTCCTAAGGTAGCACCAAGAAAAAACACCCCTTTCTTTTATCTTTGTTTTTAGTGAAGGGGTGTTGTTTCTTGGTGCTACCTTAGGAGTAGGTGAGCAGGTGTCACCACTTGGTCTTGCTTGTGCATCTATTCTTGAGACAAAAATAGTTAGACATAGTTCAGCCTTATTGGATTCTTTTCTTTCCCTAGTATGAGTTGCTAAAACAATATTATCATTTTCATTTGTTTCTCTATCATCACCATCTTCCCCTTCATTTTATAGCCTTGACTACTCGACTTCTAGAGTGTCAGGGGTGACAACACATAGAGTCAACATTTGGCCTTGTGGACTCATTATAGCTAATCTTTCTCCACTATTGTATTCATCATCAATGTTTATAGTCTCTACCTTCTTTGTAGTTAGTCTAAAAATGCTCTTCCACAAAAAATCTCTTTTTTTTTAATACAAATTCCTCCTTACTTATCAATATCAAAAATTTTCTATATTTGCGAATAAATCTAGATGGACTTATTTTGTAGGTCATTTGGCTCTTACATAGTATGTCTTAGTAACTATTTTGAATTATTATTTTGATATTCTTAAGACTAAGATCAACCATCAAACATATTCAAAAGGTCATCAAAAATTTTCTTTGGAGTAACAATATGGATGATAAGAACACAATTTCCTATCTATCAATTCAAAGTTTATATATGGATAGAATTTGTGGTGTCACAAGTTTATATAATTTATTAGCTACAAATTTGTCTTTTGGTTCTAAGCTAGTTTCGTGAATGTAATCTATACCAAGCTCTCTATGGTGTAGATTCAATGGAGCCATGCAAAATTTTCTTTTTTGTTGATCCCCCTAATGGACTTAAAATGTGGAATTTTTTTATGTCTTCTCATCAAATTATATGTTCATATATTTTATAGGTAATTCATAATGGGGATAGTATAAATTTTTGGTTAGACTCAAGGAATAGATTTCAACCTTTGTGCTCCATGCATATGTTTAGAGACATTCATCAAGTAGTTTATAACCTATGGGACCAAAAATTATTAAATTAAATTGATGCAATGGATTTTCTCTCAAGTAAGGTTCATTGAAAAGATATCATTATTGGTCCTATTTCAACTGAAAAAAGGTACTCATTATAGTAGATCCATAAAGATAGAATGGTCTTCCTTTCCAATAATCAAGACAATATATTTTGGCTACTTTCCTCCTTTGGTTAATATTTTGTTAAAATAGGATAACATTCCATCAAAAAATGAATCACTTTATTGTCTCTACAGGGGAATATCATTTTTTCTTGGAAAGTATGATTCATATACAAGCTGATAGTTTTACATGATTGGTTATGATAAAAAGATATCTTACTAGTGATAGATTATCCACGTTGAATAAAATGAATATTTCCAAATGAACTCTCTGTGATATGGAAAGCAATGATCACCCTTTTCTTTAATTCTCATTTCCTACTAAATATTTTTGTTTTATTTTTCCAAATGTACATTGTTAGTCACCATTTCCTTCTTTGATTTGGATCTAATTCAAGTATAACCCATTCTATATTCAAATTCAATATTTTCTTGCATGTGGATGATAATTATTTTAGTTGTTTCGATTAAAAATGGTAGGAATATGGTCCAAAAATTATATAATAACATAAAATAATGACCATCTCCACACTAGGAAATTACATCCAAGTAGCAGAGAAGAAAACTCTGACCCAAGCGGTCAAATTCCCACCTAGAACTTATAGAACAATAAAATAATCAAAACACACCATGTTTTCTAAATAGTTTAAACCAGCCAAATCTACAACTAACATAAGACTAAACTATAAATTACTAAACTTACTAACCTAGACAAAGGTCTTTCTATCCCAAAAATTGTGAGGACTAATATAGATAATAGTAATGAGAGACCATCTCGACAACATTGAGAACATAAAAATGACGTTTAAAAAACCACACAAAAAAAAACCTATAACCATTAGAGAACTAAAAATTGTGAAACATAGAAAAGGATGGCTAGGCCTAGTTGATGTTCTCCCAATATTTATTGAGGTACTTGATCTCCTCCATCTAATTCTCAATCTATGTGGCACTCTTAATCTCATAACACTTATACTCCTTGATTTTTCTTTCTTTTCTTAGTTTAAAATTCCCATTTATCACCCAAAACACATCATTTTTTATTATTTCATTTTGCACCTTCAAAATCATGGAAATTACCACACCCAACCCAAGTCCAATGAAGGCCATATTAAACTTATTATTTAACATATTAGTCCTCTCATTAATTCTAGTGAAAATATTTTCATAGTCATTTTTGAAGTCTTTAAACTATCTCTAGATGAATGTACGGGAGACATCTTGGTCCCCTACCTTAGTTTTATCAAAGGACTTGAAGTCTTCTTTACCATACATTCAAAGATTGGGAGATTGGGTTTCCTCATTAGAATTCTCTACTTTAGCTTGAAAATACACATCTTTAGAGGAGCAACCCCCTGCTTTCCCTGGCATTTCCTCAACTTCCATCTCTTCTAATTTATCCTCCATTTGAGAATTTTGGATGTATTCCTTTTTTAAAGGGTACTTGTAGTGCTAGACTTAGGATAAGAATTCTTACATTTTCTAGGTGCTTCATGGAAAAGTGACTGCTCCATGGTAATGATAAGATTTTTGGGCTTGGAGGGCTAAGAAATTTTAGTGATTTGAGGTAGTCTAGAGGGGTTTTTTTTCAATCTTATTTCTTCAATAACCATTGAGGACTTGGTCCCTTTAGGAGAAGCATGGTTAACAATGGGCGGGAGACATCTACCAAACCCTGGATGGTGAGCACAAATATGATAGTATAGGACAAAAATAAGCCCTTGGTGAATGGTGGGTTTTCACCCAAGACAATGTTGTTGACTAAAGAGGAATATAGGAAGAAATAGATGTTCACTTTTTCCCCATGATGTAGCATGTTAAGTAAGGGAAAATGGTAGCCATGGTATGTCATATACCCACCTTTAAGAGTGAAGTACTTAATTAACTAGTAAGAAATGGCTCCAAAGGGACTAGGAAGGAAAATTCTATCATACCCATTTCTATAACTGACTCTAAAAATTCTTTCATTCCTTCAAATAAATATGCCTAAATTCTCTATAATCAAGAATACCTTTTCTTTCAATTTTCATACCAAGACAATATAGGTCCATCACTTCACTAATCATCTCTTGCATCACCATGAAATTGATAATCCTTATCTCCAACTAACCTTTATTCCATGAGTTAGCAAACTTAGTCAAGAAGGGAATATTATGGCCTTTCATAGTAAGCATAAAAGGATGCAATCAGTCCTTGAAAAAGTAACCCCATATATCCTTAATATGTTCTAATTCTTTGTTGTATCTAGGTTCTATACATTTTGGAAAACCAATCATGATATTTTCCTTCTCATACAACATGTTATCTTTGTTAGGGCCCAAGATTGACTGAACATCTGTCTACAACCCTACTCTTCATGGATGCTTTCTTCACAACTTAATATTTAAGGATGTTATTAAGAGACCTTTTGGCACACCACAATCTTGCACATACTCTTAATGGTTTTGGGGAAATGAGCACAATTTATACTATCTCTACTGATAATTTTTAATTATATAGAAGATGGAGGAAGCCTCTCTCTTTTTGTCTCTAAATATTATGTTATTTCTTTTTTTCTAGAGACACTAGCTAACCATATGAAGAATAATTTCCCAAGTATAAATTGAGAAAGGGTGGAATAAGGGTGAAACCTTCCATTGTATGATCATTTCCTTAATATTTTATGGGAAAACCATAGTAGAATGACACTCCTTGAGTACTATATTTTAAATGTCAACCATGACCTAGTAATGTGATGCAATATGATAAATAGACTTAGAATTCTTTTAACATAGGGTGCATTTTTTAGCCAACTAGAACCCACATTTAATTAGTTTTTCAAGAGTGAGGATTCTCCCATGAGCCACATCTCACCAAATTTTTTTTATTTTTGGTGGAAGATTATAGATCAATATTCTTTTCCAAAAATTATCAGTAGTAAAATAATCTTCAAGTGCTGCCTAGGCTGAACTAAGAGAAAAGAAGCCATTGTTGTTATATCTCCAGAATCATTTATCCTCTAGGCCTAATAAAGAGAGTAGTGTCATGGAGGAAATTTGTAATAAAGATCACTGCATCATTTTCTAAAATGTCTAATTCTTTTGGCATCCCATTGGAAATGCCACAAGTTAATAAGGTCTTTCCATCTACCATTACAATTCTCCCATTATTCTAAGTAGTTTTCCACATTCTCCCTCAAATAAACCTTTAATAAGTTAATTAGAACCTAGTCATTCACCACCTCCTTAATAGGTACTACATTCTTCCAAATTTATATCTAGAATAGGATTTTTATAACATTTCATATTTGGGTTTGATTACCTCATATAATTCGGTTTTTGGTTTTAAGAATATTCTTTCATTGAACAAAGCTACCATTTAGGGTTGTTTTTGCTAAGATATGGACAAGAAGGATCATAGGGTAATTATTTAGTGCTTAGTATTTTTTTCAAATCTTTAATTCCTTCTAAAGTTAACCAACCTATCACAACAACAAGAGATTTATTCATACTTTTGATATTTTTGACAACCAGGACACTGTTCACCTTGAGGTTTTAAGCTCAATTCTAGTTGACAAGAGTTATTTGCCTATTTTCCTCAACTCTTAACCACATAAATTTATTTTGGATTTTTTCTAGGATATCTTCCACCTTTGCAAGCATTAAGGAAAAAGAATGGACGTACACCAAAATAATTTGAAGGCATTCTTTAACAAGGATCTTACCCCCAAAACTCAAAAGTTTTCCTTTCGATGGGTAGGAGATAATTTCCACAAGAAGTCTATTATGATATTGATATCAAGATTTAATTGTCTTATTATGAGTCAAACTCATTGAAAATTTTTTCATGAGTACCAATTCAATATGAATCCATCTCTCATGAGAATAAATGGAACACTTTGCACCCATTGGATCTAGGTTCAATGCTCATAGGGTAAAGCATTGTGACTTCCTAGGAGGTCACTCATCCTATTATTACTACAACCTGAGTGCACTTAACTATGGAGTTTCCTTCATGGTCAAACCCAATGCTTGCAACCCTATTTACAAAACCTTCACCATGTTTTGTGCCTTATGAACCATTCATTAGAAAGCCCCTTAAGATAGTTTTCAAGTGATTTAATGATGTGACCTGCTATGGAAATTATCTCCTACTTATCAATTGATGAGCTTAAGGGATTTCTAAAGAATGGTTCATAAGCCACAACACTTGATGAATGTTTTCAAATGTGGTTACAAGATTTGGGTTTAACCATGGAGGAAACTCTATAGTTAAGCATGCACAGGCTAGAGTAGTACTAGGATGGGTGACCTCCTAGGAAGTTCCAATGCTTCACCCCTATGAGCATCACCTTGATATAATGAGCCCTAAGTGTTCCATTTATTCTTATGAGAGATGGATTCATTTTGAACCACTACACATGAAACATGGTCATTAAATTTGACACAAAATCACACTATTAAATATTGATAGCAATATCATAATTTGACTTGTTCTAAAAATTATTTCTTATTTATCAATTGATAATATAAAGAGGCTCTCTAATGAATGGTTCATAAGTCATAGCACTTGGAATTTTTTTTTCAAATGGTGTTGGAAGCTTTGGGTTTAACCATCAAGGAAACTCCATAGTTAAGTGCACTTAGGCTAGAGTAATACTGGAATGGGTGACCTCCCTAGATGTCCCAATGCTTCACCCTTGTGAGCATCAAATAGATGTAATGAGCACTAAGTTTTCCACTAATTTTCATGAGAGATGGATTCATGTTGAATCACTACTCATGAAATGTGGGTCAATGAGTTTGGATCAAAATCACATACCTAAATCCTTATAGCAATATCACAATTTCACTTGCTGTGGAAATTACCTCCTACTTATCAATTGATGAGCTTAAGGGAATTTCTAATTAATGGCTCATAAATCACAAAACTTGGTGAAGGTTTTTTAAATGGGGTTGCACGATTATGGATTAACCATCGAGGAAACTCCATAGTTAAGCACATTATGGCTAGAGTAGTAATAGGATGGGTGATCTCCTCAGAACTCCCAATGCTTCACCCCAATGAGCATCACCTATATCCCATGAGAGATGGATTCATGTTGAATCACTACTCATGAAACATGGTTCAATGAGTTGGACTCATATTCACATAATTCAATCCTAATGACAATATCACAATTTGACTTGATATGGAAATTATCTGCTACTTATGAATTGATGAGCTTAAGTGGATTTCTATTGAATGGTTCATAAGGCACAACACTTGGTGAATATTTTTTAAATGGGGTTGAAATCTTTAGGTTTAACCATGGTGGAAATCCATATTTTAGTGCACTTAGGGTGGAGTAGTACTGGGATGGATGTCCTCATGGGAAGTCCAGATGCTTCACCCTTGTGAGTGTCACCTAGATCCAATAAATTCTAAGTGTTCCAATTATTCTCATGAGATATGGATTCATGTTGAATCAGTACTCATGAAACATGGGTCAATGAGTTTGACTCACAATCACACAGTTAAATCCTAAAAACAATATCATAATTTGACTTATTGTAGAAATAATCTCTTACTTATCAATTGATGAGCTTAAGGGGATTTGAATGGTTCATAAGGAACAACACTTGGTTAAGGTTTTTCAAATGGGGTTTCAAGATTTAGGTTTAACCATGGAGGAAACTCCATAGTTAAGCGCGCTTGGGCTAGAGTAGTATTGGAATGCATGACCTCCTAGGTAGTCCTAATACTACAACCCTATGAGCATCACATAGATCCAATGAGTGCTAAGTGTTCCATTTATTCCCATGAGAGATGGATTCATGTTGAGACACTACTCATGAAACATGGGTTAATGAGTTTGACTCAAAATCACACAATTAACTCATGATAGCAATATCACAATTTGACTTGTTAAATTTGTTTCCTACTTAAAAATTGATGAGCTTAATAGGCTTTCTAATGAATGGTTCATAAGGCATAAAACTTGGTGAAGGTTTTTCAAATATGGTTTCAAGATTATTATTTTCACCATGGATGAAACTCCAAAGTTAAGTGTGCTTAGGCCAAAGTAGTACTAGAATTGGTGACCTCTTGGGAAGTCTCGATGCTTCACCCGTATGAGCATCAACTTGATCCAATGAGTGATAAGTGTTTCATTTATTATCATGATAAATGGATTCATTTTGAATCACTACTCATGAACCATGGGTCAATGAGTTGGACTCAAAATCCCAAAGTTAAATCCTATTAGCAATATCACAATTTCATTTGTTGTTAAAATGGACTACTACTTGTTGTGGAAATTATCTCCTACTTATCAACTTATGAGCTTAATAGGATTTTTAAGGAATATTTCTTAAGGTATAACACTTGGTGAAGGTTTTCCAAATGAGGTTGCAATATTTGGTTTTAACCAAGGAGGAAACTCCATAATTAAGCGTGCTTAGGCATGAGTAGAGATGGGATGGGTGACCTCGTGGGAAGTCACGATGCTTCACCCTTGTGAGCATCACCAAGATCCAATGAGTGCTAAGTGTTTCATTTATTATCATGAGAGATGGATTCAAGTTGAATCTCTACTTATGAAACATGGGTCAATGAGTTCAACTCAAAATTACATAGTTAAATACTCATAGCAATATCACAATTTGACTTGCTATGGAAATTATCTCCTACTTATCAATTGATGAGCTTAATGGTCATTCTAATGAATGGTTCATAAGGAACAACACTTAGTGAAGATTTTGCAAATGTGGTTGAAAGATTTGAGTTTAACTATAGAGGAAAATCCATGGTTAAATGCACTTAGGCTGGGCTAGTACGAGGATTGGTGACCACCCCAGAAGCCTCAATGCTTCACCCCTATGAGCATCACCTAGATCCACTAAGTGAAAAGAAGAATTGGGATGGGTGACCTCCCTGGAAGTCCCAATCCTTCACCCCTATTTGCATCACCTAGATCTAATGAGTGCTAAGTTTTCCATTTATTTTCATGAGAGATGGATTTATTTTGAATCACTACTCATGAAATATTGGTCAATGAGTTCAACTCAAAATCACACACTTAACTCCTGATAGAAATATTATAGTTTGACTTGTTATGGAAATTACATCCTACATAAAATTTTATGAGCTTAAGGGGCTTTCTAGTGAATGGTTTATAAGAAACAACACTTGCTGGAGGTGTTTCAAATGGGGTTGCAAGCTTATGGATTAACCATCAAGGAAACTCCTTAGTTAAGCACACTAAGGCTAGAGTAGTACTGGGATGGGTGACCTCCTAGTAACTCCTAGTGGTTCACCCCTATGAGCATCACTTAGATTGAATGAGTGCCAAGTGTTCCATTTATTCTCATGAGAGATGGATTCATGTTGATGTTAGTCCTTAGATCATTTTGAAATTTTAGTGTCAACTCATTTAACCACTTTCTACATTGAAGCTGAGTACACTATGTATGCCGAGCCACAATATGTGCCAAGTTAGATTTTCAATAGGTGTTGAGTGACTTCAAGTGCTAAGCAGTATATAAGTGCTGAGTGACATATAGGTTTCAAGTCATAGTTGATGTTGAGCAAGTCAAAATGCTTCATATGCAAAGTGAGCTAGAATCATATATGTGATGAGCAAGACAGAGTGTGATAGCTGCTGAGCAATCTGGGATAGTATATGTTCTTAACTCTAGTAGTCCAATATGTGCTAAGTAACATAGAATCAACATATGAGTTTGTGCCCTCACAAACTCAGGTGTGAACCATTTTCAAAGCTAACATAGAGATATTTTGAAAGAGGAAAAGGATAAAAATGAATATTTTACATTCCCTATGTGGTCTGCATGTCACAAATCAAAAAAATAGAGAAGGCATGCAACCAATGAGAAAAATACAAGGAATGAGCAGGAAACTTGGGATTCAATATGGATCGTAGATCGATGCCTAACCCTAAATTCTAAAAATCCTTAAAAGGAGGTTGAAAACCCATTGCATATGTGGAAGAGAATAGTGTATGGGGATATTATAGAATAATTCAGAGTGAAAGTGTAAAAGACTTAGAGGAACAGAGTAACAATTATTCATCTAGTTGATTAGAACAACACAAGGGACAAGGAACATGATCATATATTAGATCTTAGAGGGTCACATTAGAGAGAGTAGATCAAGTGCCTTAATCTAGCAATTAAAGATTGCATATTGTCAAGTTTATTGTTCTAATACTTTCTTGTCATTGTATTAGAAGTTGGAAACCCTATACTAATAGGTTAGCTTAATAGCTAGGTAGGAGAATCTTTGGAAAAGGTGATTGAAAATCCTATGTATTAGGTAGGTTTAGTAGCCTATTGTAAATCCTTTAACAAGGTGACACTCCATGTAAGTGTTTGTAAATCCTCTAACTAGGTCACTATTGACATAGTGTAAAGCCTTTAACAAGGTATGCCTTTCATAGGGTAGCCCATTAGAAGTGGTTGAACATTTATTTCTATAGTGATTTTTATGGGTATCATCCCCACCCCAGTTTTACCTTCTTATTCCTAGAGGTTTTTTGGGTTACAAAATTTGGTGTTATGTGTTATTGCATGTGATTTGCTTCATGTTCATTTATATGTTTACTTGCATGCAATTTTCTTTTCTGTTATATGTTTAAATTTTTTAAAAGAGATATAAGTGGTGTTCTTCTTATTCAACCCCCCACCCTCCCCTAAGAAGTACTCTTCCCATTTTGAACATTCCAATAATTGGTATCAGAGTGGTGGTTCTCACAAGGAGAAGCATAACAGCTTAGAGAAAAGATTAGAAGATGGAAGTCTTCAAAATTTGAAAGATCATAGACAATCAGTTGATTGGTGTGCACCTAGCGCTACACAAAGTGGAGGAAGCCAAAGAAGAGTTGAGAAAATCCTTAAAAAGAAGGAAAGAGATATCCAGAGCTGAAAATGAGATACACTCCAAGGAGATTGATACCACACAAGTGTTTTCCAATGGATATTCTAAGGAATTTGATGCAGCAATAGCATAATTGATGGTGAAAAATAGAGCACAAGCTGAAGACATCAGATTACTCGAGCTTGAACAAGAATCACAAGCCATAATGGTTTGTGAAGTGACTAAACAAAAGAAAGGAGCTATTAAAGACAAGGCCATGATAGAAGATGATAATAAAAATCTCACCAATAGACTAGAGAAGAAGACAATTGAGTTTGAAAAGATCTCAAACATGTAGCTAGACACTTTAAGTCAGATGATGAATGCTCATCATGAGCTAAACATGAAGGACATTGAGATTTCCACCTTGACGATGCATAATGAACAATTGCAAAATGAATTCAAAAGAGAGAAAGAGATAGTATAAAGCTACAACAAACCTAATGAGGCCATCAAGTATTTTGAGCAAATACTGAAATCCCCAAGGGCTAGTAATGACACTTCAGGACTTGGCTACACTAGCACTGAACAAGGAGAATCATCCCACAGTATAGAAGAAAGAAGCAACAAAGGTAAGAATACTAAACCCACTTTTCATTTCTATAGTAAAAGGGGACATACCTCTAATGTGTGTATGAGTAAGAAGAGTCATCAACATGATAAGCCTACAAATGCAAGCTTTTATCACAAGTGCAAAAGGCAAGGACATCAAGCACATGAATGTAGAACCAAGATTATGAGGACACCAAGATTTGAAGGGCACTGCTACAATTGTTGGACACCTAATCAGCCTACAAGAGGATACAACCATGGTCATCATTACAATTGGGATTATAATACTAGGTATAGCTATCACTATTGTCATAAGTATGGACACATTCCTAAAAATTACATAAGAACTCATTTTAGAGGAAGCTACAATAGATGGCTAAGTGAAACTACATGTTTTAGTTGCTTAAAGATTAGACATATCAGCAAGAATTGCCCAACAAAGTCAAAAGCATCCAAGATAGAAGTCAACAAAGGAAAAGAGAAGGTTGATGTTGAACAAATAAGAGCAAAAATGAACAAGAGTTGGAAGAAGAAAGGTGAGTGTAGCACATCAAATGGAGAGATCACTTCACCCAAGAGGTCAAGTGATCACACTTCCTCTAACTAAGTAAAAGAAAGATGTATGGGAATGATATACAAAATAAAATCATACATCAGTTCCAAAGAATAAAGAAGTACTGCAAAGAAGAAATAAGCATGACAAAAGATGCCAAGAAAATTTTTGAAGAAGCTATCAAATTATCCTTAAATGCCAAATAAAGCTCTAATGGATGTCGAGTTTATAGTTGTATGCACAAAGCATTTAATGCTAGGTCTTTGATAGGTATAAGGTAAATTTTTGTTCATTTTCATGCCATTCAAACATAGAGAAAAGTCAAGAGGAGCAAAGAAGTGATCAAGCAACAACCTAATAGACATTTGCATGGATCACAATAGCAATTCAACATGAACTCATCATTATAAAAGTATTTATCAACTGCCGAGCTATGCAAAGTTGTAGTTTTTAATACATTCGAAGACCTAGTTTGGTAAAATGGCCTCTAGCTCAAGGAACCCTAAAGAAAAGGAAGACCATGAGATTCAACTAGTTAGCAATGAAGTCAAATAGCCTAAATTTAGACCAATTTTTGAAGTTTCTTATAAAAATGACCCAGCTAGCACATTATCTATTATCCCACCTAAGGTTGTAATGGTTCAAGACATAAGAAAGTGCTACAAGTACAAAATTGGTGTCGTAGGTGATTTAGAAATCTTAAATGCCTATGATAAGTTGTGTGACAATGGGATATTGAAGGGCGAGTTCGAAATTGTTGAGAAGAAGGATCTAACCAAAACCCTAGTTTTTCCTATGGTGTTTAAGATAGAATGGATTCACATTGTTTTGAGTTGAATTCATGCATGATATCTTTGGCTAGAGATATGACCCATCAAGATTAGAAAGAGAATAGTTCATAGGGTTACTGGTCTCCCAACCCTATATTGGCCAAAGACTTTGAGAAGTGACAAAAATGAGGTAATTGAGAAGAATACTGGTGCAAAATGGAATAATAGGGGAATGACTATTGACACTGTGACTGAACCCCTACTTCGATTTTTTGTGAGGATAATTTCACATAAATTCTATCAATCCAGTAGCTTGAACAATGTACCTTGCATAGCTATTGATGTGGCTTATATGTTTGTGAAGAAAGATCGTACCTATAATCTATCAAAACTCATGTTGCAACAAATTAATGAGAACCTAGGAGCAATAAGGAGATCAAAAGGTGCTCAATGCAAATTTGGCTCAGTTATTATGTGCATATTCTTTTATATGATGGAAGAATTCCCTTCAACTGGGAAGGTGAACTAGAATTCTAACAAGTCTACAGTAACACAGATCAATGAGCTCATTGATCAGATGGGTGACAACTTTGAAGTTCAAATGACTAGCTACTTTGAAGACTTTAAAAAGTCTATGAAGCAAAGAATGAGAATACTAGTTTCATTGGTAGAGAAACATGTCAATGATATATGTTTCTTGGTTGACATTGATTACACCTATATTCAAGTAGAAATACCAAGAGTAAGATTGCTAAGGCCATTAGGATATGAGCTTGATATAGATGAAGCCTCGGTAGAAATCATAGCATTGCTCATAGAAGAAATAGATAAGGTAGCTCCTCACTTTGGGACATATGACATTGTCAAGTCAAAAGTTGAGACTGAATGGAAAACTACTTCTATTATCAAGAAGAAATATAAAATGGTAAGAAATATAAAGAAGACATTTGGGGCAAACATTGAAGGTGAAGCAGGTGAAGAAGAAGAAGAAGTACAAGGAGAAAGTGAAGAAGAAGCGGAGCAAGGGCAAGGGCCAAATGAGCTAACACAAGGCCTAGGAGAAGACAAAGAGGAAGGTGCCAAGGGAGAAGAAGCTAAGGAAGCACCTACACCTACCAAGAAAAAGAAAAGAAAGGCAAAAAGATAGCTTGCAGCTTAGCCCAAGCCTAAAAGGGTCACAAAGCTAGCTCAAACCAAACCAACTCTAGCTAAGCCAGCAGCAACAAGGGCCACTATAAGGGTAACCACTCAAAAGGCCAAAGAGGAATTAAAGGAAAAGAAGAAAGCTACTACACAGCCAGATGAAGAGCCCAAGAAGAGAAGGAGGTATGTGGCTCAGCTAGATACAAATGATGAAATAATAAAGTCAAAGGACAGAAGCCAATTTAAAGTATAAGCCATCCTCCTAAATTTGCAATTGACAAACTATGTAATAAGATTAAAAATGTAGATTTAAATGAGTTAAAGTCTCTTAATGTCAATAAGCTCAGAAGGGAACAACAGAATAAAATAGAGGAATTTGTGTATGCCATGATGATAGAATTTAAGAACATACGTCTAGAACTTGATAATACTATGCCAAAGGAACTATACGAGATAGTTGAGAATAAGTGACATTATTATCTAAAGATGGAGAGGGAGATCAGAGAATCTACCCTAGGAAAAGTGAAGCCTAATATGACAAAGGCTCAAATAACCAAGGCAAACAAGAAACATAGTGGAAAGTTTGCACCCAAGTACATAGCCTTTTGTATCCTTTAGAACAAAATTGAGGATGTTATAAACAAATCCACATAGATATGGAAAACATATACAAGATAACTAATGATAAGGTAGAGGAAGCAAATAAGGTAGAAACTAGTGCCAAACATAAGATAGAGGAAAAGAAGGGAGAAGAGCATAAAGGAGAGGCAAAGGCAAAGTAAACAAAAGAAGAAAAGAAAGGAGAAGAAGAAAAGAAAGATGAGGAAGAAAGAGGAGACGAAGAGAATAAGGAGAAAGAAGTAGATGAATCAGCTAAGGGAGAAGAAACTATGGAAATAGCTTACCAACAACAAGAAGAAGAATAGAGTGTGCAAGACACAAAAGTGCCACCTTCGAGTCCACCTCATGTAGCCACTACACCTGCAGAGATAGTAATCATAAAGGATGTTGACTAGGTGACTAGGACATAGTTGACCTGGTGACAAATGAAGACTAGGACACCAATGTTAAACTCATAGAATGGTCAGAGAGAAAATTTCAAGGAAAGGTGATTGAAAAGATATCAAGTGGCATAGCACTTGAAGAGGTAGATTTGGCCAAGACAATAGATAAGGCCAAAATTGTTCTTGAAATTTTTTTTCATTCTATGGGAAGTTCTATGATTTTTCCAATTTCACACAAGAAACTAATCAAAGAATAATGAGCTTGGAAAGAAACTTGAAAATCTCTAGCATTCAACTACCTAGAGATCTAGCTAAGAGTGAGAAGCATTTTGCACAATCACTTCACACACAAAGGGAGTTAGTTGTCATAACAACAAAGGAGGCCAATATTAAGGAAAAATTGATGTAGATCCAGTCCTCCATAATCCCTCATTTAGAAGTCCTTCATAAGGAACAAGTTTATGCTAAAAAAGATTTAAAGAAAGATCCAAATCTTTCTACTCTTGATAGACATGTACACCTTTCTACAAAGACTTCTATCTAGCACAAGCCACTTGACATTGCCTTGGAGAATTGGGATGCAACTCTGAAAACAATAATGGAGGTAAATAGTACTTTTTTGGCTAAGTATGGTATCACTCCTTAGAACCCTTTGACATTAGTGTCAAAAAAGGGGGAGAAATAGAAAAAAAAGGGGGAGATATATGTTTTAGGGAGATATAAGGAAGATATAGTATTTTGATGAAGATATAACTAAGGGGGAGAATACCATAAATTTTTTATAGCAAAGAGGGGGAGATATAAAAAAAAAATTGTCAAGCATGTGAAGATCAGTTACAAAATATAGATACAACATACAGGTACAAAATGCAGGAATAGAATAGAAAGACAAAGAGCATCAGGTACATTTAGCATAGAATTTTGGTTGCAAGAATGAGAAGGCACAATTAGCTTAGGTGGAGTTAAGGTATTTTGAACAATTTTGAAATTTTGTGAATAAGGTACTCATAAGGAAAGACTAGTAATGTCTAGTTAAGTGTTTTTGACACTCATGTCAAAGGGGGAGATTGTTAGTCCTTAGATAGTTTTGACATTTGAGTGTTAACAAACTTAACCACTTTCTACATTGAAACTGAGTACACTATGTATGCTGAGCCACAATGTGTGCCGAGTCAAATTTTCAATAGGTGTCAAGTGACTTCAAGTGCCGAGTAGTATATAAGTGCCAAGTGACATATATGTGCTGAGTCATAGTTGATGCCAAGCAAGTCAGAATGCTTCATATGCTTAGTGAGCTAGAATCATATATGTGTCAAGCAAGCCAAAGTGTAATAGGTGCCAAGCAATCCAGGATAGTATATGTGTCAAGCACTAGTAGTCGAGTATGTGTCGAGTAACATAGAATTAGCATATGAGTTTGTGCCCTGAAAAACTCAAGTGTAAACCATTTTTGGAGCTGACATAGAGATTTCAAAAGAGGAAAATGACAAAAATGAATCTTTTACATTCCCTATGCAATCTGCATGTAGCCAATTAGAAAAATGGAGAAGGCGTGCCACCAATGATAAAAATACAAGGAATGAGCGAGAAACTTAAGATCGAATATGGATCATAGATCCATACCTAACCCTAAGTCTTCAAAATCTTTAAAAGGAGGTCAAAAACCCATTGCATATGTGGAAAATAATAGTGTATGGGGAGATAATAGAAAAATTCAAAGTGAAAATGTAAAAGACTTAGAGGAATAGAGCAGCAATTATTCATCCAGTTGATCAGAACAACACAAGGGACAAGGAACATGATCATATATCAAATCTCAGAGGGTCACAATAGAGAGAATAGATCAAGTGCTTGAATCTAGCAATCAAAGATTGCATATTGTCAGGTTTATTGTTCTAATACTTTCGTGTCATTGTATTAGAAGTTGGAAATCCTATACCAATAGGTTAGCTTAACAGCTAGGTAGGAGAACCTTTGGAGAAGGTGATTTAAAATCCTATGTATTAGTTGGGTTTAATAGCCTATTGTAAATCCTTTAACAGGATGAGACTTCATGTAAGTGTTTTTAAATCCTCTAACTAGGTCACTATTGACGTAGTGTAAAGCCTTCAATAGGACAAGCCTTTCACAGGGTAGACCATCAAAAGTAGTTGAACAATTATTACTGCAACGATTTTTGTGGGTATCATCCCCACCCCAGTTTTAACTTCTTATTCCTTGAGGGTTTCTAGGTTATCAAATTTGGTCTTATGTGTTATTACATGTGATTTACTTCATGTTCATTTATATGTTTACTTGCCTACAATTTTCTTTTCTGTTATATGTTTAAATTTTTGAAAAGAGTTAAAAGTGGTGTTCTTCTAATTCACACCCCCCCCCCCCCCCACTCTCAGAAGTACTCTTCCCATTTTTAACATTCCAACAATTGAATGACTACTCATAGAACATGGATCAATGAGTTGGATTCAAAATCACATAGTTAAATCCTAATAGCAATATCACGATTTCACTTACTGTGGAAATTATCTCCTAGCTATCAATTGATGAGCTTAAGTGTATTTCTAATGAATGGTTCATAAGGCACAACACTTGGTGAAGGTTTTTCAAATGGGGTTGCAAGCTTTTTATTTAACCTTGGAGGAAACTCCATAGTTTGGTACGTGTAGGATCATGGTCAACCAAACTATGCTCTTAAGTGGTAATAAAAAATTAGAAAATCAGGATCATGTCAACTTGACATGCAATTTTCTATTTTTTATTAACTTTATATCAAAATTTTGAGAGAAACTAATCTCTAGAAAATTGAATCTAGTTTCTAAAATACTAGGACTTATGAAAAAAAATAAAAATTGATTGGTCAAACTTTTGAATTTTAATGGAATATTAAAAAAATTTCAGAACAAAAATAAGAAGTAGATGTATGTCTAACCACCTTAATCAAAATCAAATGATAATATTTTTTAATAACATTCTAGATATAAGTAGTAGACTCATGCCTTGATGTGACACATATTTTTGTGTATTTTTATTCTAAATAAATAATTAATAATTAGTTTTTAACTATAGTATTTTTGAAATTAAAAAACTCTTGTGTCTAACCACCTTAACTAATTCAAAACTCTACAAAATTGAATTTTTCATTTTTCCCCCTTATAGTAGAAGAAACATAGAATGTGATGCATCTTTTAGATTTAAAAAATGTTGTACCATTTGAAAGTTATAGTTGTTTTTCAAGTAGTGTGTTAGTCAGCACTTTATACTTAACTCCATTAGAAAATAAGTAATAATTACTTACTAAACTCATAATTTGACAAACCTTAAATTTATAGAAAAATAGGAACATTCTTAAGAAACCCTTTTCATTTCATCAAATTTTCATGAAAAATGAGTCATTAGCTACATGTTTGACGTAAAAATCACATTAAAAAAGGCCAAAAGCACATTTTTAAGAAGTTTCTAAAGTTGACCATATAGGTTTGTTATCCAAAGATATAGTAGACATTATAAAGATATTAATTATTTTCATTTAGTATTAGGGTGGGTGGGAAAAATGTTGGAATATATTTTGAAATGGTTTGAGATATTTTAGAACTATAGATTTTTCAAGTCACCACTTTTTGGCAGACCATGATCTTGCACATACCTAGTTAAGCGTGCTTAGGCTAGAGTATTACTAGCATGGGTGACCTCTTGGGAAGTCATGATACTTCACCCCTATGAGCATCACCTAGAACCAGTAAGTGCTAAGTGTTCCATTTATTTTAATGAGGGATGGATTCATGTTGAATCACAACTCATGAAACAAGGGTCAATCACTTTGACTCAAAATCACATAGTTAAATCCTAATAGCAATATCACAATTTAGCTTGTTGTGGAAATTATCTACTACTTATCAATTAATGAGCTTAATAGGCTTTCTCGTGAATGGTTCATGAGGCACAACACTTGGTTAAGGTTTCAAAAATGGGGTTGCAATCTTTTGGCTTAAACATGGAGGAAACTCAATATTTAAGCATGCTTAGGCTTGAGTATTACTAGGATGGATGACCTCTTGAGAAATCCTGGTGCTTCACCCTAATGAGGATCACCTAGATCCAATGATTGCTATGTGTTCCATTTATTCTCATTACATATAGATTCATGTTGAATTACTACTCACTAAACATGGGTCAAAGAGTTTGACTCAAAATCACACTGCTAAATCCTTATAGCAATACCACAACTTGACATGCTATGGAAATTATTTCCCACTTATCAATTGATGAGCTTAAGGGGATTTCTAATGAATTTTTCATAGGGCACAAAACTTGGTCAAGGTTTTACAAATTTGGTTGCGAGATTTTTTTTTTTTAACAATGAAGGAAACTCCATTGTAAAGTGCACTCAGGCTGGAGTAGTACTAGGATGGGTGACCTCTCAAAAAGTCACAGTACTTCAGCCTCATGAGAATCACCTAGATCCAATGAGTACTAAGTGTTTCTTTTATTCTCCTATGAGATGGATTCATGTTGAATCACTACACATGAAACATGGGTCAAGAGTTCAACTTAAAACCACATAGTTAAATCCTAATAGCAATATCACAAATTGACTTGTTGTGGAAATTACCTCCTATTTATTAATTGATGAGATTAATGGGCTTTAGATAATAAATGGTTCATATGGAACAAAACTTGGTGAATATTTTGCAAATGGGGTGGAAAACTTTATGTTTATCCATGGAAGAAACTCCATAAGTAAGCACACTCAGGCTAGAGTACTACTGGGATGGGTGATGCAAAAAGAATTCTCAATGGTTCACCCCTATGAGCATCACCCAGATCCAATGAGTCTAAGTGTTCAATTTATTCTCATGAGAGATGGATTCATTCTGAATCACTACTCATGAAACATGGGTCAATGAGTTCAAGACTTAAAATCACATAGTTAAATCCTGATAGCAATATAACAATTCAACGTCTTGTGGACATTGTCTCCTAATTATCAGTTGATGAGGTTAAGGGGATTTCAAATGAATGGTTCATAAGGCACAACACTTCAATAAGGTTTTGCAAACGGGGTTGCAAGCTTATGGTTTAACCATTGAGGAAACTCCATGGTTAAGCACACTAAGGCTAGAGTAGTACTAGGATGGGTAACATCCTGAGAACTCCTAGTGCTTCACCCCTATGAGCATCACCTAGATCCACTGAGTGCCAACTATTCCATTTATTCTTATGAGATATGTATTCATGTTGAATCACTACTCATGAAGCATGGGTCAATGAGTTGGACTCAAAATCAAACAATTAAATGCTAATAGCAATATCACAATTTGACTTACTATGGAAATTATCTCCTACTTATCAATTGATGAGCTTAAGGGGATTTATAATGAACGGTTCATAAGGAAAAAAACTTGGTGAAGGTTTTTAAAATGGGTTTTCAATCTTTGAGTTTAACCATGGAGGAAACAACATAGTTTAGCACACTTGAGCTGGAGTAGTACTGGGATGGATGACATTCCAGAAAGTCTTGATGCTTCACCCTTGTAAGCATCACCTAGAGCTAATGAGTGCTAAGTGTTCCATTTATTCCCATAAGATATGGATTCATGTTGAATCACAACTCATGAAACATACGTCAATGAGTTTGACTTAAAATCACATAGTTAAATCTTGATAGCAATATCTAAATTTGACTTGCTACCGAAATTAATTCCTACTTATGAATTGATGAGCTTAATGAATGTTCTAATGAATGTTTCATAAGGCACAACACTTGATGAATGTTTTGAAAATGGGGTTTCAAGATTTTTGTTTAACCATGGAGGAAAATCCATAGTTAAGTGTGCTCAGGCTGAAGTAGTACTAGGATAGGTGACCTCCTTGGATGTTTCAATGCTTGACCCTTGTGAGCATCACCTAGATCAAATGCATGATAAGTGTTCCATTTATTCTCATAAGATATGGATTTATTTTTAATCATTACTCATGAAACACGGGTCAATGAGTTGGATTCAAAATCGCACCATTAAATCCTAATAGCAATATCACAATTCAATTTGTTGTACATATTATCTGATTCTTATCAATTGATGAGCTTAAGGGGATTTCTAATGAATGGTTCATAAATAAAAACACTTTGTGAAGGTTTTGGAAATGGGGTTGTTAACTTTGGGTTTAACCATTGAGGAAGCTCCATAGTTAAGCGCGTTGAGGCTAGAGTAGTACTAGGATGGATGACCTCCTAGAGAATCCTAGTGCTTGACCCCTATGATGATCACTTCCAATGAGTGCTAAGTATTCCATTTATTTTCATTAGATATGAATTCATGTTGAATCAATACTCGGAAAATAGAAGCCAATGAGTTTGACTCAAAATCACACAGTTAAATCATTTTAGCAATATCATAATTTGACTTGTTGTGGAAATTATCTCCTACTTATCAATTGATGAGCTTAATGGCCTTTCTAATGAATGTTTCATAAGAAACAACACTTGGTGAAGATTTTCCAAATTGGGTTGAAAGATTTGGGTTTAACCATGGAGGAA
Organism: Cupressus sempervirens; assembly: GCA_028749045.1. NCBI lineage: Eukaryota > Viridiplantae > Streptophyta > Pinopsida > Cupressales > Cupressaceae > Cupressus > Cupressus sempervirens. The sequence goes on along the minus strand of CM053789.1, from coordinate 844,959,583 downwards.
ACTCCATAGTTAACTGCACTTAGGCTCGAGTAGTACTAGGATGGGTGACCTCCTGAGAAGTCCCAATGCTTCACCCCTACGAGTATCATCTCAATCCAATGAGTGCTAAGTATTTCATTTATTATGATGTGATATGGATTCATGTCTAATCACAAATCATGAAACATGGGTCAATGAGTTTGACTCAAATCACATAGTTAAATACTAATAAAAATTTCACAATTTGACTTGCTATAAAAATTATCTCCTTCTTGTCAATTGATGAGCTCAATGGGCATTCTAATGAATGGTTCATAAGCCACAACATTTGGTGAAGGTCTAGCAACTGGGGTTGCAAGCTTTGGGTTTAACTATGGAGGAAACTCCATAGCTAAATACACTCAGGCTAGAGTAGTATTATGATGTGTGACCTCCTTGAAAGCCTTGATGCTTCACCTCTATGAGCCTCACTTAGTTCCAATAAGTGAAAAGTATTCCAATTATTCTCATGATAGATGGATTCATGTTGAATCACTACTTAACAAACATTGGTCAATGAGTTTGACTCAAAATCACACAATTAAATCATAATAGCAATATCAAAATTTGACTTGCTATGGAAATTATCTCCTACTTATCAATTGATAAAATAAAGGTTCTTTCTAATGAATGGATCATAAGGAAAAACACTTGGTGAATATTTTTCAAATCAAGTTGCAAGCATTGGGTTTAACATTGGAGAAAACTCAATAGTTAAGTGCACTCAGACTGGAGTAGTACTAGGATGGGTTACCTTTCAGGAAGTCTTGATGGTTCACCCCTATGAACATCACCTAAATCCAATGAGTGATAAGTGTTCCATTTATTCTCATGAGAGATGGATTCATGCTGAATCACTACTCATGAAATTTGGGTCAATGAGTTTGACTCAAAATCACATAGGTAAATCTTGATAGCAATATCAGATGTTTACTTCCTATGGAATTTATCTCCTACTTATTAATTGATGAGCTTAAGGACATTTTAAATGAATGGTTCATAAGGCACAACACTTGGGGAAGTTTTTACAAATGAGGTTGCAATTTTTGGGTTTAACTATAGAGGAAACTCCATAGTCAAGCACGCTTAGGCTAGACTAGTACTAAGATGAGTGACCTTCTGGGAAGTTCCACTACTTCACCTTGTGAACATCACCTAGAGCTAATGAGTGCTAAGTGTTCCATTTATTCTAATGATGTATGGATTCATGTTGAATAAGTACTCATGAAACATGGGTCAATTAGTTCAACTACAAATCACATAGTTATATCCTGATAGCAATATCATAATTTGACTTACTATGGAAATTGTCTTCTACTTATCAATTGATGAGCTTAACGTGATTTCTAATGAATGGCTCATAAGGCACAACACTTGGTGAAGGTTTTGGAAATGGGGTTGTAGGCTTTTGGTTTAAACATGGAGGGAACTCCATAGTTAAGCACACTCAAGCTAGAGTAGTACTAGGATGGATGACCACCCAAGAAATCCTCATGCTTTACCCCTATGAGGATCACTTAGATCCAATGAGTGAAAAGTGTTCCCTTTATTATCATTAGACATGGATTCATGTCGAATCACTACTCATGAAACATGGGTCAATGAGTTTGACTCAAAATCACATAGTCAAATCCATATAGCAATATCACAATTTGATATGATGTGGAAATTATCTCCTACTTATCAATTGATGAGCTTAAGGGACATTCTAATGAATTTTTCATAGGGCACAACACTTGGTGAAGGTTTATTGAATGGGGTTGAAATATTTCTGTTTAACCATGGAGGAAACTCCATAGTTAAGTGCACTCAGGCAAGAGTAGTACTGGGGTGAGTGACCTCTTAGGATGTTTCAGCACTTCACCCTCATGAGCATCACATAGATCTAATGAGTGCTAAGTGTTTCATTTATTCTAATGAGAGATGGATTCATGTTGAATCACTATATATGGGTGAATGCACAAAGTTGGGTCGCAATTCCATAGAAGTCAAATCCGCGAAATGAGACCTCTTAGAAATAGGTACCCGATTTTAAGAAACAAGCACCCGTTTTCGGCTTGGGTGCCCGACCCTAAATTTTAAAAATGGGCACCCGTTATTTTTAAAAATCGGGTACCCATTTTTAATTTTCAAAAAACGGGTACCCGTTTCTCAAAAATAAAAAATTTAAATTTTTAAGAAATGTGCACCCGTTTTTTAAAAATCGAGTACCCATTTTTTAAAATTAAAAAAAATGGGTACCCATTTCTTAAAAATTCATTTTTAAAAGTTTTCGGCGGATTTTACATGTTGCTTTTAGCTTTTCAAAATGGGTACTCATTTTTTGAAATTTAAATAACGGGTGCCCGTTTCTTACAACATGAGGCGGGATTTTTTTTTCCTACCTCGGATTTTGGTTTGGGACAGGCTTGGTGAGACCAAGCCTATGCCTTGGCCTCTCAAGATTTGGCTAAGGCATTGAACTGACAAATTCATGCCTTGCCATAATTTTTAGAGGGTCTTCCCGATCAATTTTTTTTACGAAACAAAAACCCATTAGAGCTCTCACTGTCCTGATTTCAGAAATATAAATTTTATAGAGTTATGATTTTATTTACTATTTTTTTGTTATTTTTTAATCAAAGATGGTACCTAAATGTAAAATAGCAACGTTCACTAAAACTTTAATAACTTTTTTATTTTATATTTTTTCTTAAATTAATTTATATGTCATCAATTTGCATTCAATTCTTTTAAAGTTTTAAAAGAAAAAAATTGAAAAAAGTAAAATTTTGATCAAATTATGGTGTCTGTACATGAGAGGTTTTAAAATTTTCCTTTATAGCTAATTGAAAATTAATAAATAATAAAAATATTCATTAAAAAATTCAAGAAAAATATTCTCATCAATCTTTGGTGTGTCAAGTAACTCCATTTAAAAGGATTCACAAAAAATAATTCATTTGTGTCAAATTATGGTGTCCATACACGAGCATGGTATTGTCCTGAAACAGGCATTTTGAAAAAGAGGTTTTTAAAGATCCATACCAAAAAAAAATCTGTCATATGGGTATACAAATAAATTACATATTCAAAAAGAAGATTCCAGGCACTACAATTTTTATTTTTGAAGTTTTTTTATATTTAATCTCTAAATGGCTCAAATTTTGGCATCAATTGACAAAATATTTCAAAAACAAGAAAAACACTTCCACTTTTTGGCCAAAAGTGAGACCCAACTTCTTGCATTGACCCATATGAAACACAGGTCAATGAGTTAAACTCAAAATCACACAGTTAAATCCTAATAGCAATATCACAAATTGACTTGCTATGGAAATTATCTCCTACTTATCAATTGTTGAGCTTAAGGAGCTTTCTAATCAATTGTTCATAAGGAAAAATACTTGGTGAATATTTTACAAATAAGGTTGTAATATTTTTGTTTAACCATAGAGGAAACTCCATAGGAAGCATGCTTAAGTTGGAGTAGTACTAGGATGTGTGACCTCCCAAGAAGTCCTAGTACTTAACCCCTCTGAGCATCACCTAGTTCCATTGAGTTCTAAGTATTCCATTTATTCTCATAAGAGATGTATTCAAGTTGAATCACTACTCATGAAACATGGGCCAATGAGTTTGACTCAAAATCACATAGTTAAATCCTAATAGAAATATAGCAATTTGATATGTTGTGGAAATTATCTCCTACTTATCCATTGATGAGCTTAAGGGGCATTCTAATGAATGTTTCATAAGGTAAAACATCTAGTGAAGTTTTTACAAATTTTGTTGCAAGCTTTGGGTTTAGCCATGGAGGAAACTACGTAGTTAAGTGCTCTTTGGCTAGAGTAGTACTAGGATGGGTGACTTCTTAGGAAGTCTTGATGCTTCACCCCTGTAAGCATCACCTAGACCCCAAGAGTTCTAATTGATTCATTTATTCTCATGAGATATGGATTCTCGTTGGATCTCTACTCATTAAACATGGGTCAATGAGTTTGACTCAAAATCACACAGTTAAATACTGATAGCAATATCACAATTTGACATGATATGAAATTATCTCCTACTTTTCAATTGATGACCTTAAGGTTCATTCTAATGAATGGTTCATAGGGCACAACATTTTTTGAAGGTTTTGCAAATGGGGTTGGAAACTTGTGATTTAACCATGGAAGAAACTACATAGTTACTTGTGCGCTTAGCTTGGAGTAGTATTGTGATGGGTTACCTCCCAAGAAGTCCTGGTGCTTCACCCCTATCATTATCACCTAGATACAATGAGTTCTAATTATTTCATTTATTCTCATGAGAGATGGATTTATTTTAAATTACTACTAATGAAACATGGGTTAATGAGTTTGACTCAAAATCACATAGTTAAGTAATGATAGTAATATCACAATCTAACTTACTGTGGAAATTATCCTTTATATCAATTGATGAGCTTAATAGGATTTCTAATGAATGGTTCATAAGTCACAACACTTGGTGAAGGTTTTTAAATTTGGGTTGCAAGCATTGTGTTTAAACATGGAAGAAACTCTATAGTTAAGCACGCTCAGGCCAGAGTAGTACTAGGATGGGTGATCTCCTAGGAACTCTTGTTGCTTCACCCAAGTGAGAATCACCTAGATCCAGTGAGTGATAAGTGTTCCATTTATTCTCATGAGACATATATTTATGGTGAATCGCTACTCATGAAACATGGGTCAATGAGTTTAACTCAAAATCACATAGTTAAATCCTAATAGCAATATTATAGTTTACTTGATGTGGAAATTATCTCCTACTTGTTGATTGATGAGCTTAAGGGGATTTCTAAAGAATGGTTCACAAGGCACAACACCTGGTGAAGGTTTTGAAAATGGGTTTGCAAGCTTTTGGTTTAACCATGGAGGGAACTTGTTAGTTAAGCCCACTCAAAATGGAGTGTTACTGGGATGGGTGACCTCCCAGGAAGTTTTAGTGCTTCACCTCTATGAACATCACCTAGATCCAATGGTTGTTAATTTTTCCAATTATTTTCATGAGAGATGGATTCATATTGAATCACTACTCATGAAACATGGGTCAATGGGTTTGACTCAAAATCACATACTTAAATCTTGATAGTGATACCACAGTTTTCCTTTCCATCAAGTTGATTCCTTTTGAAATTTTTCTATGACACTATTCAATAGTAATGTTTGGGTTTTACTATAGAGAAAGAGAATTCAAGATACATATCCTAGAGACTTTGGATTTGGTATTCCATTTCTATAGAAATGATTCTTTTCATATGTTGTTGAGTGATAAAAAGAAGAGTTTCTTTTATGAAAGTATATATGTTGGCCAGACAAATTGGCATAGTTATCTAATAGGGTTTTCCAAGGATTATCTTTAGAAAGGATAACTTTTTCAAATAAGATACTATTTTTTGGAAATACAATAGGGAAAGTAAACTCTGAGAGCAAGTTGGGGGGGTGAATCAACACTTCAACTTTTAATCATAAAATCATTCACCTCACATACATCTCATAATTCAAAATTGAAATACCAAATCAAGAATATCCAGCTATAGCATGAAAGTAAAAACATTCAGGACATGTATGACACAAGATATTTGGTTACTCAAAAACCCTCCAAGGAGAAGGTGAAACTAGGGTAGGGATGACACCCACAAATCTTCATTACGATAGTAATAAAATGTATGTAATAAAGGTTACAATGTTTTGATCATGAAACATGATCTACCCTGTGAAAGGTCTAGTTTGTTAAAGGGTTACAAATATTTTTAGGTCTTACCTTGTTAAAGGATTTCTACAACCTATTAAGAGTGTGTCTAATTAAAGGACTTTAGCTTACAATGAAGTAAGCACCCTGTTAAAGGATTTACAATAGCCTGTTAAGACTACTCTGTTAACAGATTTAATTGACTGGCCTATTAGAATGTCTCAGCAATGATCCTTCAATTAGAAATGTGTTTCTTGTTGAAAAATCACCTATTTCCTAATGTGTACTTGATCCTTTCTAATTAGATGTATCTTTTTTTTTTCTTCTAATTCCTTTCATTTTTTCTCCTCTAACTGATTCTGCTATGTAACTCAACTCACAACTCCTTAGTGACCATGAAAGCTCTATTTATGCATACAAAAATTCTATATTTTTCTCCTTCCACACACATAAAATTTTAGGGTTTTTCCTCCTTAATAAGATCTAGGTGACTTAGGCTTAGGTATGAATCAACAATCATAATTGATCCATCTAGCTTCTTAACTCTTCCCTCTTTCTAATTGGATGCATGTATTGCATAGGGTTTCACAATAAAGATTGATTCTTATCATTTAAGATCATAAAAAATTCCTTAAGTTGGCTCCAAAATGGTTTACATAGAAGTTTGTGCCATTAGAAACAACTATGTCAAATCTGTACAACTTGATATCTAATGTCCCTAATGCTCGACATAAACTACAACTTTAATGTTATAACTCAGCCTCTAAATGATTCAACATCCATTGATCACTTGACATCTAAATGACCTTTCACACACTATCTACTTGGTACTTGAGTGGCTTGGCACTTACTAGTAACTCGAAACTTGATTCCCTTTATACACACTATTGCTTAGCACTTGGGTGACTCGGCATGCATTGTCTAACTTGTTATGCTTGACATGCATTACTTGTTTGACATGAACTTAGTACATACCTTATAGATGACTAATGAGTATCTAGACACTCATTTTTCAAAACCAATGTAAGACTAACAATTGTCATCCATGAATTTATCATGAGTAGGGTTGGGGATATTAGATGCCTCTTTGACACCATAGATAGTTCTAAGAGAGTTTTAGTCTATTCATATTCCTACTTAGGACATCTTCAATGAGTATGAAAAGGTAAGGAGAAAGGGAGTCTCCTTGTCTAAGGTTCCCACTAGTAGTAAAAAACCATGAGGGAGTACCATTGGCAAGAACAATATAGATTATAGAGGTGACACAACTCATAATCATCTTGTGGAACTTATGAGAGAAGCCAAATTTAGCTAAAAATTAATCAAAAAATGATAATTTCACTATATCATATGCTTTAGAAATGTTGATCTTGAGAGGCATTGTTGGTTTAACATTGACATTCATAGAATGTAAGGTTTTGTGAGTTGTAATAATTGCATCCATACTATTCCTCCCACCAACAAAGCCTTTTTGGTTTTATGAAATGATTTTCCTAAGATCAGTTTCATCCTATTCACCAGAACCTTGACTATAATTTTTTAAATAGTGTTACAAAGATTGATAGGGTGAAATTATTCCATACAACTAGACTCAATTATTTTTAGGAATAGTAACAATGTATGTTTGATTAGTTTTATTCAATATATTACTAGTTCTAAAGAAGTGATAGACAACTTTGAAAATACCCTCTACCACAATGTCATAGTATTTTTGGAAAAAGGCTAGTGGGAACCCATCAAGGCCCACATATTTGAAGCATTGGAAGGAGAAAGAAACAATTCCAACTTCTTCACCATCAACATTTTTGGTCATAACCTCATTGTCCTTAGTCTACTCTTGTGTCATAAAGTTTTATGATGGAAGAATCTAGTGTTCTTGTCTCCTTTAGTAAGTCATTGGATCTTAGATTTTTTCCTCCCTAAGGTTTCTTCCTGGGCCATTATGGAGAGTCATTGGTCTCTATAGGATCTTTCCAACTTTTGGGAGTCTATGTCATTCAGATTATCTTCTACTTTCTTCTGGGAGATTAGAAGTTTGCTCTCCAAGTCCTTTTTCTTCTCAAAAATAATTTCAAAGGACAATTTATTGCACTTTCTAACCTTATCTTTGATAACATACATCTTAAAGTGAAAGTTTAAAAAACTAGAAGAATTTACAAGGTCTTCCACCATCCATCAATTGGGTCTCTTAACTTGCCATTGGATTAGCAAATTATCTTGAATCTAAAAGGGCCAAGTTTTCTTTTTCCTTCTTTCCATTCCATGAGAAGAGCATTGTGGTCTAACCCTATTCTGGGTTTGGCCTCAAGGGGGAAGTCATCAATAAGGCTCAAGTTGGATGTATCCACTATGACCTTATAAGGCTCTTGTACTATCTATATTTGTACCAAGTAAACCTCACTCCTTTGATGTTCAAATCTAATAAACCAGTCACTCGGTAGAAGTATTCAAGGTCTTTCATACTATTAGTGAAGTCATCAGAACCCCCAATTTCTCCAAAGGGACAAGATGAGTGTTGAAATCACTAGCTAGCATCCATCTAATATTTTTGATGTTACTCATCATTTTTTCAAGGGATTCCCATTTTTTTTTCCTTTTCCCCTTAAAGTTAAAAGTATAAATATTCACTAAATTATAGTACCAACTAGTAATAATGTTTTGGAAAACTAAAATAATAGAGTTTGGATCAGAGTGAAAAATAACTTAACTAGAATTTTGTTCATATTCTAGCCAATAGCCAAACCTCTAGAAGAGCCATTGGCCTCCTGAGAGACCTAACAAGCTATTGAGAAGATGGACGGCATCACCTTGTCAAGTTATCTTTGCTCATCTCCTAGATGAGCACCATATCAATCTTAGAATCAAGTAATGCACTTTTTAGCATAGCTTCTTAAAATGATCTTTCAATCCCCTCACATTCCAAGAAGTAAATTTGACCATAATAGAAAAAGAGAAACTATTGTAGCTTATAAAACAACCAAACCCTTTGGCCTGAACATTTGGTCAACACCCAAGAGGGGCCCCATTGCCTATCACTATCTTCTAGGGGTCCCTTTGATCTGATTAGCACCAAGGCAACGTTATACTAAGTGCAAAATTCCAAAACAAGTGTACAGAAGCTTAATGTCTAATGTTTAATTGGAAATGCATTAAACATTAAGTATGACCTAAACCAGATGGAAGAAAATGATAAAGAATTTGAATATTCAGAAACACCCCCAATGTGCTAGTGCAATATACAAATAAAAGTTAATTAAAACTAAAAAGCACATTAAAGCACATGAAATAGTGAACAGGAGAGAGAACAAGTTTGATCTCGGAGTTCGTCCGACTGAATGAACTACGTCTCTGGGTCTGTCTCAACTGAGTGACTGATGCATGAATTATGTTCTGAAAGTCGATTACAATGCACTACAGTCCATCCACAAAGTCGTACAATATTCAAACTCAAAATCATCTTGTAACAAGCACCAAGGGGCAAGACCATTTTCTAAAGAATCAGAATGACTTTTCCTAAAACAAGGTTTGACTATAGACTCAGAACAACTACATCATAGAGTGGCTCTCCAACAATTTCCTCTAAAATCCTCTCCTTCTTCGTGGAATGTCTTTCAAATAAGAAAGAACGGGAAAACCAGGATGCAAGAATGAATGGGAATATGAGGATTGTAAAAAAATGAGCAATGCCTTCTAAGCCTACATTCCACCCTTTATATAGAAGAAAATATGCCAAAATTAGGCTAAAATGGATAAAGGGCTTATTTATTATCACATATCCGAAATACCCTTTTGGCTATTTTAAAAATTTGGCTTAAAACCAAATTTAGGGATAATAAGTTATCACCAATTAACAATTAACTATATTTGAAAGGAGGGCAGTTTTTAAGGATAAAATCTAAGTATTAACTTCGCTATTAAAATGGTTGAGCATGCATTTGGCAAGACCGGTCATTATCCCCTTTGTTGGGACCGACTAGTTGGGGGTTCCAACCCCGCCAGTAATCTCCCTTTCCTTTGATTTTTCGCGGGTTAACCTTAAATACAAAGTGTGACAAATGGTTAATGAAGTCAACATTTGGCTCAACAGCCACCACTAGAGCCTTAGAGGGCTAAGGTCATAGGTTCCAATCCAGCCTGTTGTTTTATTCAAACAAACTTGCTCCTTCTGCCACTTGGTGCCACATGGCACAATGTTACTTGCCAAAGTGATGACACATGTCACAACATGATTGGACTCCATTGATTGTACTTTACACATCCACCATGTCATATGCTAATTGTACATGCCATGTGTCATCATTTTAAACTGCCACAACACCTTGCTGATGTCATCATACGGATATGACATGTCACTGGTCAACTTTTCCTAGGGCAAACTTTGACTGCTCATAACTTTTTTGTATCAACTCCTTTCTTGATGAAACAAACACCATTGGAATCATGATGATAAGACCCTTTTGATGATGCTAACTTTGACAAATTTGGCGATGATGAATTTTTCACCTTTTTTTCTTGTCCCTGATTCCTGAGTTGACATGCTTTTGACCAAGCTTTGACCAATGATATCTTGCACAAACAGACTCCTTTTTTGACCGTTCAAGTTGTTTCAAATTCAAAATTCTATGCTCTATGTGATGGCATTGGTTTCGAGAGAAACTGGAACACTTCAATTTTAGGTCCTAAAGATCCTCCTAGATCAAACCTCCCCACTGAAGAACTTTTGGTCCTCCAAAAGTGTATAGTTCCTTCAAAACATCTCGTATTCAGCATCTTGCCACTTACCATAATCTGAATCTCTCGAACACACTGTCGCATCTGCCGGGTATGGCCTTACAGTTTAGCAATGCAGGAATTCACAACTCCTCATGATGCAATTCAAAAATGGAACTTAGAATACCTAAAGCAAGAAGGAAAAAAAATTGGATATGGTAAACCTATCCCCCAGTGCTTCTCATAGGTAGTTCACATTCTGCATCTCTCACCATCTATGGACATGCTTTTGTTGCTCCTCCAACTACTCAAGCATAGTATCCACCCCTTAGCCAGAAATATTCCTTCACCTTTGTATGTCAGAATAGCTAATTCAAGGCTCCACCATATAGCTCAGCTCACGTTCATCTGAAACAATGAGGTCATCGATAACATCCTTCAAGAACTTCAACTAAGTTCATGTGTATCTTCAAAATGGCCTCAACTGAGTCTTCAAGCTGAGAACATACAAGGTCACTCTTTACCATTCTCAACAACTCTATCTGAAAAGTGCTCTTTAACTGAAGCTTAGCACTAAAAGAAACTGCAAGAAACTACAAGAAACAAATTTCTATCCTGCAGTAAGAAGTTTTCAAGTATCTCTTTCCACTGATTACAAGAGACAAGGCTTCTAAGAACCTTACAAGTTCTCAATTAGGAAGAAATACAACTTCATAAATAAACTATTACAATCAATTTTAATGAGTTTTATTCTCAAAAACATACTAGCTTACAATTAGCGTTATCCTAAAAAGGTAATACTCAAAAAGTTGATACCACTAGTTGGCAAAAAACTGTTCCCAACTCTTTTGGAGTTGTTCGATGAAACTTCCCTTTTGGGGTTTCTCACTCCTCTGTTGTGCTTCCCCAAGGAATGCTTTAGGAGTGGTAGAGACTACTGGTGTTTCCTGTGCACTAGTCTCTTGCCTGGTAGTGTCAGGTACCACCTTGGTCTGCTTACTGGACTTTGCAACGAACTTAGGGAAATGTCGAAGTGCTGGGTGCAACTTCCAACACTTTTCTACCCAATGGCCACTTATCTAGCAATTGCTGTAGAAATTATGGATCTTTCCCTATGATTTGACCTTCTTCATAGAAGACTTAGCTTCTACATGGTCCAATGAATTCGTCTTCGACAAGGCTTCAAAGTTCTTGGTAGTTTCTCTGAATCTCAATCCTAGCTTTCAAGGCCTTTACTTTGCCTCAATAGGAAGGGTCATGCCTTGTTCATAGATGCCCAAGCCTTTGCTGTTGTATCCCATTTTGGATAGTAGCTTTCCACTGATGCCCTTTGTGTGCTTTTCAAATCTTCCAATGGAGTGATGTTCAACTTCCTTCTTCTATTCTAATGTAGAAGATGCTTCTATCCAACCACTGTGGTTGGTAGGAGCTTGCCTCAAGTACTCCAGTTGTTTGCAAAAAACATAGTGGCTGACATTCTCCTTTGAGCCAAAATTAGCCCATCTGCCATGGCCACAAGGGAATTCTTGCTTTGGCAAAGATTTTATTGTTGATGATGCAGACATACTTCCAGGTGGGGTAAGTGGAGAGTATGATGAGCTCCTAGGTTGGGTGAGCAGAGAGTAGGAGGAACTTCCCTCTACTCGTGGGCTTGGTGCATACATGCCCACACTCTCCAAGCGAAGATGACTTCTTTTGATATTCTCCCTTCGAAACATCTCATGCAAACTTTTCTTTTCTTGATTAGCTTCTTTTAGAAGCCTTCGAAGATTAGCATTCTCCAGTCAAAGTTGATGATTGGCCTCCTCCAATTCTTGGACTCGAACATCTTCTTCTTGATGGTCTTGGATGAGTAGTTCTACCTTCTCCGTGATGGAGTGAATACTCGCCATCATGGCTGGAGTTACTTCCTCTCTTTCTGATGTCATTATACATACACCTACAATCACTCGTATACAATCTGCCAAAACTAGGCTCTGATACCAAACTTGATCTGATTACGACCAAGGCAACGTTATACTAAGTGAAAAATTGAAAAACAAGTGTACAAAAGCTTAATGTCTAGTGTTTAACTAGAAATACATTAAACATTAAGTATGACCTAAACCAGATGGAAGAAAATGATAAAGAATTTGAATATTTAGAAACACCCCCAATGTGCTAGTGCAATATACAAATAAAAGTTAATTAAAACTTAAAAGCACATTAAAGCACATGAGATACTGAACAGGAGAGAGAACCAATTTGATCTCGGAGTTCATCCGACTAAACAGACTACGTCTCTGGGTCTATATCAACTGAGTGACCGATGCATGAATTATGTTCTGAAAGTTGATTACAATGCACTACAATCCATCTACAAAGTCGTACAACATTCAAACTCAAAATCATCTTGCAACAAGCACCAAGGCGCAAGACAATTTTTTGAAGAGTCAGAATGACTTAACCTAAAACAAGGTCTAACTATAGAGTCAGAACAACTGCATCATAGAGTGGCTCTCCAACAATTTCCTCTAAAATCCTTTCCTTCTTTCTAGAATGTCTTTTGAATAAGAAAGAATGGGAAAACCAGGATGCAAGAATGAATGGGAAAATGAGGATTGTAAAAAAATGAGCAATGCCTTCTAAGCCTACATTCCACCCTTTATATATAAGAAAATATGCCAAAATTAGGCTAAAATGGATAAAGGGCTTATTTATTATCCCATATCCGAAATACCCTTTTGGCTATTTTAAAAATTCAGCTTAAAACCAAATTTAGGGATAGTAAGTTATCACCAATTGACAGGGTATGTGCAGGATCATGGTGTACCAAACTATGGCCTTAAGTGGCAGTGAAAAACTAGCAAATCAGGGTTATCTCAACTTGACACATAATTTTAAAGTGGTTCTAGACTTTATATCAAAAAGTTGTAAGAAAATAATCTGTAGGAAATTGAATCTAGTTTCTAAAATACAAGGCCTTAATTGGAGAAAATAATATTTCATTGGTCAAAAGTTTGGATTTTAATGCAGTACTACAAAAATTTTAGGGCAAAAATAAAAAGTTGATGTATGTCTGACCACCTTAATCATAATCAAATGATAACATTTTTAAATATAATTTTAGATATAAAAAGTAGACTCATGCCTAGATGTGAAGCATATTTTTGGGAATTTTTATTCCAAATAAATAATTAATTATTAATTTTCTACTACAATATTTTCAGAATTAAAAAAAATCCCGTGTCTGACCACCTTAACTAGTTCAATAAAAATCAAAATTAAGTTTTTTTTTTTTTTCTTATACTAGTCAAAGCATAGAATGTGACGCATCTTTTGGATTTCGCAAATCTTATACGGTTTGAAAGTTATAGCTATTTTTCAACTAGTATGTCAATCAACACTTTGTAGCTAACTCCACTAGAAAATAAGTAATAATTACTTAGTGAACTCGTAATTTGACAAAGCTTACATTTATGAAAAGCTAAGAACATTCTTAACAAACCCTTTTCATTACATCAAATTTTGGTTTAAAAAAAGTCATCAGCTACATGCTTGAAGTAAAAAACACATAAGAACATGTCAAAAACACATTTTCGGGATGTTTTAAAGATGACCATATAAGGTCGGTATCGAAAGATATAGTAGGAATTATAAAGGAATTAATTGTTTTCATTTAGTATTAGGATGGGTGGGAAAAAAGTTGGAATAGATTTTGAAATTCTTTGAGGCATTTCAGAACTACATATTTTTCAGATCGCCACCTTTTGGCACACCATGATCTTGAACATACCCAACAATTAACTATATTTGAAAGGAGGGCGGATTTTCAGGATAAAATCTAAGTATTAACTCCACTATTAAAATTCTTGAGCGTGCATTTGGTGGGATCGGTCATTATCCCCTTTGTTGGGACCAATCGGTCGGGGGTTCCAACCCCGTCGATGGTCTCCCTTTCCTCCGATTTTTCATGGGTTAACCTTAAATACAGTGTGACAAATGGTTAATGACGTCAATATTTGGCTCAATGGCCACCACCAGAGCCTTAGAGGACTGAAGTTACAGGTTCCAATCTAGTCTGTTGTTTTATTCAAACAAACTTGCTCCTTCTGCCAGTTGGTGCCACGTGGCGCAATGTTACTTGCCAAAGTGATGACACGTGTCACAACATGATTGGACTCCATTGATTGTACTTGCCATGTCCACCACATCATATGCTAATTGTACATGCCACATGTCATTATTTTAAACTGCTACAACACCTTGCTAACATCATCATGTGGACATGACACATCAGTGGTCAACTTTTCCTAGGGCAAACTTTGACTGCTCATAACTTTTGTGTATCAACTCCTTTTTCGACGAAATGAACGCCGTTGGAATCGTGATGACGCAACTTTTTCGGTGATGCTAACTTTGACCAATTTGGTGACGATGAATTCTTCACCTTTTTTTCTCGTCCTTGATTCTTGAGTTGACATGCTTTTGACCAAGCTTTGACCAATGATATCTTGCACAAATTGACTCCTTTTCTGACCGTTCAAGTTGTTTCAAATTCAAAATTCTATTCTCTATGTGATGGCATTGCTTCCAAGAGAAACTGGAACACTTCAATTTCAGGTCCTAAAGATCCTCCTAGATCACCCTTACCCCTTTAGTAGTTCCTTTTTCCTATGGGGCTTTACCCACTCTTTTGTCTTTAGCCACATTTATTTCATTCTTCTTTTCATTTTTCTTATCAACAAATGTCTAGATTTCCTATTCCAACATTATAGAATTGTAATCCCCATCTATCCCTAGCTTTGGATTAGGGTACACTAGCTTAGTTCCCTCCAAATTTTAGGAGACATAACCAGTAGAGGACACTCCAAAAGAGGATCATAATGTAGGGATAACAATATAAATACAAGATTTTTTGGTAGGAAATCTAATAGGGGATGAGGGACTCATTAGCCCAATACATTTAGATGAGAAATCCTAGGAAGCCCTAGCTGAAAAGTCTAGAATCTTTTGTTTCCTTGGGATCAACAAGAAAGGTCCATCTCCTTTTATGGGGATATCTCACACTTAGAATAGTGCAAGACAATAGAGTCCTTAGATTCATATCCTTGATCAGCAAGGGATTTATAGGGAAAGTACAGAGTCACAAACCTTGAGATTTAGGACAAAGGGAATCTCCATCCCCTGCTTCTTAATTAGGCCTGTAGTTGGGATCTCCATATATAGGGGTCGGTTAGAATAAACATTCCCAAATCTATTAGCTGGCCCTCTATTAGCCTGAGCCATAGCAAGAGCTTATAACTTAGACCACTTGGTTGTATAGTTCACATCCAAATGTGAAAACCTTTTACATCTTAAACATAAAAAATTACCTTTTCATAGAATAAGGTTTGGACATAGGACCCTAACTTGGATTCAATAGTGACTTCTACAAGAAGAACTTGACTAACTGTCAAACTAACACAAATCATGGCAAATGAGATGAGGGATTTTGTTTCAATGACATTGTCAACTACCAGAAGAGATTTAAAGTATTCCAAAACTTTAGTGGAAAACCTAAAAATCTTACCGACATAAGGGCATGATTCCCAAAGTCAAGGATTGGGTCTAGCTTAGGTTTCCATTTATGAATATTAAGGATATTTATTGGATTCATTCATAGAGTCCAAAGGCCATTTGTGAGTAAATAAGAGAGGTCCTCTTGGAAAAAAAAGGAGAATATGAAAAATTCATTTACCAGGGTAGGGACCAATGGAATACTCACCCACTGCTTGAGTTGCTCCATTGAAGTCTTGAATAAGGGAAATTTACCAAATAGGGCAAGCTCCAAATCATTCACTTTTGGGTCAATAATATTGTAAGGAATAGATATAGTATGACTAGATATGTGGTAAGTGCTTTTACCTACGGGGTGGGGGCAAGGGATTATCCAACACCTTCTCAGCAAGAGAAACATGAGGGATAGAAGGATCGATCAGGGAAGAAGAGAAGGGATGGGCTTGGTTCACTAATGTAACTACTAACAAAGGAGAACTAGAGTAACCAACATGGTCGACGTAGAGCGACATGTTGTAGGGAAAATATTAATAAGAATAGTCCTTTAGCTTTTTTTTGGTCCTTATTGTGGGAAAGAAATAAAAATGATTTATAGATAGGAAAGATAAGCAATTTAAGATGTTCAAGGCCATTCTTTAAATCCACTTATTGAATTAGGAAAAGTTACATAACCATTTCCATTAATGCATGTATTTAATTTACTTCTTGGGATAATAAGATTTTAAAGTCCTTGATCTAATTTAAAATTACCTCTTGTCATGTAGGTATTTTTTTAAGAATCAATGTAGAAGTTAGTCAGAAAATAATCAAATGGAAAGCCTGTATCTCTCAATTTTCTAAACTAAAATTTGATAGTGTATCATGAGGCAACCCAAATATTTTGGGAGCTAGCATAAGTATAAGAAATATTCATGGAAACCTTTGGGTGGAATTTAGTATAGCTACAACATTGTCTCTATTTCATGGTTTAATTTGTGCTCCTTTTTCTTCATTTTTTTTTTCTTTATATTGAAGGAGAGTGAATAGCCTTGATTGATGTTGTTAGAAAGGAAAAATGGTTTATTTAGAAAATTGAATATACAATACAAAAAATATGGCATGTGATAGATTCTTTTGACAATTACATGATATCTCATGTTTATAGAGAAAATAATTCTCTTGTACATCACTTAGCCAAAATGGAAATTGACTCTAGTTATACAAAAATAACTCAGGTTATGGTTATTCACAATAAATCTTAGATCAATTATTTTCTATTTTGAACAATGAATGGGTAGTTTAGCATTGTGACTTTCTATCAAGAACAATATTAAACTGTCACTAGTTGTCTCACTTTTATTTTGTATCTTCGTAATGTAGCATTCAAGGTACATTTTACAACAAGTCTAGGTTGGAATTTACACCCAAATAAAGTTACTATTGTTTTTTAATGGGTATTTGATCATCCTATTCATATGTCATGGCATGCTTTCCTTTTTTTATTAACATATAACTCATCCCATGTGTCTTTCCCTATTTTTTCCTTATTTTTACCATGACTTTCCAATTTTTCACTTAGTTCAAAAACTTTCATGCTTTAGTAATCTTTCCTTTTTCATGCTCCATACTTCATACTACATTCATTCCACATTGTTCATATCACTTCACTGTGTCTTTTCTCTGTTTGATAGGCATTATGAAAAGTTTCCTCTTTTCCTTATGCTTTCTCTTTGATTATTGGATTTTCATTCAAGGGATACACTCTGCATCAATTAATTTTAGTTTGCTCATGTGATTTTTTCTCTCCCCTCTTACAATGATTTCAAACTCTTCATTTCTTGGAGATATCAAGCATAAATTGTGATAAATGTCATGTTTTTATTTGAAAGAAAATAGAATACAAACCTTTCAACCTAAGAGTTTCTCTTCCCATCTATCAATATGCTTAGCCATTCATCCTACAATTATGGATAATATTTGGGTGATTTTTTTAATCTTCACTACCTGGTCTATAGAAGGGTCATTTGTTGTATTATTTTGGAGTAATTTGGTTCAACAATTTTTGCCATATTATTCATCCATGCAAGGTAATATACATCTGTATGATCTCACCCAAACTCCTAGACTGATGGTTTCTATATGTGAGATGTGCTTTATCTCAGGATAAGATGACTCAACCTTATGATTCTTTATCGGTTTTTTAGTTTTGTATTTTTGGAAGAGGCTAAATGAAACAAAATGTTTCACAAGGATAGACTTGGAGTAAAAAATAGGGAGTATATTTGTTGGGTTTTGTTTTCTTTTTTCTTTTCCTTTTTTAATGCAAGAGTTGTGCAAAAGGAAGTCTCTAAAAAACTAGTAAATACATTTAATGTAGATGCTTTAAAAATTATTTTCTTTTGTTTGATAACTCTATAAATAAGATGATTTCCTGAAGAGATGTAAAAGAGAGCCAGATGAGTTGTTCTATGTATAGGGTAATGTTACTGTATTTTCTTTAGAATGGAGAAAGATGTAAATCTCCATGTGAAGGTTTAAATGTATTGTAAATTATTTCTAAATAATACATTAGCTTGATGGTTTTGAGTGTAGAATGTTTTCTTACCTAGAAAGGTTTTCCCCACACATATTTGTATATACTATTTGGTCTCATTCTTCTAGTTTCAAGATTGTCAAATATAAAATCTATATGTGATAATGTTATTGAAACTTTTAGATTGATAAACTGTAATCACTTTCCTTTAAGGTTTTGATTGTGAGAAATAAACTATGTTTTTTTTTTCTCTTATGACATAGTATGTACTTGTACTTTCTTATTAGAAGATATTCAAGAAATCACTAAATACATTGTGTGCATATTGATCTCAGATGGCTTTGTGGGATTTTCTCATTTCCATTCAATTGGTATCTGAGCTCAATATTTTAAGTTGCATGCTGCTTGCATGTGATGCTTCATGGTATTTCTAGTTCTGGGTATTTCTTTTGTTACAATTTCTTAGGTTGTAGAGCTTGAAAAAATTTGTTATGAAGAAATTTGATAATAACTAATTCATATCCTTGTAGTTCATTTAGGTTTTTAGAGGAAAACAAACATTTCTTGAAGGGTGGTAAAGACTAAGAAAATAGAGTTGGTCATGTTGAAATGACATTGATCTGGAGCTCTTGGTTGATAGCCAAATAATTCTCGATGCATGTGTATTGAAAGGGGTTTCTTTTATTACCTAGATTGCATGAAGGTTATGGAATATATGATTGGATAATTTGAAAGCTTTTGGATAACCTATCTCTCTTAGTTGTATATACTACTACTTGTTATGGAGTTGGTCTAGAAGTGGGCCTCAAGTTCCTATACTACATTTTCCTCTTGTTTGATTGTACTTGCATGGATTGGATTCTTGTTTTTTTGAGCTAAAGAATTTATGGATTTTCCTTTAAAAATATATGATTACACTCATCTATGATTATCCATTATTTTGGGTTCATTTTTTTGGTGTTTTTATACTTTTGAATCTTCTTGATGTAATGTGGATGTGGATGTGTGCATGGGGTGTTCTCAAACATAGTGGTTTTGAAGGTTTTCCATGCTTGGAGAAAAACTTGTGATTTACTATGGACCTATTGAAGTATTATTTTAGACTCTAGTTCCTTTAAGGTATTATTAGATGAGATACTTATAGGTCTACATGGATGCAGGACTTATCTATGGTGTGAGGATGTGTGTTTATTTGTTTGCATGGAGATTTTGACCTATGAGATTAGTCACTCAACACTTTTGTGGTGATAATTTTTTGATTCTTGGACTATGGTTCTTGATGTGGACCTAATTGGCCAATCGTATTTGTGCTTTTTCTTGTTTCACCCATGTTCTCTACATGATTATTCTCTTTGATCTTTTTTCACATTTTATTAATGTGATAGTGGGTTCTCATGTTGCAATTATTAGATCTACAAGTTATGCATTTAGTTAGGTAGGTTAACCATTTGATTGGATTAAGATAACATGGATGTGGATGAGTGAGTACTTGGATAGTCAATTATGGTGTCATATAGCATTGTGAATTTTTTTAGTTTGAAAATCTTGACTTCACTTAGTGTGATGTGTTGGCTTGGATAATTTTTAGGTTTGGAGTTTGATGTTTCATATGCTTGGAGAGCTCAGGATCAAATTTTAGTGAGATCTTTAGTAGTTCTATATTCATTACATGGTAACAGATGATCTTTTTTAGTATTATAGATGTTGGAGGATGTCCTAGATCTTATTGTTGTATAGAAGGGTATTTCACATTTGTTGGTTCACTAGTCAGATATGGCATCTTCATTTTATTTGAGATGTTGACATCTGTAGGATTAAAGAGGTATTTGTAAGGTATGTGGTTCATGCTCTCAATTGACTATTTATCATGGTGGCTTTGATGTCATGGTTTTCTCTTTATTGCTAGTTAAGAGTTATCACAAGATAAAGTTATTTGACATTATCACATAGGGTATGTTATCTCTTTAGAGAGATGGTTTAGATGTAATGTTTATATTTGGTATTCCATGGTTAGATATTTGAAATTGATCTTATTTTAGTTTCTTGGTATTGAGTAATTTGATTAGTTTCTTGATATTTCATGATAGTGCTATGTTTTAGTATTGGAGTTTGGCATGGAGTGTACATTTCCTTATGGAAATTTAGACGAGGCTTGATTTTTCTTGATATAAGATAAATTTTGTTGTGATGTGTATTCTTCATGATATTCCAGTAGAAGGTCCTAGGAGCTTACATCTATGTTGGAAATGAGTTAAATAGAGACCTATGAGGAGAATGTTCTTGAATTAGTCACTATGACTTGCATATATTGGAGGGGCATTATCATTCTTCTTTCTTGGCCTACTCAACAATTTATCACTTGAGAGATATTTCCCAATGTTGCATTCATGTGCTTTATGTTTTCTTTCATATTCATGGAACTTGAGCTGTAGTTCAATGGTTTTGAAGAATTTATTATGAGAGATGGATAACATAGTTATTTCCTTGATGTCTACTTTTATTTATGATACTGGTAGGAGATAGTTGTGGGTTGATTTCCTAAAATGGTAAATGTTTGATCTTCATTACGAGGGTTACATCCATGTAGATTCATGATACCATTCTACATTTGATCTCTTCAAGTTGAATAGTTTTGGATATTGCGATGGCTTTTCTCTTGGATCTGTGATGGAGATCATAGTTTCTACAATTGACATGTATAAGTGATTGTGGAAGGACATGATACATGCTTATGATTTGTAGGTCCTCTCTTCAGTCTTGCTTATATTCTTGGATATTTGGGTTCACATAACATTATTTTCTGAGATTTATTGGAGCTATGGTGGTCACTATTTTATTAAACCAAATCTTTTAGAAGGATAGAATTAGTGGAAAAAAAAGGCCTATTTTTTGGACTTTATTCCATTTTCTTTATTTTTATACAATAATTGTGCATAAAGGAAGTTTCTAAATAAGTTTTAAATACATTGAATCTCTCCCCCACCACTACAAACATTTCCGCAAATGAATGCCATGGGTACTCCTACTTATAATGAGTTACTTCCTTTGACAAATTATGTTGTAGATATTGCTAAGGAACCTAGTTCTTTACTAGTACCATCATCTACAATTGGACTTAAAGCTTTTAATGGTCATGTATGTGGGGGTCATGACATCAATTTCTAGCATATGATGCTCCAATCTACATCAAAACATGTGGATGATCCTATGGTAAATTTGATAAAATAATTTATTTTTTTCAACCTCATTTTGGTTAATGAGCGACCACTTTAGGATTATCTCATTATTTCTTTCATGCTTGCACTTTTTATCTCTCATTTTGGGCTTTTGTTTGTTTTCTACATTTCTAGTGTTAAAAAAATATTATTATGATTTGATCTCTCTAGTATATCAATACTTTCATTTTTGTTTACATGAAGCTTTCTAGTTTTCTATTTAGATATTAGACTAGTATTGGGTTTATTTCATGTATTGTATTCTCTATCTGGTTAATTCTTTTACCACTAATATGTACCCCCTTATATTATTTTTCCTATATTTAATCAATCTATATAATCCTTGGCATTTCCACTAAAAAATACTAATAATAAAACTAATAGAAAAGACAAAATAAAGAACAAAAATAGTAAATCCAAAATTAACATTTCAAATCTTCAAATGAGATTGGGAAAACTATTAAATAGTGGCTACAACATATTATGAACCATAAACTAAAATCAACATAATATTAAGAGTGAAAGTTGACTCTACACTTCCTATGCAACATTTATGCTTATATTGTAGCTTCATCGCATGAAAAACTTGGTGATTTTGATTATTTTATGTGAGGAAATGTAATTTTTTTTATTTTCTAATATTAAACATATTACTTAAAATCTTCACAAATTAACATTAACTCATGTCCTTTTTGCACTATTATTTCTTTGGGATATTTTGAATTTTGATATTGACTTCATGCTTATTGTAGATCAAAATTTCATGAATATTAATACATAAATTAATTAAATTATATAAAATGATACTATGTTTGGATAGTAGCACATGAATTAATTAAATAAAATAAAAGTATGCCTATTTAATGTATGGTATAACTTTCCTCAAATGATAGGTTCACTCCCTACTAAGGTTTTGAAAAGAGAGTTGTTGAGTTTGACGCTTGGTAAAATAGTTGGGCTTCTTATTGATAAAGCTTATTTTGAATGTTCATGGCCATTCTTAAAAGATAGAAGACCAATTGGAGTTTGAAATCTAGGATTCTTGGTGGATATCATTGGAATTCTTTAGAATAACTGAGAGGGGGGTGAATTAGTTATCCAAGGTCCTGATGTATAATTAAAACTTTTCATAGCTTAGTAAACCCATATCAATAAAACATTTTCATCATGAATGCATCCATTAGATTATGCAATCACTTAAACTTGTAGGTTACTATCAAATCAATTTGTAGAAATATAAACATGAAACATAACAGATTTAATAATACATTTGACACAATGATTTAACATTGAAATCCAATTTGGGAAAAACCACCAGTAACATGCTACCCATTCTCACTCTTTTGAAGTGATGTCCTGTGAAAGGCCAACCCTATTAAAGGTTACAATACATAGTTTTAAATGTGACCTAGTTAAAGGATTTTAATCACCCTATTAAGAGTGAGCCTTTTTAGAGGACTTCAGATCATTCAGTTGGAATATCACTCAGTTAAAGGATTTACAAATGACTCTTAGGTCATCCTTAATCTAAACGATTTACCCTAGACTGATATAATCATTAGAGAGTTATAGTGGGACTTGATTTAATAACAATTTACAGCTCATTTGCAGATTATAGATCTTTGTTTCAATCCTCCATCCTACTTGGCTTTCACACTCTTAAGCTCTGATAGCTTGTTTACCCTTCAAGTATACATACCCTTAAGACTTCTTTCTTTGTTTTCCATTGTAGTCTCTTCTCTTACGTCATTAAATGAAGTAAATACCTTAGACTCCTTGTCTTCCTTAGGTTCTCACACATCAACTCTTGCTTCTAACAAACCATCTCTATAAATAGAGAATTAAGATATTTTTTCCTTTCAACCTCCATCATCCATTATAAGGCTAGGTCACATTGTTGGAATTTACAAGTGGGAAGATTTACTTTTGAGGGGGGGGGGGGGTGTTGAATCAAAAGCATCTAACTTTAACATCTAAAACTTTTAACTGAAATCAATCACATGCATCTAACATATCTAATTAACATGAAAGTAAAGACATGCATGAAAATAAATAACACAAGATTTTGGTCACCTAGAAACTGTCCACAATTAGAAGGTAAAACTAGGGTGGGGATGACAACGACAACTTATCACTACAACAATATATAACTAGCTAAGTTTATAAAGATTTGACCATCAAAAATGGTCTTCCCTATATAACTTGGAATGTCACCCTATTAAAGGATTTATCACATTGTTAAAGGTTTTGCAAAATAGTTGTTAAGGCAACCTATCTCCATAAGATTTTAATTCTCCTAGTACATTGGTTAGAAAGTATAATAGAATGTGTTGACCTAATGACTTACAATCTTCCATTACTGATTTCAGATCCTTGTTCTATGCAATCTGATCTAATCCTTTCTTATATGATATATCTCTATTCGAAGTGCTGATACTCTATTCTTAGCAACTTGATTTTGCAATGTTGTTCTTCCTCTAAGTCTTCTCACCCTTTCCAAAACTTCACTTTCATTCACTCAAGCATTCCCACACAACCTCTTACACTTCCACTCAATACTAAATTATGGCATTTTGACCTCCTTATAAATGCTTTGAGACTTTGGGTTAGGTATGAATCTACGATCAAGATTCATCCTTTTTTTAATTCTTTACACTTTTCTGATTGGTTGTAGCATTTCTCTATTTTTTTGATTTCCTACATGCTGATTACATAGGGAATGTAATAGATTTCATCTTATCTTTTAGGTCCTTTGAGATTCATCTTGAGTTGGCTAAAAAATGGTTAACATCTGAGATTGTGAAGGTACAAACTCATATGTTGATCTTGTATTTCTTGGCACTTACCAATTGTTGATGCCTTACACATATAGGATTTTTGTCTTGCTTGGCACCTATAGTAACTTTTTCTTGCTTGGCTTCTATACTTTTCTCGACACATATAATGGCTCGACATTTATATTGGCTTGGCATCAATTATCACTTGAAACTTCAAACATGCTTGACACTTGAATAACATGGCACTTGAATAACTCGACAGTTGAATAACTCAACACCTATTGAATTCTCAACTTGGCACATACTGTAGCTTAGCATCTATATTATACTCAGTTTAAACCTTAGAATTTTCTTAAGTGTTTTGGCACTCAATTGTCAAAACCAATCTGAGACCAAAACCGATTATATAGGAGTCAATGAATCTACCCATCATTTCATTTCATTCCCTTCTAAAAGCTTATCCTTCAATCCTCTTTGAATTCACCTCAAAATGCTTCATCTTGAATTCTATGCCACCAACTCATCAATTGTATCTTCCACATGGTTAACTCAATCCAAGAAAATAAACTTGTCAGCTCTGATTTGCCAAATTTTTGATCTTTGTCATAGTGCTGACACTCAAAATTAACTAGCTTCTAATGTTTGGCACATACTGTGTTGCATGACATCCACTGTCAAAACACTTGACATGAACCATAGTTTACTAGTGTTCAAAATCAACTAAACTTTACTTGGCTTACACTGTTTTACTCGACCTACACTAAAATTGACTTTTCTTGCCTCCAATTGAATTCTTTTTGAGCTTGCACTAAATTTGGTGAGCACCTATTCTCCACTTAGCCAAGCTTAGCAAACAAACTTTATTTAACTTATTCTTCTAAACTTAGTGTAACCAACCTTTGCAACCTTAAGCAGATTATCAATGCACTATAACATCATTGTCTTAACTAATCTTTGTACTTTTTTTCATATCATAACTCAAAATTTTATCCCATTTGATCAAATCTTTGTTCTATGCAATTTGATCTGATCCTTCTTGATCTGATATATCTCTATTTGAAGTGTTGACACTCTGTTATGAACAACTTGGTTCTGCAATGTTGTTCTTCCTCTAAGTCTTCACACCCTTTCCAAAACATCACTGGCATTCACTTATGCATTCCCACACAACCTCATACTCTTCCACTCAATGCTAAATTATGGGGTTTGGACCTCCTTGTAAAGGCTTTGAGACTTAGGGTTAGGTATGAATCTACGATCAAGATTCATCTTTCTTTTCCTGCTCAATTGTTTACACTTTCCTTATTGGTTGCATTCTTTCTCTATTTTTTTGATTGGTTGCATGCTGATTACATAGGGAATGTAATAGATTCAATCTTATCTTTTAGATCCTTCGAGATTCATATTGAATCAGCTCAAAAATGATTTACATCTGTGTCTGTAAAGGCACAAACTCGTATGTTGATTCTGTGTTACTCGGCACTTACTGATTGCTGATGCTTGGCACATATAGGATTTTTGTCTTGCTTGGCACCTATAGTAACTCTATCTTCCTCAACTCCTATACTTTTCTTGGCACATATAGTGGCTCGACATCTATACTGGCTTAGTATCAATTGTCACTAAACACTTGAAACGTGCTCGACACTTGAATGACTCAGCACTTAAATAACTCAGCACCTATTGAATTTTTGACTTGGCACATACTATAGCTTGACATCTATATTATACTCGAATTCAACGTTAGAGTTTTCTTAAGTGTGTTGACACTAAATTGCCAAAACCAATCTAAGACCAACAATCTCCCCCTTTGATATAAGTGTCAAAAACACTTAACTAAACATTATGAATATGATCTCTATGAGTATAAAATACAATTTGTTTGACATATGTATAAAACTACAAAAACTTGTTCAAAATTTTGTAGAAGGCTATATACCTCCAAATGTGTAACTCCCCCTGAACTGATGTGCCATTTCTATATCCAAAACTCCTTATGCTGGATTTGTCTCATGCTAATTATTTTGATACTCTTTATTTCTTCTTTTTCATTCCTTCCCTTGTCTACTTTGTTTCTATCTGCTCTACTTCTGTCTGCAGTATTTTTACTCCCCCTTTCACACATCTTCCCTTACAATTTTTGTATCATTTTGGCTTTATCTTCCTATCTCTCCTTAAAACTCAAAATTTTATTATCTCTCCTTTTCGGTCTTATTTATTATCTACATAATGTATTATCTCCCCCAAATTATTATATCTCCCCCTTTTTTATGCTTATGTCAAAGGGTTCTTTGAATCAATTGAATACTTAGCCAAAAAAGTTTTATTTACCTCCATTATAATCTTTAGAGAAGCATCCCAATTGTCTAATGCAATTTATAGTGCTTTAATTTGGATGGTTTTTTTCTATTGCAAGGTGTACCAGGCCTTCCAATGTAGAAAGATTAGGATCTTTCTTCAAAACATTCTTTGCATAGGCTATTTATTTATGCAAAACTTCTGTGTGAGGGGTTATTGTAGACTGGATTTATATTAGCTTGTCCTTGGTGTTTGCCTCATTTTCTATGAGTATAGCTAATCCCTTTTGGGTGTGAAGCATTGTAGCAAAATGCTTCTCACTTTGAGCTAGATCCTTTGGTAGCAACATGCTAGATACTTTAAGGTTCCTTTCCAAGCTCAATATCCTCTGGCTAGTCTTTTGTGTTAAGTATGAGGAATCACACAGTTTGGAGTACAATGAGAATATATTCTCAAGTATTGCTTTCACCTTCTTTATCTTCATTGCTAGTTTTACTTGAGAAAGTGCTATTTAACCAAATATTTTCTCATTTACCTTCATTTGGAATTTATTTTTAGATCATTTAAGCAATTTAGCATTGGTGTCTAGGTCTTCATTCTATACCTCGTCCACTATGTTGAATAATTTCTCCATGATGGGCTTTGTCTCATCAGGTACTTGCAAGCTAAAAATATCTAGAATGATGTCCTTAATTTATATCAGTGCTTGCCCTTTCCTATACTCATTCCTAAGTAACTCTTGCTTCTTCTTCTTCTCCAGTACCTCTTGCACTTCATTGATGTACTCTATGTTCATTATTTTATAGTCATAACTTGGTATGACTGTCTCCTCATCAAGTGCAGGGTCTCCATACCGAAGTACCATTGCTACCTTGGTAGAGCTTGAGCCTTATTGATATTTGTAGTGGTACTACATCAGTGCTCCACTGTTGTGTTGTTCTAGTAGTAGTCCCTATAGTAGGAAAATTGACTAATGTTTGGATTGCATCCTGTTTCTTCTCCTTAGGGATCTCCTCCCTATCTTCTTTAGTTCTACCTTGATCAATGATATTGATTTGAGGAGGTGCACCTTGACTTTGTGTTGTAGGATCAGAGATATTATTCTGTCCTATTTTCCCCTTTTCTTGCTCCTCGACAGTTGAAGTCATTGTGACTGTGGAGTCAACCTTACCATATGCATTTTGTGTTGCTTGCTCTTGTGATTGTCCAATTGTAACTATTGGAGTGTGTGAGGGTGGTTTTTGTGGATTCACCTTCTCCTTTGTTATTTCAGCTACTACCTTCTGTAATTCCTCTACACTCACCAAGACTGGATTGGTACACAATTGTGCTTGTAGTGTGTTCTAGTGAAGGATCTTTATAAGATCCTCTATAATTAATGGGTCAATATTCTAACCAGAAGTGTCGGGAACATCCTTCATAATTATTGCCTCTCTAGGTGTAGGTGTTGCTTGTGGAGGAGTTGGTGGTGGTAGTTGTGAGCCTTGCACACTCTATTCTTATTGCTTCTCCTCAAGTGTTGCCATATCACCATTTTATGTTTCCTTCTCCACTGTAACTTCTTCCTTTTATTTCTCTCCTTCTTCCTCCTTTTCATTCTCCTCTTCTTCATCGTCATTATTTCTTCCCTCAAAGGGATCTTCTTGTCCTTCCTTAATTGTTTGGAGGCCATAAACAACTTTCCACATGAGAGTGGACTTCTTCACAACATCTTCAATTTTATTTTGTAAAATGTTGAAGGCTTTGTACTTAGGTGCAAATTTTCTCCCATGTTTGTTGCTTGCCTTACTCATTTGACCTTTTGTGAGGTCAAGCATTACACAAGCTAAAGTTGAACCTCGCCATCATAGTATAAATTGATTCTTCCACTATGTTTTTCTCTTCTCTTGTTAGCTTATTAAAATCAATGCCTTTAAGTCCTAACAAATCTACGATGTCCCTAATGTTGTCACAAATGTTTTCCAAATCTAATTATGTGGTGTTATTTGCCACTCTAAACTGCTTGTTATCATTAGACTCAGTTCTTTCCTCATCTAACTCTAGAGGAGCCATGTATATTTTCCTCTTTTTCTCTAATGGTCCTCCTTGCTCTTTTTCTTTCTTCTTTTCTTTTTCTTTCGCCACCTTTTCTGTAGCCCTTGTATCTGTCCTTGTGGTGGGTTTTGTTGGGCTTGGCTTTGTTGCTTTCTTTCCTTTAGGCTATGTTGCAGGTTGTTTTTGTGCTTTCCTCTTTTTGGGCTCTTCCTTAGGTGTTTCCTTTTATTTCTCAGCACCTTCTTCTTCTTGAACATCTTCACCCATGCCTTGGGTTAATACTAGTGGCCCTTGCCCCTGTTCCTATGCTTCTTCATCTTCATCTTCATCTTCTTCTTCCTCTACCTCTACTATGCCTTCTCTAAATTTTGCCTTGAGCTTCTTCACTAGTTTATCCTTTTTCTTTAGTGTAGAAGAAATCTTTATCTCCATATCCACCTTGGATCTCACTACATCATATGTGCCAAAATTTTGGGCATCTTTATCCACTTCATCTTATAGTAGAGTTGTTATTGCTACATGTGCTTTATCAATATTTATCTCATACTCAAGTGGTCTAAGCCATCTTACCCTTGGTATGGCTACTTGAATGTAGGTGTAATCAATATCAACAAGAAGAAAAATATCATTTATGTGCTTCTCCACAAGTGGGACTAGAATCCTAAGTCTCTATTTCATTGAATTCTTGAAATCTTCAAAATAGCTAGTCATGAGTGTCTCAAAATTTGCCCCCATTTGTTCAATGTATTCATTCACTAGGGCTACTATGGACCTATTTTTTTTCTAGCTAATCTTTCCAAAAGAAGGAAATTCATTCTATACATAGAAAAATATGCATATCAAAATTACTTTGAATTTGCATTGAGCTCCCTTTGTTCTTCTTATAGCTTCCAAATTCTCTTTGATCTGTTGTAGTTGTAATCCTGCTAGATCATACTTATGATCCTTTCTAACAAGTTTATAGCCAACATCTACTACAATACAGGGAACACAGTTGAGCTTGCTTGTTTGGTATAATTTGTGGCATATGACTCTAACAACAAAATCAACAAGAGGATCCTTAATGGTATCTATGGTCATACCTCTCTTGTTCCACTAGACTCCAATATTCTTTTCAATAGCTTCTTTAGAGTCACTCCTTAGTGTTTTGGGCCAATCTAGGGTTGGATACCATGTTACCCTATGAACAATCCTTTTTGATATCTTAATTGTCCCATCTTCTAACCACAAACTACCATCATGAATCTTACTGAGTACAATTCTAATCCATTCAGTCTTTAAAATGGTAGGGAACTTTAGGGCATAGGTTAAGCCCTTCTTCTCAACGATTTGAAATTCATCTTTCAAGACTCCATTCTCACACAATCTATCATATGCCTCGCTGATTTCCATGTCTCCAATAGCACCTATCTTATAGTTATATCTTCTCCTAACATCTTGAACCATTAATACCTTAGGAGGAATTAGGGATAGGGATCTACCTAGGTCATTCTTGTATGCAACTTTAGAGATAGGTCAAAAATCAGGCTGTTTAACTTCATTTGAAACTAAATAAATTTCAAACAACTCTTTTTCCTAGGGTTTTCTAGAACTAGAGGCCATTTGTGCAATCTAGGGTTTAAACATAAAGAAAATTTGAAAATGTGTAGCCTGGCACTAGAATAAATACCTTAAAATTGATGAAATTATGTTGAATCTCTGTTAAAATATACTCAAATGCTTAGAACACTGCTTGGAAATCATTTTTCACTCTTCTTGTCTTTTGCTCTTTTCTCTCGATGGTTTAAAATGATTCAAAATGCAAACATATACCCTTGTTTCATAGCTTTTAATGCTTAGTGTGTTTACAACTATTCACTTAGGTCCTTAAGCAATTCTACTTTACTCAGCTTCCATTATCTTTCCAACACTTGGCATCCACTACTAACTCAGCTGCAACTAACCACTCAACTTCTATTGACATTGGAAGACAACTCAACATGTATTAGAATTTTACTCGACATTTGAAGGCAACTTGGAAACACTTGTGAAAATTTGAAATTTTAACTTTGCATCTCTATTCATGTTGATATCTCTTTTTTAGTACTTAATTGTCTTAGAACTGATGTATAATAAAGCTTTATATATCATTCCCACATACCTTCTTTTGCTTAGTAGGATGAAGTGTGACCTCTTTACCGTTTGGGTAAAGTGATCCCTTTATTGGATGTGCTACCTCCATCTTTCTTCTTCCATGTTTTATTCATTTCTCCTCTAATGTGTTCAACATCCACCTTTTCCTTTCCTTTGTTGAACTCTAAATTGGGTTCCTTTGACCTTGTTGGGCAATTTCTACTGATGTGTCCAATCTTCAAAAAACTGAAGCATGTAGTTTGGCTCAACCATCTACTATAGTTTCCACTAAAATGTGTTCTTACACAATTTTCAAGAATGTGTCCATACTCATAAAAGCAGTGATAACTTTTCCTAGTGTTCTAGTCCCAATTGTAGTGATCCCCATAATTATTTGCCCTAACTGGTTGATCAGGTGTCCACATAGGCTTTGATCTGCATTAAAAATCTCTATGTCCATACTTCTTGCAATTGTAATAGTGACCTTCAAATCTTGGTGTCCTAATAGTTCTAGTCCTACAGTCATGTGCTTGATGTCCTTGCTTGTTGCACTTGTGATAGTGACCCATGTTTTTGGGTTTGTCATGCTGATGAGTGTTCTTACCCCTACACACATTAGAGATATGTCTCTTTTTACCATAGAAATGACAAGTGGGTTTAGTGTTCTTACCTTTGTCACTTCTTTCTTCTATAGTCTTGGATGACTCTCCTTTTTTAGTGCTAGTGTATCCTAGTCCTAAAGTGTCATTGCTAGCTCTTGGTGATTTCAGAAGCTATTCAAAGTACTTGACAGAATTATTAGGTTTTTTGAAGCTTTCTAAAATCTCCTTCTCTCTTTTCAAGTCATTTTTTAGTTGTTCATTTTTCATCTTTAGTGTGGAGATCTCAATGTCCTTGACATATAGCTCATGATGTGCATTCATCATCTGGCTTATGGTGTCTAGCTCCATGTTGAAAATTCTTGCAAGGTCAATCAAATTTTCCTCCAATCTATTGGAAAGCTTTCTCTTGTCTTCTCTATCATAACCTTATGTTAAATGGCTCTTTCCTTCTATTTAGTCACTTCACAAAGCATCATGGCTTATGATTCTTATTCAATCTTGAGAGTTCTAATATCTTCTACTTGGGCTCCAGTCTTCTCCATCATATTTTCTATTGCTGCATCAAATTCCTTGGAATGTCTATTTGCAAACACTTTTGAGGTGTCAATCTCCTTGTAATTTGTATCATTCTCAGCTATGACAATCTCTCTTCTTCTATTTAAGGATATTCCTTAGTTCTTCCCTATCTTCTTCCAAAGAATGTAGAATGAGGTGTATTGCAATTTGTTTGTTCTCTATGATCTTCCCAAGTTTCTAGACTTCCATTTCGAGATCTTTTTCTCCAAGTTGTAAGGCTTCTCCTTGTGAAAATTCAGCCCTAATACCAATTGTTGGAATTTAAAAGTGGCGAGATTTACTTCCTTAGGGGGGCTTGGGGGGGGGGGGGGGGGGGGGGGTGGAGGTGGTGGTGAATTAGAAGTAACTAACTTTAAGCTCTAAAACTTTTAACTAAGATCAATCACATGAATCTAACATATCTAATTAACATAAAAGTAAAGACATGCATGGAAATAGATAACACAAGATTTTGGTCACCCAGAAACCCTCCAAAATGAGAAGGTAAACCGAGGGTGGGTATGACACCTACAACTTATCACTGTAGTAATATGTAACTGGTTAAGTTTACAAAGTTTTCACCATCAACAATGGTCTACCCTATGAAAGGCCTTCCCTATTAAAAGTGACTTGGTTAAAGGATTTACAAACATTCACTTGGAATGTCACCCTGTTAAAGGATTTATCACCTTGTTAAAGGTTCTACAAAATAGCTATTATGCCAACCTATCTTCATATGATTTTCATTCTCCTAATAAAATGGTTAGAAAGTATAATAGAATGTGTTGACCTAATGAGTTAGAATCTTCAATTGCTAATTCCATATCCTTGTTACATGCAATCTGATCAAATATATCTTAATTTAAAGTGATAATACTCTATTCTAAACAACTTGATTCTATAATGTTGTTCTTCCTCTAAGACTTCTTACCCTTTCCAAAACTTCACTGGCATTCACTCATGCATTCCCACACGACATCTTACTCTTCCACTCCACACTAAATTATAGGGTTTTGACCTCCTTATAAAGGCTTTGAGACTTAGGGTTAGGTATTAGTCTATGATTGAGATTCATCCTTCTTTTCCCACTCAATTCTTTATACTTTTCTTATTGGTTGCATGCTTTCTCCTTTTTTCTAATTGGCTGCATGTTGATTACATAGGGAATGTAATTGATTCAATCTTATCTTTTAAATCCTTTGAGATTCATCTTGAGTCGGATTTAAAATGGTTTACATCTGAGTTTGTGAAGGAAAAAACTCATACATTGATTCTATGTTACTTGGCACTTACTAATTGCTGATGCTCGACACATATAAGATTTATGTCTTGCTTGGCACCTATAGTAACTCTATCTTGCTCAGCTCATATATTTTTCTCGACACATATAGTGGCTCGACATCTATGCTGGGTCAGCATCAATTGTCACTCAGCACTTGAATAACTTGGCACTTGATTAATTCGACACTTGAATAACTTAGCACCCATTGAATTTTTGACTTGGCACATACTATAGCTTGGCATCTATATTATACTTGACTTCAACCTTAGAAATTTTTTTAGTGTGTTGACACTCAATTTTCAAAACCAATCTGAGACCAACATACATTAGATAGGAGTCAATGAATCTAACCTTCATTTCATTTCATTCCCTTCTAGAAGCTTCTCCTTCAATCCTCTTTGAATTCACCTCAAAATGCTTCATCTTGAATTCTCTGCCACCAACTCATCAATATTATCTTCCACATGGTTAAGACAATTAAAGAAAATAAACTTATCAGATCAGATTCATCAAATTCTTGATCTTTCTCACAATGTTGACACTCAGAATTAACTAGCTTCTGATGCTTAGCACATATTATGTGGCTCGGCATCCATTGTCAAAACACTCGACATGAACTATAGTTTACTATTGTTTAGAATCAATTAAACTTTACTAGGCTTTCACTGTTTCACTTAGCTTACACTAAAATTGACTTTTCTTAGCTCAAATTGATTTTTTTCTTAACTTGCACTAAACTTGGTCGGCACCTATTGTCCACTCAGTCAAGCTTAACAAACAAAATTTTTTTAACTTATTCTTCTAAACTTACTTAGTGTAACCAACTTTTGCAACCTTGAGTAGATTAGCAATGCACTGTAATATCACTGTCTTAACTAATCTTTGTACTCTTTTTCATACCATAAATCAACCTTTCCTCTATGTGCTAGTTTTACCCCATTTGATCAAATCCTCTTCATCAATCAAACAAATGATAGTACTTAAATCATATAAGCAATTGGCTTACCAGCAAGTAGTAGGTTTGACATCAACAACAAAACAATGATCGAAACACATTTATCATACTTGTATAAATCTATTTTCAATATATATATTGCAATATAGTAGGTTATTTTTTATGGGGAAGAAGCAGATGAATATGTAGAGCGAAATGATGAGGAGGTGATGCAAGGTGTGTTGGTCAGTGATGTAGATTTTGGGGTATAAATTTATTTTCCCTTGTATTAATTTGGGTATTTTGTTGTCATATCTTTGTGTTTTGAAGGTTTTGCATAGTCTTTGGCCTTAACATCATAATAGTTTTTTGTAGTTGTAGTTGGAATTTATGGGTCTTTTGATAACTTTCATAGAGGTGATTGGATATAGGTCGTTCTGCTATTTGCATGGAGATGTTTAACCCATTATGAGGTTTTTGAGTTTCCTCTACCTTTACTACTTTGATTGGAAATGATTTTGTCCACTCTTTCTCTAGCTTCCTTTCTTCATCCATTAGATTTTATCTTTTTGATATGGTGGTAGCTGATCTAGGCTGAGAATTGCACAATTATAAATTTCTCCTTATTTACTAGTTGCAAATTTATTTTTTGGGGTTCTTTTTTCTTACCATTTTTTGGGAATGCTTTTTTCTTTTCTTTTTTCCCTATTTACCTACTAAGGATTGTTATTTTTTGGAGGAAGTCACTAGATTCTTATGTTTGGGGGAGTTTAAATTGGCTACAATAATGTTTGTCCAAGCCTCAAATTTGGATTTTTTTTTATGGTATTTACCTTAGACATTGGAGCTTTCTTATTGAAAGCCTTTGGTTTTTTCATAAGTGAAATGGTCAAGCAATCTTTTTGGTTCCTCCTCCATGGATTTGGTATTAAAGATAACTTATGGCCATTTGAAAGGTTGTTTGATTGGGTTGTTTTAAAGCCTAGAACGGTTATTATTTGGGTATGATTTTTTTTTTTGCTTGAGTTATTTCTTTTATCTCTTTTACTTACCACCTATTCTATCTTTTATCATGTTTAGGGTATCTCCAATCTAAACTTTTAGTCTCCTTTCTCTATTTTCTCCATATTGTATAAGAGATACCTCAATGTACCCATTGTTGGAGGTCCTTGGTTGTGGAAAATGTTTTATTTCAAATGTTCTTTTAGAAATCTGTAGAATATTTTTTTAGGGGTGTTTGTAGTGTTTTTCTAATTTTTTGTTTGTTTTTATCTCTTAGACTAAGAATTTTAGTGTTTCTCATATTCATGGTGGATGGAGGTCTAAACAAAGAGGAGCTTTCTTGGTTATTTTTCTTCTTCCTCCTTTTGAGGTATGGGTTGTTTTTAGTTCATTAGCTATTCATTTTAGTAGGTGATTAGAAATGGGTCTCTCCTAACTATGGTCTGAGATGTGTTTCTTCTCTTTGTCCATGACAAGGGTATTTCCCTTTTGAGGTTATCTTTGTGTTTCATTCTTCTTCATCTTGTTGTGGACCTCTATAGACTCTTTCTATTCTTATCTCCTATTTGTCTCCTCCATGGTAGATTTCAGTTTTGAATGGGTTTCCTTCTCAATTTGGAGGTAGATTTAATTGAGTTAGAGAGGAGCCTTACTAAGGAGAGGTCTTTCTTTTTTGAAGCACTTTTTGGTTCTATTAGTTTGTAATTGAGCCTGTTTTTCAAACCCATGATGGATTTGGGAGCCAAGTTATTTCCCATACTATATCCTTTAGGCAAGATGTTCATGGTAGTTCCTATTGAGTTTGTTGTTGGTCATCGTTACCAGAATATCATTGGCACTTTCATTTCTGTCCTTTCCTATTAGTTTTTTTTATTTCTGATGGTTTCTCTTACAAAAGGTTTTGAAGGGTGCCTTTCAAAATCTGATGGTTCTTCATGTCCTGGGCCACACTTAGACAACTTTCTCTACTTTTTCTTTTTAGTTGTTTTGGTTTCTAAAGACCTCCCAAAACCTAAATTTCTTGCAGCATTATTATGGTCTCTTTACTTTTCTAATATTGTTAAGGGGGTCTACCAGTAAAAGTTTCCAAGAATCCTTTTAAAATCCATTCTTAGTCTTCATTGCTTGGATAATGGTTTAGTATTCATTCTTAAATCCCTCTATATTTCATATGTGATCCTTTTAGTGGAGTTAGGACCCTCTTTCTTAGTAGTTGAATGGTCCAATCAAAAGCTTTTTAGCACGGATTTTCCATTTTAGATGTTTGGTGGCCTTGTAGCCTATGCTTTCTTGCCATC
This sequence comes from Cupressus sempervirens, assembly GCA_028749045.1. Classification (NCBI taxonomy): domain Eukaryota; kingdom Viridiplantae; phylum Streptophyta; class Pinopsida; order Cupressales; family Cupressaceae; genus Cupressus; species Cupressus sempervirens. The sequence continues at coordinate 844,922,999 of CM053789.1, read as the reverse complement.
AATTGTCTCTTTCTCCAAATTCAGACCCTTTACCATTTTTACTAATAAAGAACTTAAATTTTTATATAAAATTTGTGTATCTATACCTAGTAATAATTTTAGACCACATAAAATTTGATTAGAAACAAACCCCAATCAAAACCCAACAATGCAAATCGTAGCGAAATGTTTTGTTATTGCAGAGTGTAGCAAGACTGCTCTTACGATCATTACAAATTGCTTCATCGGCAGAATGCCTGGCATTATTATTATTATTAGATCTACAACATAAGAAATTCTGAGTCCAGAGATAACTCATTCTATGAAAAATGAAAGAGATGGCAGTGATTTAATACAATATTATTGGCTAAGAAACATATAAGATGTGATGTTCTAGTTGTGAAAAATCAAACTATCGCAGTCACTGATTATTAATCTCCTATCACAAATGATTATTAAACTGCTGAAAATAAATTCCCAGCTAATATCGAAAAATAACACAACTGCAACTTCACTTAAAATATGGAAAGAAATGCGCAACAGAATCAACACAATATTTTCGGACAAATTGTCCCTGGAAAAACCCCTAAGGGAAAACCAGTTCTACAGATGAGAAATTATATTAAACTTCAGCAAATCAAGAGATACAAAAATTCCTTGCCTCACACTGGCAGAACTCCAACAACCTCCTAATTTCTCCAGCTGATATTTCTCACTGCTATCCCTGCGCTAACACTGTGCCCTTGCTAACACTGCAAGACTGTTTGCTAACACTGCAAACTGTTTCACCAAAGCTTCTTCTCACGCAAAGCTTCCTGCAAGACTGTTTGCTAACACTGCAAACTGCTTCTCCAAACCTTCCTTGCTAACACTGCAAGACTGTTTGCTAACACTGCAAACTGCTTCTCCAAAAGCTTCCTTGCTAACACTGCAAGACTGTTTGCTAACACTGCAAACTGCTTCTCCAAAAGCTTCCTTGCTAACACTGCAAGACTGTTTGCTAACACTGCAAACTGCTTCTCCAAAAGCTTCCTTGCTAACACTGTAAGACTGTTTGCTAACACTGCAAACTGCTTCTCCAAAGCTTCTGCTTCTGTGCCCTTGCTAACACTGCAAGACTGTTTGCTAACACTGCAAACAGCTTCACCAAAGCATCACCGCCTTACTCTCCAAATGCCCCCTAGACCCCTTTTTATACTACTCTCGTTGGTAAACCAATGACCGAGATTAAATCAAACCAACGGCTGAGATTAAGACAACTCAACAGCCAATAATAAAATTGGTTGCAAGGTGTCCAAAAGGGAATCTCTAAAATTAGTAAATAATAACCATTTACTAATTTTTTTTGGCAAGTGGACAAACAACTGTCCAAACCACCCATAAATACAACCGCTATTCATAGATAAGGACGAACAGCTGTCCAAGCTACCCATAAATAGTGCTGCTATTTCTGGGTCAAAAATAACAGTTGTCCAACTAACAATAATTAACACTCCCTCTTAGCAAGGAAGCTGTTCTGCATGACACCCATCTTATCTCTGAAGAAGATAAATTTGGCCTTTCCCAAAGCCTTCGTCAGAATGTCTACTACCTGCTCATCTGTAGGTATGTATTGTAGTCGAACAACTCCCCTTTGTACACAATCTCTGATGAAGTGATATCTGATATCTATATGTTTAGACCTATCATGAAACACTGGATTTTCAGACAACTTGATGCAACTCTGATTGTCACAATGTATCACAGTAGTCTCAACCTTCTGACCAAACAAGGCTACTAACAACTTCCAAAGCCATATAGCTTCACATGTCGCCATGCTAGCTGCTATGTATTCTACTTCTGCTGAACTTAGAGCCACAGACTTCTGCTTCCTGCTGAACCAAGATACAACTCCTGATCCCAAGCTGAAACAACACCCTGAAGTGCTCCTTTTGTCTGTTGTACTTCCTGCCCAATCTGTGTCAGTATAGCCTATCAAACTGATACCTTCACCTTGAACATATCTGATCCCATACTCGACTGTACTACACAAGTAACGTAGCACATGCTTAGCCGCTATCCAATGCATTCTCTTTGGTTCAACCATGAACTGACTAAGAGAGTTTACTGCAAATGCTATATCTGGTCTAGTGTTGACCAACGACATAAGCGAACCAATCAACTGTCTATATAAAGTGGGATCTACATCTTTCTCCTTAGATGTATCGTCATGCTCTGTGCTCACCTCCGGAACACCTGTCACAGTCTCATGAAGCAATCTAAGTGCTCCATGATGAATATGGCCCATCCTCCTATGCCATAGCTCTCCAAGATCTCTAGGATTATTGTTGCTCATAAGTGCCTTAGGAGTATCAAACTACAATCTATAAAAGCGACCACTCCTAACTCCAATAGTTATGGGTGATTTCCAATCCTTGTGCTTAATCAACACATGTGTCCCTCTAAAGAGTACATTATACCCCCTATCCTGAAGAACAGATACAGAAATCAAATTCATACCTAAGCCCGGCACATATAACATATCATGAAGAGGAATTATCTCTCCATTCTCCCTCTAAAACTGAATAGTCCCTTTCCCAACAGGGTTGAGTTTGGACAAGTTTCCCATAGAAATCTGGATGTTGGTGTCCTCCTCCTTGTAACTGGAGAAGTACTCTCTAACTCCTGTCATATGAAATGACGCCCCACTATCTATATACCAAACACACTGTGAGGTTGAGCTAACCATACAAGCTATGAGTGCAAACTCATCTTCCATTCTGCTGGAGAGTTCTTCTGCACTTGCTGTAGCTGCCACCTGCTTCTTACCCATTTTCCTCTCTGGGCAATCACTGACATAGTGGCCAAACTCGTGACATCCAAAGCACTTAACCTTAGAAAGGTCCTTCTTCTTCTTTTCACTTTGTGAATTTGATCCTTTGCTAGATCCCTTCTTTGCTTTCCCTTTACCCGCTAGGGCAACGTTCTCTTGTTCCACCTCATTTTTCTGACTCTTGTTGGCCCCATTGACAAGACTTAGTCTAAACTCCTCCTGAGTGAAATCAGTCCATAGTCAATCCCAACTCGGTAAAGTATCTCGTCCACTGACAACTTAAACAAAGACACTCCATTGTTTAGTAAACCCATTTAGGGCTATTCTCACTAGCTCATCATCACTAGGGCTATCTCCAACAGCTGCTAACTCATTCTTGACAAGTCTGAGCCTAGTGAGGTAACTTGTGACATCTTCTTCCTGATTCATCCGGGTATTCTTTAGCTTCTCTCTGAGAATCAACTTCCTGTTAGTGGTAGCATTTTGGTACAGATTTAGAATGGCGTCCCACATCTTCTTTGCTGTATCTAGCTCCGAGATATGTGGAACAATATGATCCTCAACACCATCAAGGATAATCCTCCTCGCTTTGGCATCGTCCTTCCTATATGCTGCAAGCTGTGTTGCATCCGTTGGTACAGGTACACCACTGGTAGCATAATCCTTGATACCATTCTCTTCCAACAATAAAGAAATTCTGGCCTTCCAGACACCAAAATTTGAGGCACCATCCAATCTATCATGATCTCTCAAACCAGCTGAAGCCATCTCAAGGGTTTAAAGCAATAATAAATCTAAAGAGATCAAAATTTCTTTCCTAGGGCAAAACTCTTCTACCCTTAACAATGCTCTGATACCATGTGAAGAATCAAACTATCGCAGTCACTGATTATTAATCTCCTATCACAAATGATTATTAAACTGCTGAAAATAAATTCCCAGCTAATATCAAAAAATAACACAACTGCAACTTCACTTAAAATATGGAAAGAAATGCGCAACAGAATCAACACAATATTTTCAGACAAATTGTCCCTGGAAAAACCCCTAAGGGAAAACCAGTTCTACAGATGAGAAATTATATTAAACTTCAGCAAATCAAGAGATACAAAAATTCCTTGCCTCACACTGGCAGAACTCCGACAACCTCCTAATTTCTCCCGCTGATATTTCTCACTGCTATCCCTGCGCTAACACTGTGCCCTTGCTAACACTGCAAGACTGTTTGCTAACACTGCAAACTATTTCACCAAAGCTTCTTCTCACGCAAAGCTTCCTGCAAGACTATTTGCTAACATTGCAAACTGCTTCTCCAAACCTTCCTTGCTAACACTGCAAGACTGTTTGCTAACACTGCAAACTGCTTCTCCAAAAGCTTCCTTGCTAACACTGCAAGACTGTTTGCTAACACTGCAAACTGCTTCTCCAAAAGCTTCCTTGCTAACACTGCAAGACTGTTTGCTAACACTGCAAACTGCTTCTCCAAAAGCTTCCTTGCTAACACTGCAAGACTGTTTGCTAACACTGCAAACTGCTTCTCCAAAGCTTCTGCTTCTGTGCCCTTGCTAACACTGCAAGACTGTTTGGTAACACTGCAAATAGCTTCACCAAAGCATCACCGCCTTACTCTCCAAATGCCCCCTAGACCCCTTTTTATACTACTCTCGTTGGTAAACCAACGACCAAGATTAAATCAAACCAACGGCTGAGATTAAGACAACTCAACAGCCAATAATAAAATTGGTTGCAAGGTGTCCAAAAGGGAATCTCTAAAATTAGTAAATAATAACCATTTACTAATTTTTTTTGGCAAGTGGACAAACAACTGTCCAAACCACCCATAAATACAACCGCTATTCATAGATAAGGACGAACAGCTATCCAAGGTACCCATAAATAGTGCTGCTATTTCCGGGTCAGAACTAAAAAAGATCCTTAACCAAATCTCAAGATAACCAAATAACAACTTTCAATGATGTGTGATTGTTGCAACAATCTCTCAAACTGGAAGATAGGAACAAAATGAAAAATAAATGCCTTGGTTGATGCAAGATTCTAAAGAACCCAAGATACTTTTGTAGTAGACACATGGGGTAAATAAGACCAAATTCTCCTACATTTGGAATGTTAAGTAACCAATGTTGAATCAAAAAGATCCAACTCATATTGAGAAATACATGACGGACCCTCAAATGATTTGTCCTTCTATTTCACCAAGTATTTTATGTAGAATTTATCTCTAGTACTTCTGCAAATCCTATTATCTATAAATTTCTAAATTCATTTAATTAGCTTCTTAGTATCTTCTTTTTATGCATTTACCTCTTCATCTAATTCATGATACTCATATAAGTTTAAAATGTTGAAGATAGGAGATATATCTATATTAATCAATAACTAAACTTCATATGCATTACCACTATCAAACATCTTCAAAATCTTGTATAGTTCAAACTTCCTCACCCTCAGTTTTCTATATGTTCCAACAAGAAACCTTAGCCTATTTTTCTTCACATGAGTCATTACTTCATCAACATATTCTATTGTCTTCTTATATATTTGATTACTCCTCTCCAAATTTTATTTTGCTTCACCATGAAAAGTCATCACAAATATGCATATATCTCTCTTTTGTCACTTATGTTCTCTTATGAACCAAGTGTCTTCAAATCTTTAAAAAATTTAGGATGCATGCCTATAACAATCTGAAAAGGTAAGGCAAGAGCCTACACCACAATGGTAAACTATGAGCCTCTTATCTGGGAGGCCTTGAGTTCAAATCTACTCAAATTAAATAAATAAGTAATAACTAATTAATGAAAAAAAAACATAATTAATCTTGGCCTCTTACTATTTGAAAGAAAAAACAATCTAAGAAGGCCTTTTACGTGTTCTCATATTCACTAGATTATTATATGTAAACCATGCTCTCTTAATGACTAATCATCTCAACTAAGTATTTTTCTAAAATTACTAAGTAAATTATAAGCTTAGTTTTGATATTTAACCTCTTACAAGTCATTAAAAGAATAATAGGTAGTTAATGTAAATTATTCATTATTTGAAATTCACTTCTAAGTTTCATTTATTTTTAAAAATGGCCTACACACAAAATGAACTTTATTAACATAGACATACATGTGTTATGGTGTATAATATATGGTTTAAAATATTAGATTTAGGGTACAAAGTTTATGCTACATATTTTTAGGTTACATCTATGGGGAGAATAAGTTTGATTAGATCTATCCACATGGCCTTTAATATAAAGATATATTTGAAGTATAGTAGATCACTAGAGGGTATGCAAGGAGGACACTCTTTCTAACTATGTTAGTAATAAATAGGATATCATTATCAAGAAAGAAAGAAACCCTTCAATTTATTTACGTATTTATTTGGTTATAAAACTTAAAATATTAATAATTTATCTTTAATGGATTGAAAGAAAGGTTTCACTATAATAATCTCCATAAGAAATGAAGTTCGTACATGAACATTTGACCATTCATCAAAGTCTTATTTAAACCATTTAAATGTTATTAAAAGAAAGCTAAGATTATAAGAAATGAATGGAATGTCAAATTAAATAATGATAGTTTCATCATCATAAGACATTCTCATCTTGGAATGCCTTTGTTGTAGAATTCAATATTGTAAGCCTCAACATAAATTCATTCATTGATAAACCTACAATAATACTTTATAAACCTAGGATAATACTTTATAGAAGATTAAGCTTTATTGAGTTCAATAGAGTTGCAAAAACCATATTACTCACTTAACCACTATATGATTCTATGTTTAACACTTATTTTTCTAGTTAATGTATATTCATTAAAAAAGAACTCTTAAATAAAAATATTTAGAAAATGAAAGATAGGTCATCTAGATTTTTATTTTTAATATTATTAAAAATATTAGTAAGACATAAGTAATGAAGTATTTATACCTCCAAATTTTATATTTAGATGTATATCATGACACATACAAAGTAATTATATGATGAATAATACACTTACACCACTGACATTTATCATCAAAAGTATATTATTGAGAGAAAAAAATCTATGTTTAATAAAATAGTTTGATAAAAAAAATTAAAATATATAGTTTATATTAGATTTTAAAAGTTATCAAAATCAAAGAAAATAAATAACTGACAAGAAATTTTTTTTTACCTAGAATTAATTGTGATCAATTTTCATCATGTTGATTGATTAGAAAAATAATGAATTTGAGATTTTGATGTGAGATAAAGGTCATGAGAAAATGACAAATGTAATCAAATAATTTTACAATTGCAATAGAGGTCACATGTAGCTTCATTCAAGATTATGTCATTTACACCTCCAAATTTTAATGGTGCATCAAAATATTATGATTAATGTTATCTTCTAAAACATACTAACCACTTTTCTATCATTTATTGAGCTAGTGGTTGTGTTCTAAATCACAAAAGGACTTCATATAGGCAAAGAGAAGAACGTCAACTCTATTCATAATAGTCAAGTAATTTTTTCAATACATCCTATGTACATATACATTTCTTACTACAACTAATGTAACTAAGATTAGCACCAATAAGTGATCTTTTAATTAATTTAAGATGATATTCATGATTTATACTCTTAAAATTTCAATTCAAAATTTTGATAAATAAATTAATAAAATGGCAAATGAAAATTAAACGTATGTAGCGAAAATGTAAAATTTGAAGTCATAAACAATCAAAACTAGAGATATAACTAAGGATAAGGTTACCAGACTGTGAGCTGGCTGATATTGTTAGTCCTTATTTTTTTTTGCAACCTTTGTCTGCTGCTCTTCTTTTTTTGTAAATTTTTTTTTCAGCTTTCTTCAATAAAAAAAAAACACTTAGAGACATAACTAAGGATAAGGTTATGAAGAATTTTTTTTTTAAAGATGATGAATATATGTGGTAGATTTATATGCGAGGGTATTTCTTGTGACAATTTGAATATGATCAATATCAGTCAACTAAAGCCGATAAAATAACCATAAAAATCATGTGACGTTGATGACGGGTTCTATCATCAACGTGACCAACTTCTTTCATATCTTAAGACGTCGTCAATTTTAACGTGACAAACAATCATCGTCAACAATCTGTTTACTATTTTGTTTTCTTTGCATGTGAAATGTTTAAGATGTAGTTCAGAACTCTATTGAAAGTGAAGTTTCTTGGAATATTTTGTTGTTGGCGGCAAAGCAGTCCAAATCTTCTTACAGATTTCATATTTTGATGGTGATTTCCGTCATCGCTTAAATCTCGGAGGAATATATTACTGGTAATCTTTGAATATGCCTTTTAATCAACATCAATTCATAATCAATTGTAAATACTGATTTCAGAATTGTGGGAGATACGCATAAAACTGACAAGACTGTCTCGCTAGCGTATGTAATCAGTATTTCAAAATTTCTGGGAAGACATCTCTGAGTAGAGTATTGTGGAATATTGGAATATCAAATGACTTTCACTAAGACAGGTGGCGATGATTTTCATTTAAAAGTGATCTTACTTTTTTAGTTAACATACTCGTCATTGGATTTTCCAAAAGTAATCTTACTTTTTAGTTAACATCCTCGTCATTGGATTTTCCATTCTTGGTGAGAGCGACTTCTACCCAACACATTTATTGTAGTAATTGAATTTACTATGCAAATTTTATTTGGTTACAATATGATATTTAAATTATGAGTTTCTAGATATTATTGTAATCATTGAGTCTAATTTTACAATTAGGAATGCACAATGTTAGGGTTTGTATGGTTTGTTTATAAAATCATTTGTATCTATTGTCTATCATTTCATATTTATTGCAGGATATTGTTTAGGTTATAATGGCCTCGACCTTCTATGGCCCAACAGTTATTGCTCATGCTAGAGCTACTGCTATTGGTGCAAATGGCTCCTCCAAGAAAACATCCATGCAAGTTCCTCCCCAAGGTGTTTCACGATGTATTTTCTAGATAGATATTGTGCTTAATGTGAAAGATTTTGGTATGACTTGTGCATGGCCTGAACATCAAACCTTAATAGCCTATTTCGTTGGTTGCACTCCTTCTAAAAGCATGCTTTGAGTGTGGGTTTCCAAAGTGTGGACCCCTTAGGGTGTCCATCTTGAGGGGATTCAGAATCTCACCCATGGCTTTTTCTTGTTCCATTTTGGTAACCCTAGCTAGGCTAAACATGTGTTGACCCATGGTCCTTGATCTATTAGGTCTTTCCTTCTAGTTTTTAGCATTGGTCTCAAGATTTTATTATCTTCGAAGGTTGCAAGCTTAAGGTCCTAGTTTGGGTTGAGTCCTCTATTCTCCCAATACCATGATGACCATTTTTGCAAGCTATTGAGCAAACTATCAGTAAGGCAATTTTCCTTGAACCTGACAAAATTTTCAATGCTCACCCTTAGTGTAGGGTTTGTGTGGAGGTTGACCTCCCTTGGGACCTTAAGGAAATACCACGTTCACCTAGAAGGTGCTTTACCTCAATCTTCTAAACACTTTCTACCGCTGCCAATCTATTGAGCACAAGATTAGAGATTTTCCCTTTATCAAGCATAACAAGCAACTTGCCAAAGAGGTTAAGCCCAGTGAGGTTGTGGAAAAAGATGAATGGACTACAATTGTTAAGAAGGGTAAAAGCAACACTGTTTCGAGAGTAGGTCCCTTCCTAGATAATGGTCACGTTTCCTCTAGCATAGCACTACCAATTTCTCTAGTTCCTTTTCTTATGTTGAAACCTTTTCAAAACTTTGAGTCTCAAGGGGTGATGGATTTTGTTGGTTCAGAACCTTGGGCCACCTAGGTCCATGCACTACAATAAGCTTCCATGATTTCTACATAGACCCTTCACTGTTCTTGCAGCCTAGATGGTCAAAGTGATCATTCCAATGGTGAGGAGAAAAGGAGGATCATTGCCCTTGGAGATCCCTTTTCTTGACTCTTTCAACATGTTTTTTCATAATATTTTATCATCTCTTAGGGATGATGTTGACATTCAAGATTTTGATTGATGAATTTTCTATCATGGAATGTGTGGGGGCTAATAAATCTCCCTCAAAAATACATTCTTCATGATAGGTTCAATGTAGGCTTGATAACATGGATTTCCTTTGTCTTCAAGAGATCAAAATTGCTAGATCTCTACTCAACATAGCTTGCCATGTGATTTTGGCTAGATAGTAGCATACTTTATTCCTAGCATAAAACTGGATGAGGTGGTGTTGTTACTCTTCTCTCACCTCATTTAATTTTCTTTGTTATTTTGCATGTTATTGATCCCATGTAGTGAATGGTTTGGATTTTGTTCTCTTTTTAGAATCATTCTTTTGGCATTGCTAATGTTTATGCTTCCAATGATGTGGTTGATCATCTGCAACTACCACTTGGGTTTTCTATGAGGATTTCAACATGGCTAAGCTAACTACTAACAAAGAAGGTCTTTTTCCTTTTGCATGGCCAAATGGTGAGAGAGAATCCTGGTTTTACATGCATAATAAATTGGGCCTTTTTTATCCCAATACTAACCACCACCATCCTTGTGGGGTTTGACATACCTCGTTCAACTTTTGAGCTAGTTCTGACAAGGATTTTATAAGGCTTGATCATGCCATGATCACAACTCAATATTTCCTTTCATTTTTGAAGATAGGGAATTCCCCATCACTCCACTAATAGATGTGACTCTCTGTAACCATTTTCCCATTTCTTTCTCCATCATTCACTAAACAACTCACCTCCATACTTGCAAAACATAATTTATTTGAACACATCTTTATTGGCTCATTCCCTCACCTCTTCTCATATCTTACATATCTATAATATTAAGCCTTGAATCCATACATATTTTGGGTGGATACAATGGTCGAATGACACCATCACCCACATTGCAAGGTTTCTTTGCATTTATGGTAGACATTGGGCCAATTAGCATCGGATATCTTTTGAGGCTACGACTAAAAATCCTTTTTGTTCCTATGAAGCTCTTTCCATGAATCCTTTCAATATGAATCTAAAAATATGGTTCGCCACCCTTCATCACCATATACAAGTTGGAGATATGTACACTGCTCGCAGAGCTTAGATCAAGCCCCATCTCAATTGGTTGAATGTTGGTGATCAAGCTTCAAAGAAGTTTTCTTAGACTCCCTAAGCTTTTCATTCCTTAATAGCTATTAAGAGAATCAAGGAAGGTCAACATACTCTATGTGATCTTCTAGATATTCTCTAGGCCTTTGTACACCACTACAAGAAGGTTTTTATTATGCAAGTCAATTCTGTCACACATGACCATGCCTTGCAAACCTAGACTTTAGTTACACTAAAAAGCTTGCACTTGAGAAACATACTTTTTGTGAGAAAATGCTTAGACTTGTTGATACTAAGTAGGTATTCTTATTTATGGTGAATAACAAATCTCCTAGATGTGATGGCTTTCCTTGTGAATTCTGTAGAAGTATCTCTGACACCATTAGCCCTAATTTGCACACAGTCTATCTTGAAGTATTTTAGTCATAATCACTTGGGAGCATAATTAAAAAATGCCATATTAAATTCATATTTATGTCTAGAGACTCTAAGGATATCTGCAATTGGTGACCAATCACCCTCCTTAATGTATCTTACAAGATCATTGCCAAGACCCTCTTCCTTAAGATCTCACACCTATTGTTGTAGATTCACATCCTGAGAATACTAGCTTTATTAAGTCTAGATATATTCTAGATAGTATCATTTTGGTATGGGAAGGCATGGAATGAGCCCATTAATCAAAATAGTAGGCTATTTTCCTCAAAATTGACTTTTCCAAATCTCATGATTATATTGAATGGCCCTTTGTATTGGCTATGTTATAAGCTTTGTGGTTTGGTCCTATTTTTATTATTTCAATGCAAATTCTTTTTGGGGATGCCTCTAGGTGCATCACCATTAATGGATGTCAATATAAGGCTTTTGGGCTCTTCAAATCTATTCATCAGGTGTGCACTTTTGCACCTTTCTTATATGTGCTACTTGTTGAATGGTTTGGTTAGTTTCTTACTAATGTCCTATTAGCACAATAGGTGCAAGGCATTTTTCTCCCTGACACCTTTGAGTAGTTGGTCTATGGGAAAAACATTTATGATTCCTTTCTCACTCTCCTTGAGGAGGAAAACATTTCCAATGCATTATAGTGTCTAGATAATTGTTGCCTTCCTTTTGGCTTAGCTATTTAATGGTAGAAGACTCTATGTTACAGTCAATCCTCCTTGCCTAGCCCTACCTGGCTTGCCTAGTTCCAATGGAATTGGATTCAACATGGGAAGGTCTTTTTATTTCTTTGCATACTTTTTTCCTTCTAAGATTTCCTAGTGGAGCTTTGGAATGTGGTCTTGGATAGGATTGAGAAGAAGATGGAGTATTGGATTACCAAACCTCTTTTCTTGGCTGGAAAATTTAGATTTGTTCCAAAGTGTTATTTGCCACCCATCTTTACTACTCATCTTGTCAAGAATCTTGGAAGGCCTCCTACCTTAAGCTTGAGTTCTTGTTGCATGACTTTATCCTAACTTTAGAGGCCCCCCGTCCAGGGTTCCATAAAGTGGTGTGGGATTTTTGCTATCTACCTAAAGAGTAAGGGGGCCTCAACCTGCTTTTACCTAGAAGCAAGGTATTTCCTTCTGTGCTAACTGGTTCATCCATGTTTTCTCTAGTAATGAAGCCTAGAAAATCCTTTTACAACACTTTATCTCTTTAGTGTTTCAAGTTAATTGGCCTACTTGGAAGGAGATGGGTTTTCAAACTCTTTTGATCACTCCTAAACTAGTTCAAATTTAGAGAACCTTTGTTTCAGAAAGAATTTGGAAATCCTTGGAAGCCATCAAGCCTTGGCTTTGTTAGGCTAGAAATGGGTTCAGTTATGGCCTCTTTATGACCCAAAAAAACTTATGGTATTCTCCCTTTTTTATTGTTCAAGATATCCCTTTGGAAAAAGTCTACTGGGGTAGCATGTTGTATTTTTTCAAACATGGGATTAGGACTCCTAATGGTCTCTTTTCTACAGTCACCATGAACCTTTACTCATGGGAAGATATGTAGGTGTAGTTTCATATTTCCTGTCCAAATCAGCATACATTTGATCTTCTATTTTCCACAGTGCCCCCACATCTCTTACACAAGCTGGGTGTTTAGTCTATTAAACCTTGGTCAAGGGATTAGAAATGCTATCCTACCACTCCTATGACTAGATATAAAACCAAGTTGGGTTAGTAGTAGTTGGTTCATCACTTTCTTATGTTGGATACACTCAACCAACTCTAGAATTTGAATTCTTCTTAGTAGACTTGGTGTCATAGTGATGAAGGGTGCTCCTATTAATACCATATACACACAATAGAAATAAAGAAACAACAACAAATGCGAGAACAAAATATGGACTTCTTATTATCACCACAAATGGGGAATTACAAAATTAATATGTATAATATGATATCCCATATAGGTGCCTTCATTATAGTAATATGCAAGACTAAGCTATGAACTACCACCCAGAGCTGTCCTAGAAAATGTTTAGGCCTTTCTTAAATGGAAAATTTTATACCACTCAAGAAGGTTCTAGACAATGAAACTTAATACTTAGGGTCAACAGACCCTAACAATACATATAGATTCGGCCAAATACATCTTTGAAAATTATTTTAGATATTTTAGGTATCCCAACTTTGGAAGGCCACAACTCTCAAATTGTTGCTTTGATTGGCTATTATAGCCACTTTTTGAAAATGCCAACTCATAATCTATAGGCTTGGAACTACTAAAGTGCTCTTCTATCAAGTTTTTGGACCTCATCCAAGCACTCTAAGGTCTCTAACATTGAGCTTGAAGATTTTTCTACAAATATTTCCATCAAGAATCTGCAATTACTTCTCTAATACTTAAGTTGGAGAAATGATATTTTTACTATAGGCTTATACTTAAACTATCTCTTCGAATCTTCGTATAGAAAATGAGAACATTCCAAGCTCATATGAAAAACTTACTAAAAATAAAATGTTTCAAAAAATAGAAACCCCCATATCTACTTGTCCTTATTATAAATAGAAAATACTAAAATATTATTATTTTTTGGTGATGGAAGATTGCTGTTACACCCAAGATGCTCCTGCATTAGGTCCACCTGGGATAATTTGAGAATTAGCTCCATCACATCTCAGGTATTCAGAGGAAAAATAAGATGGTTAACCTCCTCCCTTGATAGCTATTATGAATCTTCTTTTGGCCTCCCTTTCCATTTGACCAAATATTCCTCATAGGTTTTGTTCCTTGTACTTTTTCCAACATGATTACATAGTATCTCCTCAATCTTTTCTGTAGCCGAACTAGCTGTTGTAACATTCCACTATGCTTTTGTAACTTCATCTCCATCACCTCCTTCATAATACTCTATCAAATCTAAAATATTAAATTTTGGTGAAATATTCAATTCAATAGGCAACTCCACTTCATAAGTAGTTCCAAAATCATGCCTTTTCACTATCTTGTATGGTCCAAACTTCTTCATCTTTAGCTTATTATATGTACCCACTAGAAAATTCTCCTTTCTCAAATGAACCATGACTTCACCTCCAATCTAAAATTCCTTATACCTCATTTTCACATCTTACTTAGCCTTACACTATGTATTCATCTTTGTGATGTGCTTCCTCACCTCTTTACAGATGTTCTTCAAATGTTCAACAAATTCTTTAATTTAGCACTACTTATCTCTCCTTTATCCAACTGCCACAATTTAGAAGCATTTTCTAGGGCTACTCCCATATACAATCTAGAATAGTGATTTAGTATTATTCTTGTTGGAAAAATTATTATATACAAATTATATATGTGGTAAAATCATATCCCATCCTTTTAGCTTGTGTTCAAAAACATCTTAGCAATTTTTCTGAACTCCTATTCCCCAGTTCTATTTGTCCATCAATCTATGGATGATGTAATGAACTTAACTTCAACTTCATCTTCAATTTCTTCCATAATGTATGCCAGAAATACCCAACAAATTTGATATATCAATCTAAAACTATTGTCTTTGGCAGACCATGCATTCTCACCACTTCTCTGAAAAACAACTCTATTGCATGAACATCATTAGTCTTTTTACAAGGAATAAAATGTGTTATCTTTGAAAACCTGTCAACCACCACAAAAATAGAATCATGCCCATTTTCTATCATTGGTAATCTAAAAAAAAATCCATTGTGACATCCTCCCATTGCTTCTCTGGTATAGGTAATGGCTGATACAACCCTATATTCCACTTTGCTCCTTTTTCCATATGACATACTCTACAACTCTATACAAACTTCTTCACATCTTCTTGTAAATATGGCTAGTAATTATATTTTTAGCAATCAAAGCTATGGTTTTATCTCTACCAAAATGTTTAGCCAATCCTCCACTATGCTTCTTGTTGATGAGATTCTCTCTCATTGAAAATCTGGGAATGCACAACTAGATTCCTTTGAACAATATACTATCTTGAATCATGAAAACCAACCTCTTTGTCCTATCAACTATAACAAGTTCTATACAAGACTTTTGTACTTCATCAAAATTAGGATCATCTAGATACAAAGTACTAAGTTCCTTGAACCCAACCACCTCTAATTGTATTTCTATCAATAAAAGTTGCCATCTACTAAGAGCATCTTAACCTTTGTTAGACTTCCCACTCCTATGCTTTAAAATAAATGTATAACTATCCAAAAACTCAATCCAGTTCAAATGCCTTTGATTTAATTTTCCTTGACTATTTAACTATTGCAAAGCTTGATGATCAGTATACAAAAAAAACTCTTTGGGCAGAAGATAGTGTCTCCACTTCTTCAATTCTTGAACTATAGCATAAAATTTCTTATCGTAAATAGAATATATGTATATGTATATGTATATGTATGTGTATGTATGTATGTATGTATGTATATGTATATGTATATGTATATTGTCACTCAACTTCTCACCAAAATAAGAAACAAGTCTACCTTCTTGGCTTAATAAAACTTCTATTGTAGTACCACTAGCATCATAGTCTACTTGAAACACCTTGTTAAAATTTGGAATTGCTAAAATAGGTTGCTCAGTAACTTTTTGTTTCAACAAATTAAAAATCTTATCTACTACTATAGTACACTTATATTCTTACCTAACCCCTCTCATTTTTTTTTTCAAGGGTCCACAAATATTGCTAAATCTTCTGTTGAATGTTTCGTAAAAACTATCTAGTCCATGAAAAGATCTTACCTCCATCACACTCCTTGGAGTAGGTCATTCAAGGATAGCCTTCACTTTCTCTAGGTCCATTTTGAGACCTTTTGTTGATGCTACAAATCCTAGATACATCAACTCCTTCTCTATAAAACTATACTTCTTCAGGTTTATCATTGGCTTTTCTTCCCTCAACTTTTCAAACACCTTGTGGGTATGAATCTGAAATGTCCCTTTCCTGATTTTTCATGATATTTCCAACCTCTAATCAAATTTTCAAGATCAAACAACTAATATCACAAAGATCCACCAAATTCACTAGAAACCCCAAATCGGGTATGCCAGAAATTGTGCCAAAAGTTTCACAGCTTCACCTATTATTAATAATTCTAAAAGTGGACATTTTTACAGAAATTTCAGCAGCATAATAGCCTAAAAAATGACATTTCTAGATCTGTATAGCCTTTACACAACAGTTCTCAAATGTAGGACAAAAACTATGCTCATTGGGCTCCCCAAATTAACACAAAAATGCCCAGAAACACCACAAAACACTTATAATCTATCTCAAAAGTTTAATCATGTCCCAATACATATATTCAGCTCTATCTTAACACCTTAAAGTCTTAAATACAGCAGCAACCCAAACTGATATGAAATACTCAATCTGAAAACACCAAACTCATACAAAAAACACACCCGAAAATCCACAAATCTGCACTATTTACCACAAAGGCAAACTCTGTATGAGCATGTACATGGAATGGATTCAAACTCCCATCCTTAGCCTTCTTGGAAACCTACAAACTCCCATTCTTGGGTCTCCCTGGAAACTTGCAAACTCCCGTTCTTGGGTCTCCTTCTCCACAGGTTTGGCAGCCTCTGAAGAATAAGAAAGAATGAGCAAAAATCAAGTTCTAGAATCTGCCCAAAATGCCTCCAAAACCCTTAAAAGAGGGCATAATCATAACTCACGTCCAAGAGAGGTTAATAAAACATATTTTAATAATAATTTTCATTTATTAGTCCAACGGTTTCCAAAGATTAACCCCCTTTTTCCGAAACTTCACTTTCTTGGGCCTGCTTGCCTTAGCAAAGATTATTATTTTTTAATTATTTGAAAAGGGGACATGACAAGTCCTCCCCTCCCAAACATTGCTTGTCCTCAAGCAATGGCTGAACAATAAACCAATCAATCCACCTGGATCCCAAATGTAGTCATCAACTATACTATTACCAATTAACACAGGCTCCTGCAATATCCTCTACAATATGACCAAGAGGAATCCATAATCAAACTGACAATTATAGCTCAACCAAACTCCAAAATCACCACTACCAACATTGTAAATACCATCAACGCATCTCCTTGGCCTATATGGAATGTACAATCCAACTCTGCAACAATGGTGAATGCTCTCGAATGAAATTGTACCAAGTATGGAGAATCCACACATTGTACAACTCCTGTAGTCAACACAACTCTGCAAATCACTGGCCACTATCTCATAACCATAACTCCCATGCACTGCTAATGGTGAAAAGACATTACAAGATAAAGAGTAAGAAATGGAATCCAAACCAAATTTTCCTGCCATCAACTCCTCAAAACAAGGATCAAATGGTAACTAATGTACATACCCTGCAATATAATGTTGATTAAAAAACCAACCTCAGTCAACAGCTCACCATGAACAAATGAAACAACCCATTGTGACTGATCACTAGCTAAGTCAGGAGATGTCATAGCCAAAGGAGTAGAATCAATAACAACACCCACTAAAGCATCACTCCCAAACTCCTGCTCTAAGTCACATATTATCAAGCTATCAACTGCAGAACCTATCAACATGTAGTGCCCATCATGACTCTCATCCCGAGGTGTCAAACTATCCCATAACTGATGATAAGCACTAGGAACCAAATTACATCTCTGTATCATCATCTCATCAACATGGTCATCAAAGGTAAATTGATGAGCATACCTCACAATGAAATGCTGAAAGAATGTGCCAATCTCAGTCAGTGGCTCAGACTACAATCCAATCTCAGTCAGTGGCTCAGACTACAATCCAGATGTAACTAACTGCAATCGATCACTAACCAAGTTGGAACTGACTACTACCTCTGAAGTCATCACCAAGGGAGTAGTATTACTATCAAGAACCATGCCAACTATCGGTTCACCAACATCACACATGGTCTTTGATACAACATCTCTAGTCTTCGTACCATTAGTGCTAGAGGTCGACACCATGTCAGGCATACCACAAAAATCTGCTACAACACCCAACTCAACTAAACTTGACTCTAGTTGGAATGAACCTGATATGCCAATGTTAGTATCAAGGATGGATTCATTCCCATCTCCACTTTCTCTAACAATCTCGGCCATGGTCATCCTCAGATCACCAAACACCATAGCTTGTGACTGTATAGAATCAAGTGAAGACTGTAGTCGCTCTAACTCCATGGTCACCTTAGCCAAATGAAACTATGACTCCTTGAAAGCCAACTGTGTACTCTCAAGAATTTCAGAAGTCACCTCAAGCTACTCAGTAAGCTCACTCACCTCATCTTCCTTGGCCAACAATACATCATATGCTGTATTGCCCCACTCCATAAGATAATCTCTATCAGCTACCAACTGCATATAATTCTGTCTCAAAATCTGAATAGCCTCCCATAAAGAGTGGATCTCTGTCAAGGAAATATAACTACCTTCCTGCTCATCACTACTAGGAGAACCCCATCCATAAACTGCTAACAACTGACAAGCAGCATCAAAATGCTGGCAAGTGATAGCAATGTCTTGGTCACTAACTCTTAATTGATTAGACACATGATCTCACTGGCTTGACTATCTCCTACAAAACTCCTCTGATGCACTGTCTAAAGGAGTATCCTCAAAGTTACTAGTCTCTAGAGTATTACCATCCATATCTTGTGAATCAAATCTAAAGCTCATATCAACATACGGAGTATCAAAGACATTAGCATTGCTGTCCAACTCCTCTATACCCAAGGAAACTAAGTCTTCAAAACTGCCCACTGCATCCTCTTGGATGTCATCAATGCCAATATGATCCTGGGACTCATCTATATACACTGCCAAATATGAAATATCTTCAACACATTCCAACAAGTATGGTCAACTGGATATATGAACAAAGCCCAACATCGGTGTATAAAAACTAATACCAACATCAAACAAGATACTGGCACAAGAAAAGACAAAACCATGTAATCTGCTAATCAAATCCATGATAGCACCCAAACAATCACTGCTACCAAAAAGTGTTAAAGATTTACAGTCAACTGAACCCCAAATGCCAATATAACAATCTCGAGTCCATATCTATAAACTAGAATCAGCTGGTAACTCAAGAAAAATCCTCACTTGAGTAATATGACCAATACCAACTAACTCCACATACCTGTCATGATGAGATAATGTAGTCACAATATTGTCTTCACTCACCTTCAACTGGCAGGATAAATCATGTGAAGTACTACTAACCTCAACCTCATGTGACGAAGCATCTAACTGTGCCTAGTACTCTCTCTTAGAAAATTCATGAATGCTCAATGTCTTCTCATCTCCACCAAGTATCTCACCATCATGCACAACAACATCCTCATAATCATCATCCTTGAGGTCAAATCTATCTATCACTCTTTGACTAAAATCATCAAATGTAGTTATCTGATCATGACCTTGAGTAGTCATTCCATGATACCACCAATCATAGGCTGCATCTTCCAAGTGTAGACTTGCAATTTGAACAACATCACTCTCCTTCATGGGGTTAAGTGTGAAGAAGGTCTGTAATTTTTGTAGCCATGCTCTAGCTGAAATTTTATTTGTTCCATCAAAAGTAGGTGCTATAAACTTGCTTATTTTATTTTTGAGCTCTCTTCCACTTATGTCATGCTCCCTTCTATACTCTTTCTTGGGCATGAAAGTGTTCATCATATCCACATATTCTCTAAAAGGAACCGAACTATGAAAGTCATCATCTAAGCCATTATAAGTAGCTCTTAATGTAATCAAGTTACATGTAACCTCTTCCATAGGATTAATGGTTGGATTTGTTACTGGTGGCTCATCTGCAAGCAAGAAAATAGTTTTGGTTGATTTATATGGTGTGGATTTCAGATTTCTTGGCTCCTCTGAAGTGCTCCCTTTCTCATTAATAGATGCAACTTCTTGTAATTTTTCTGTCAATATTCACAAAGCCTCTCTAGTTTCTGCCAAACTATCCACTATTTCCTTCTGAGTATCTTGGATGTCTTGGAAGAATTTCTTTGCCATCTCATGTGGATCAGCCATACTTTTCCCTTCCTTGGATTTTTTACTTTTACTTTCAATTGGAGGTTTGATCAAAATTTCTTTATTCTTTTCTCGCTGCAAATATCTTTTTTCTCTTTCACTTAGTTGCATGCAACCATAAATTTTGACATGCAACTGATTAGAAGCAACATGCAACCACCAAATTTACCAAGAACTAACATGAAAATGATTAGAAGTAGAATGAAACCATAAATTTTGACATGCAAGATTTGGGTAGTTATCAAAACTAACATGCAAGATCTGGGTAGTTGTCAAAACTAACATGCAAGATCTGGGTAGTTGTCAAAACTGACATGCAAGATTTGGGTAGTTGTCAAAACTGACATGCAAACTTCTACAGCCACCAAATTCACCAAGAACTAACATGAAAATGATTATAAGTAGAATGCAACCATAAATTTTGACATGCATCTGATTAGAAGCAACATGCAACCATAAATTATGACATGCAAGATCTAGGTAGTTGTCAAAACTGACATGAAAACTTCTACAAACCCTTAGGCTGGCAAGATCATGGCTCTGATACCACTGAAATGTCCCTTTTCTAATTTTTCATGATATTTCCAACCTCTAATCAGATTTTCAAGATCAAACAACTAATATCACAAAGATCCACCAAATTCACTAGAAACCCCAAATCGGGTATGCCAGAAATTGTGCCAAAAGTTTCACAGCTTCACCTATTATTAATAAATCTGAAATTCGACATTTTTAAAGAAATTTCAGCAGCATAATAGCCTACAAAATGAAATTTCCAGATCTGTATAGCCTTTACACAACAGTTCTCAAATGTAGGACAAAAACTATGCTCATCGGGCTCCCGAAATTAACACAAAAATGCCCAGAAACACCAAAAAACACTAATAATCTATCTCAAAAGTTTAATCACATCCCAATAAATATATTCAGCTCTATCTTAACACCTTAAATTCTGAAATACAGAAGCAACCCAAATTGATATGAAATACTCAATTTGAAAACACCAAACTCATACAAAAAACACACCCGAAAATCCACAAATCTGCACTATTCAGCACAAAGGCAAACTCTGTATGAGCATGCACATGGAATGGCTTCAAGCTCCCATCCTTAGCCTTCCTAGAAACTTGAAAAATCCCATTCTTGGGTCTCCCTAGAAACCTGCAAACTCTCGTTCTTGGGTCTCCTTCTCCATAGGTTTTGCAGCCTCTGAAGAATAACAAAGAATGAGCAAAAATCAAGTTCTGGAATCTGCCCAAAATGCCTCCAAACCCCTTAAAAGAGGGCATAATCATAACTCACATCCAAGAGAGGTTAATGAAACATATTTTAATGATAATTTTCATTCATTAGTCCAACGGTTTCCAAAGATTAACCCCCTTTTTTCGAAACTTCACTTTCTTGGGCCTGCTTGCCTTAGCAAAGATTATTATTTTTTAATTATTTGAAAAGGGGACATGATAGAATCAAATGCTCCTCCAATTTTTTATTAAAGATCAAAATATCATCTAGGTAAATAATGACAAACTTACCCAAAAAATCCTTTAGTACTTGATTCATGAGCCACATGAAAGTTATTGGTGCATTGGTTAGTGTAAAAGACATGACTAACCACACATATAGTCCTTCCCTTGTTTTGAAAATAGTCTTCCACTCATCACCTTCTTTGATACAAATCTAATGGCACCCACTCTTTAGATCTATCTTTGTAAAATACTCAGCTCCACTCAAACAATCCATAATATCATCCATCATTGGAAATGGATTTCTATACTTGATTCTAATCTTGTCAATAGTGCGAGAATCTATGCACATCCTTCATTCTCCATTCTTCTTTGGTGCTAACAGTTGGTAGAACACATGGACTTAGACTCTCTCAAATCAACCCCTTTTCCAACAATTTAAGAACTTGTATGTTCAACTCATAACTTTATCTTGGTGTCATTATGTATGGTGCCTTGTTTGGAAATTCGGCTCTTGGCACCAAATTGAGCTAGTGGCTAATCTTTCTCATTTATGGAAACCCATTAGGTACATTATCTAATACAATATTAGAAAAATCTTCCAACATATCTACAACTTCTATAGGCACCTCCTCTACTTCTTCTTTACTATCTTTTGGAATTATAGAAAAACACATATACCCATGCTTCATACCTTTGAGAAACTCTTTTTTATAAACAGAACATATTCTGGAAGCACTATATACCTTTTCTTCTTTCTCCTTCAATGGCTTCAACTTATGTTTCACTCCATCCTTGGTTAGAGTGTAGGTATTTGTTCACCCATCATATATAGTATGCCTATCAAACTACTATGGTGTACCAAACAACATATGACATATCTCCATAGGTATAATATCACAAAGTACCTCACGTTGTTAGCTTCCAATATTGAACTTCACTAAGCACTGCTCATTGACTATGACCTTGTGGTCATCTTGCACCCAAGAAATATAGTATGGACATGGGTGTTTTTGTCTCTTTAGCTTAAAATTGGTGACCATCATTTCTAACACCAGATTTTTAGTACTTCCACCATCAAAGAACACATCATAACACTTATATTCAAATCTACACTATGTGTGAAACAAGTTCCTTCTTTGATCAGGTTCATTCTCACCACTCAAAAAGACTCTTCTATTAACTAGGATCTCCTCTTTTAGCATCTCCATCAACATTTAGAAGTCTAGTTTGGCCTTGTGTTCTTCAATCTATCCTTCCTTTGTGCTAAGTACATTCAAATGCTCTATGCTCTTTTCTCCCATAGTGAAAACATTTCCCATGGAAGCCTCCTGTTCCAAATCCTTATCCTCTACCTCTTTCTCTCTAATCTCTATTTTTCTAATCATGGAAATGATTGTCCAATTGTTTCTCCTTTGGTTCTAACTGCTACTTCTAGCCTCATCCTTGTTCTTTTGATCATCATTATGGTCATCATAAGATCGTCCACTAGATCTTCCACCATGACCTCTTCCACTATTCTTGTTGTCAAACTTCTCGTTTAGTTTCCTCTCAACTCTTAGGAAAAAATAGTATGCCTCCTCAATACTATTCATTTGAACTAGACTTAGTTCATCCTAAATACTTTGCCTTAACCCATTAAGATAGCATGCAAATTTTTCATTTTTAGCATCTGCATGGCTGGTTTTAATGAGAACTCAATAGAACTCTTCAGTATATTCTTGAATAAATTTTCCTACTTGCTTCAACCCTTGCATTTTCTTCAACAAATCAAGCTCATAATCCGTAGGAATGAATTGTCATTTTATTTTAGCTAACATCTCATCCCATCTGGCAATTTTGTCCTTCCCTTTTCTATTTCACTCTAACTAAACTCTTGTCACCAGATCTCCATATGTCCCTTTAGTTTTTCCTTCACAAACTTTACCCTATTATGATCATCAATATCTTAATACTCAAAGTTCTTCTCCAATTCATTGATCTAATCAATCAACTTCTCTAGGTTAAGATTTCCTAAAAATGTTGGAACTTCAAACTTAGGTCTTTTTCTAATCTTGGAGATGGCCTTAAAAAGCCTTTCTTCCTCTTGGTTTAGAACTACCTCTGGGTCAGCATTTTCTTCTCCTTCATCCTCATCCTCAGTTGCATCTCTTATAGAAAAATTTATTCCTCTATGCATTTTTTCTTCCAATGATTGTATTTGTCTTTAGAGGGCTCTAAAACCCTAAGGTGTACTCCTACAACTCTTCCACCATGCTCTCTTTGTGGAGGCATTTTTGTGCTTTCATTGAAACCCTAGTGCAAATTACCTCACAATAGGTAATCTATCTACATGCTCAACCCAAACCATGGTCCTAATTAGAATTGCCTCATAGTTAGTGATCTATCAACACACTCAAGAGCACTAGCTCTAATACCACTTCATAAAGGGTGTTCCCCTTAATACCATAAGCACATAACAAAAATAAAGAAATAACAACAAATGCAAGAATATAATATGTACTTATTAGTTTTGTCAATGTGGAATTACAAAATTCACCGGTACAATAGGCTAACCGACATGGGTGCCTTCATTATAGTAATATGCAAGACTAAGCTATGAACTACCACCTAGAGTTGTATTAGACAATGTTCATACCTTTCTTAAATAGGCAATTTTATGCCACCTATGAAGTTTCTAGATGATAAGACTTAATACCTAAGGTTGATAGACCCTAACAATACATATAGAGTGCACCAAATATATCTTTGACAATTATTTTAGATATTTTTGGTAGCCCAACTTTGGAAGGCCATAACTCTTGAACCATTCCTTTAATTGACTATTATAACGACTTTTCAGAAATGCCAGCTTCTGCTCTACAACCTCAAAACTATGCAAGTAGCCTTTTATCAAGTGTTTGGACCTCATTCGAGCACTCCAATATCTCCAAATGTGAGCCTACATATCTTTCTAGAAATATTTCCACCAAAAATTCACAATAACTTCTCTAATACTTAAGTTGGAGCAATAATATTTTTATAGTTTCTTATAATTCTAAAATAAAGCTTTCTGTAGAAAATGAGAACAGTCCAAGCTTATATGAAAAACTTACTAAAAATAGCAAGTTCCCAGAAATAGTAACTCCCATTTCTATTAGCCCATATTAAAATTGAAAAGACTGAAATAAAAATATATTTGGGTGATGCAAGATTTCCCTTACACCTAGGATGCTCTTGCATCACATAGGTTTGCAACTTTGTGGCAAGCCATAACTGAACCAAAGACATTGCACTTTTCTTGGTGTGACCTTTTCCAAGAGTGGCCTTTGGGTCCTTGACTCTAACATTTGGGTATTCTTGACCCTAGGTGCCATTTTAATTGGTAGCCTCAGATGTTCCAACATATTTTCTAGCTTTGCAAACATGCCTAGCAATATTGACATTAGATTCATGACTCTTTCAAGCCTTTCTATCCAAAAGCTTTTTCTTGGCATATGATCTTACTAGGGGATTCACCTTGACTTCCCTGTTAGTACTCTCAAATGTAGCATGCTTGCAAAATGGAGATTTTATTCAGTATATTCAATGATAGAAATGTTGTTTTATTTTCTCATAGTTCTCTTGATATAAATATTTTAATGTATACTAAATCTTGAATGTGCAACAATGTAATAATGTATATTTAAGTATAAACTAATAAAGTGGCTATAGAAGTGGCCCAACTATAGGATCATTAGTCTCATTAGGGGAGTTCTCCTTATATGGTAATTAAGGTGCCATGTGATATTGTTTCTTGATATCATACGTCTCTTGATGGTTGTGAGCATGACTACAACTCTTCATCTCGCCCATCCCACACCCCTAGGTTATAAACTCCTTGTGGCTCCCCTAGTGGTAGTTTTTGAGGTCATTGAAACTCAATTTATCCTCCCTAGAGGCATTTCTAACTGGTCCTTAGTGGCTTCCCTTATTACTCCTACTCATGTGGGGCCTTCGTCCAATCTAGATCCTAAATGGTCTTTCCCCTGATTTGATCTAGAGATTTCACCTCCCAAGCAAGAGGGAGATAAAGATAAAGAGAAGAATGATTACGCTGTTGATTGGTGGGCTCCTCTTGAATGATTGTGAACCTCACCCCTTGGTTGGAAGTGTTTCTTTCTATTTTTTTTAATGAATAGTTAACTGTCTAATCGCTAGCTATTTGAACTCTCACATGGTGATCTTGTATCCACAAACCGTTTCCTTTGTGCATATGTAAATTTATATTTAAATTAATAGAAAGGGACCATTTATAAAAAAAAAATTACAATCAAATTAGTCGATTATATCAAAAAATTAATGTAATTATTATAGGCTATAATTATTTTTGACTTTACATGATTGTCTAAATCCCATTTTTCCTTAACCTTATTCATAAATCCTAATTTTACTAAGCTTAACAATTGATTTTCTCCACAAAAAATAGATGATTTTTAGCATGCAATAAAAATATTATTTTATACATAAAAAGTTGCACAGTTATTGTGCATTAATGACAATGTTTTTATCCTTATCTTATTTTATTTGAATATAAAAGTCTTTTGAATTTTCTTGTGACATGATAAATAATTGTATTATAGTAAATTTTATTATATAAAATTTATGGTTGGATAGTTCACTTGTATTTTATATTATTATCAAAATTAATATTAGAATGATAACCAACATCAATTCTTAGTTTTAATATTATAAAGTTAAAAATAAATATCTCTTATCTTTGTATTTTTCATTATTTTTAAATTTATTTCAGTTAATAAGTTTAAATAAAGCTTGAATTTTAATATTTGTATATTTATTTATAGAAAACACTATATAAGTATTTTAGTAATTATTTTATTTATTAATGTAATAGATTAGGTAAATTTTCCAAATTCAAATGATATCTTTAAAGTGCCATCGATTCCCTTCCTTATTTCATTTTTTCTTGTACCCCTCTCCTTCATCGAGAAGCATATGTTTTATATAAGTTGTAGATAAAATGACATAACAATTCCATGGCATATCTTCCCATTGAGTGATCAAATGTATGGCCCCCTTTTTCTTGTGTTATGTAAAAATTTAATATACACTTTATTTTATATTGTTTCATTTTTTCTAAAAAATTTATAATTATATATATCTTAAAACAATATAAGTTTTTTGCAAGAGCTTTGATGGATTCTATCCCTTTTCAAATTTGTCTTTCCATTTTACACTATAAATTTAAGTGCATTATATTTTATTTTGTGATGATTATAAATTAAATGTCTAAACTCTTTTAGATAAAAATAACTATTTGATTATAGGTTAATAATTCATATTAATATTTATTATATTGTATAAAATATTTTATTTATTTGTTCTAATAGATTACTTGATCAATTTTATCTTGTTTTATATAAGATTTATTCAAGAATATTTCATATCATTTATATGAGTTTTATTCAAGTATGTTTCTTCTCTTTGTTATTTCTACTTCTTATAGCTAGATACATTTTTCATTATATATGTTTAATTATTTCATCTTTCTTGCTATGCAAGTTGTAGATGTTGACTCCAAGTTATTTTTTAATTAAGATTTATTATCATTGTAATTATGTATGTTTATTAATTTTTAGTTTATTTTTCTAGGCTATGGTTAAGTTGTTATCTTATCTTTCTTTGTGTACTAAGAAAATCATTGTTCTCATTCTCATATCCCTAGCATGAAAAAAACCAAAATGTGAAGCTGGCTAAAAGCTTAAGCAAGATTGAGCTAATTTAAACTATCCTCTTTTTCCAAAATCTCAAACAATATCGAGAAGAAGATGAAAAATAAGAATACTCAAACCATTAATAAGGTTACACTCCTTTACAATGTCTTTGTTGACTCCACGTCATAGAAAAGAAATGCCCGTCAAAAAATTTACCTCTTCAGAAGTATTTGTTACCTCTGGTTTTACCGCCAAGAATTTAAATTTGAAGGTGTGGCTCATGCAGCGGTTAGTCTCGAATAAGTATTTTAATATTACAACATGCAAGTTTCTGGCCGTCAGATCTAAGCGGTACTGACGGTTGGTGCCATCGTGCTATAAGGGAAATGCGTAAATTTTATCATGGCGACATAGTGACCATCTGCCAGGTGGATCGAAAGGACCAAGTCTCACCAAGGATTGCCAGGTGTCATCCAAAGTGCGATGCAGTTGCAGACATGGTGCCGAGTGGGATGGGTCCAGTCGCAGATCGTAGAGTACGACAGGTCAGAAGTTTCATGGCGGGCAAATAGATTTCATGGCCCAGAGGTTTCAAAAAATGGCAAGGCGCCATGGCGCCAATGGAAAACCCATGCATTTTTCGATGGCGACATAGCGCCCAAATGAAAGGTTCACCGTGGCGAGGAATGATCAGGCAGATGGGTCTCATCAGTACTCTGCGGCACAATTTGTTAGCCCAGCGTCAGGATAGCGAATTGGATGGGGACAAGTGTAAATCTCAGGGCATGCTGTTAGTGGGCGCTGTGGCACTATGGGAATTTGGTCTCGATTTTTGCATAGCGACATGGTGCCTAGTTGACACGTGCTCGCTCTCTGGATCAGGTTTTGGGTTGCCAACTGGTGTTTCATCGTACCAAATAGGGAGGTGCCATGTGTATGAGTCAGTGCATAGTGTACAATAGGCCCAGTAGTCTCAGCACAAATGGCGAGTCTTCACGATCGTCGGATCCGCAAGGATCTACGACTGGCACTATCTCGTTATCGAGAGCTGCCTGGGAGTTAACGTCGGAGACGTAGCGCCCGTGCACCATGTGTCCTGGTGGAACCATGTTTCGTGCAGCTGGCGCAATAAGGATTAAGTGATCGTCTGACCAATAGGGAAGTGCCACATGTGCCGCGGGCCCAGTGATTTACAAGGGAAGGGGGTTATAGAATGACGAGTCTCCATGATCGTTGGATCGAGGCTGATCGACGATAGGTGTCATCGTGCTATGGCAAAGATGTGCGAGGTTTATGTTGGTGACATAGTGCGTTGTCGACATGTGTCTTGTCGGTGCAGTCGAGGATGGCGGTCGGCGGTTAGTGTAACCGTCATAGTCATGATAATATTCAAGGTGGCGTGGTTAGTCCAATGAAGGGTGGTCAACCGTGGGAGGACCTCTAGGTGGAAAAATAAAGGAATGCAATTGGCCTGCGTGGCCTAGTTGATGCATAAGGAGCCTGGTTGACCTTTTGACTTCGACGGATTCATGAACCAGGAAGTGAAGATAATCAATTTTGTCATGCGATATGATCTCCATGATCAGTCTCGACCTACCAGAGTAAATGTAAAACACAGAAAGACACTCCATCCATCCGCTGATCCATCTACTAGGTCAGAGCGCAGTTATGGCACCATTTTCAGTCTTCTCAGGACATTATTGGCGAAAGAGATCAAATTTTCTTGAGATTTTTTCCATGATTGTCTTCCACAGGACTTAATGGCAGGTAGTTGTAGGGTCATTTTAGTAGCAAAAGATCTCAGTTACGCCTGAACTATAAAGGAAGATTTTGTACATTTTGTAAGAGTCGACTCTTCCTGATTTTCTCTGCTGCTCCTTGCAGACTTGCAGTGTAAAAAATCCCTTTGTCTCTGAGCTAGAAAAAACATCTTGTATCATCTCTTTCAGCCATCAATGTGTACGTGTAGCATTTTGCCTCTCATTGATGTATTGTTGAGATCAGTGGTCTGCATACTGTATCTATCTTTGGCCTATTGAATAATATACAAGTGAAATCTTCTGTTCCTGGTGTTATTCAATTGGTCTCCTGATCTGTATGTGGCTATTGGTCGATATAAGTCTGAATGAATGTATGACCTTGAATGTTACCCTAGTTTCGGAGTGCATATATGGGCAAAAAATGAGTCTGAACACTCTGTTTTGGTGCATCACCACCTTAGATTAGACTAGGTAGATTTTCTTTAATGCTTTCTTTCTCCCTTTCCCTTCTGAGAATAGATAGGTGCGACCTGATAGTAAGAGGAAGCTGGCCTTCTCCAGAGACTCAACCTCGTAGTTCAAGTCCCACAGCTTGGAGGTTGTTTCCATGTTTCACTAGGTTGTCCTCGTGCATAGGCCTTGGACAAGGGTGCAAACCTAAGTGATAACAGTATTTAAAAACTAACAAAATGTTAAAAAGATGAGCCTTTTCATAGATATTGATAATCAAGAGGATTTGGATAACCCAAAGCTAACAACATTGAAGAATCTAAAAATGATGTGCATGCTTTTTGAGTGAGCAAAGGTCATTTTGTCTCTGAAAAAAGGAAAAGAAAGGATAAGTAGATTATGAAGGAAGTTGTCCCTGACACACATTTATTTTATGAGTTGGAAGAAGGGGATGAATTTCTACAAAGAACACAAAATATATACATTATTTTAAAGATTTTGAAGTGATTAATAAAGAAAAGAAGCAAAAATTGATCGATAATACCATGAACTCAAATCAGTTAGACAATATTATGAACATTCTATGTAACTCCCATGCTAAGGATTGTAATAAAACTCTAGATAACATACCACCTTTTTCTATTATGGAAGAGAAAATATTAGACCCTAAGCCTAAAAAATTAATTTCTTTTCCTATAGAAAAGAATCACCACTCTAAATGGTTCAACTATAATGTCTATTAATGACAAATATCATTTCACAAATGTCAATTATTCTTTCTATAGAGTGATTGATGAAATAATCAACATGTATCTATTTGGAGTTGTCTCAAGGAATAGAAGAATTAAGAGATTGGCAAAGAAAAGGAATAAGGAGTATAAAAGCAAGGAAGAACAACAAGGTGAGGATACTGAAAACTCGTAGAGAATGCTAAAAAAAATTCTAAGTAAAAGGATAAGATTATTAATTACAATGATAGTTAACTTATTTTATTGGATACATCCAATAAGTTGGGTCGTACATTAGGGAAAGTCTTTCCAGCCATAGAAATCTTGGTAGAAATAGGTGCCCATTTTGATAAATGTGGTATGCATTTGAGGCTTGGACACCTAATAATTATTTTTAAATAAATTTTTCATAATAGGTGTAGGCATTTTAAAAATAGATACTTATTTTCAAATATATATTCATTTTTTTTTTAAATGTGCAAATATTTTGAAATTTCAAAATAAAAACTACAAATAATTGACTATACATTATTACATTTACAAAACTGGTGTATGATTTTTAGCATGTATGTGTTATTTAAAATTTCAATTCAATAACCACCCTTTGCATTAGTTATGAGGTTGTTCTAAGCTTTTTCAAACCAAGCCTAGATGGCTTGGATCTACAAATTGATGGCTATGGCATTGGAACATATAAATGAAAGCCCATTCAACTTCTTAATATTTAAAATTCAAAAATGTTAGTTATAGGGGTCCAATTAATTTCACTACTTTTGCATTGTGTAAATAATCAAAATGGTACATAAAGTTCTAAGAGAAAGTTAAAAAATATATTTAATATTTTTTTGTTTCTCTGTTTTTAACAAAACAAATTTAATGACAAACCAACCTACACATACTTTTCTTAAATATTTAAAACAATAAAAAAATGAAATGTTTTGGTCTATTAATGGTACCTATATGGTTAAGAATTTTTAAATACACTTAACGCTCAATAGAAAAATAATAAAAAATAAACATTTTCATTACCTTTCTATCTTAGGTATCTTCCAACAAAATGATTTAAATAAATACTTTTATTTAGGTCAAAATACGGTGGTCATACATTTATGATGTGGTCTTAAAATAAGTTTTTGAAAAAAATCATGTTTATGATTTCCTACTCAAAATTAATTTCTACCATGCAAATATTTTAATAAATTACTTAGTTGAAAACTAGATTCCAAGCACTACATTTCTTAATAATGTGTTTCTTCTTAAGATTCAATCTTTAAATACTTTTATTTTTTACATCAATTTGGAGAAACTTTAGAAAATAGGAAAGGTACTTCCACTTTTTTCCTAAACATGTGACTTAATTTTTTCAAAATGATCAAGTTTTAATGCATTTCTTGGAGATACTCTATAGTTTGTTTGTAATAGTTTTAAAGATGAGATCTGTAATTTAGTTATTACAATGCATACACTAATAGTAATACAACTTTGTGAACTATAAATTTCTCCCTATGTAGGAAATCAAGCACATTAGTTATGTTAGTATCTCTAACTATTATTGTCTATTAGTGTTAACCACTTACTCATTTACAAGGTAGAGTCAGACGACCATCACTATGATTGAGTTACTCTATATAGGCCAAGTCATGTACATAAGAGAGTATGCATTGAGCTCTATAGGAGGCAAGTATGTATTCGTTTGTAGAGTATTTTCTATATGAGCTGAGCTCATTAGTGATTGAGTGAATTCAAAGTATACAAGTGTTGAGTTATATAGTGTGTGCTAAGATAAATACATGTCAAGCATCATAAGGGTCATATAAATCGAGCAATAGTAATTTTGATCATCAAGAAATAGTAAAGATCAAGCAATGTTGAATTTACATAAAAGTCAAGAATATAAATTTTTTAAGGGAAAACAATTATCAAGCCAAGTTGGAAGGAATATTTAGATTTTGTCAAGGTTTTTATTGAAAATTTATAGGATGTGGATAACAGATCCATATCTTGTGTGTTAAACAATCAAGATGAAGGGGCAAAATATGGAATCATCTAGAAAACTCTTTATGAAACTATTTAAATAGTGATGAACTTATCCTAGATTGAAAGCATGTGAAGTAAGAGGAAGAGTAGAGAGGTGTATGCATGTTAACAAGAAGTATTATGAAAAAGAAGGATTTATAATAGATTAGAAGTCAGTGAAGGGTTATGTTATCATATAACAAAGTAAGTGACCTAGTCAAGGTAGTGAAGTGAAAGAGAAAGACAAGCATGTCAGATCAAAGGAGAGGATCAGTTAGCAAGGAGAAGACTTGAAATCATCTTATAGAGAAAACTGAGACTTAGGTACTAAATCAGTTTTAATCAACTTGAATAAGGGTAAATCTCTTAATAGAGAGCTCTTGATAGATCTCTATAAATCTCTTAATAAGTCCTTACTTTGCTGTAAGTGTTAAATCCTCTAACAAGGTGATACCTAGTAGCCTCTTCAACTTTTAACATGGTAGAATCCTCATAGGGTAGATCATTCACATCTTTATGATCAAACATTTGAACCTTAACTGGTTAACTTTATTACTATAGTAGTGATGATTTGTGGGTGTCATCACCACACGAGTTTTACCTTCACCTTGGATGGTTTCTAGGTAACAATTTTTTATGCTGTGTTTTACTTTCACGCATCCGATTGATCAGATTTATATGTTAGAGAAGATCTATAGTACAAGTTTTACATGCACAAGTTATTAATAGGCGTGAATGAATTTTTCAAAATTTTAAAAATGTTATAGATTTTTATTCATGCCCCTCTTGCCCTACTTTGTATCTAGCTTATGATATTTATTACTCCATCAATCAACAAGTTACTATGGGATAAAAAGTGTATATGAAAAATGTTAGTATGCTAATAGAAACCAAATTTAAATAAAGCTTCTACAAACTAAACAAAATTCATAAACTTCAAGATAGACTAAGATGAGCTCTCAATTGAGAATATGAGCCATTAATGGGCTCTCTCAATAAGAAGCTCTCTTGTTGAGTGGATTTGTCTAAATAGCTAGGATGTATGCTCAAGCTTATGCTTCAAAAAGGGCTTCAAATGGAGTTGGAATTTGGGTGTGAGTGTATGGTTTTGATGTAAAATGGCTTCTTAAAATGGCATTATGACTTTACTTCATGGATTGTGTTATTTTGCAAAGGGGAAGGATCAAATTTATAGGCAAGAGGCTTGAGCGATTGAGGGCTAAGATGCAAGGATGGGAAAAAGCTCATGGAGGGCTCAGATTGCATGAGAGGAGAGCACATGGATTGTGCTTCCTTATAGCCAATTAGGGAGTGACACATCTCATAGGGTGAGAGGATGGAGCAAAGCGGAAGGATGAGTCAAAAAAGGAGGCTCAAGGGATAAAATCTTCATAAAGACCCTCATAATGACTTGTAAGAGCAATAAAAGGGCTTGGAAGAGTCATTTATGGCCTAGTGGGCTTCATAAAGTTTTATGGTTGAGATATTTTGAGTGAGATGAGAGAAATTTCGACTTGGGCTTGATTAGGAGGATTTTAAGCTTGCTTAGGATTGTGCAAATGATTAGAGGATGGATTAGGATGGTTTAGGATTAGCTTAGGGATAGGCAAGTGGATGGCATTTAATGAGGGTGGGTGAAGGAGGAGATATTTGTTAACTTTGGCTTGGGTTAGTAAGTTTTAACCCATGTTTAGGGAATGTGACAAGGTTAGGAGGGGATTAGGATTAGGTTTAAAGACATCTTCTAGAAGAGTCTAGACTTTGGATGAGGATAAAGACTTTCTAGAATAGTTTAGAATTTCCTAGGATGAGGATGAAGACTTTCTAGAAGAGTCTAGAACTTCTTAGGATGAGGATAAATTAGATTTTTAGGAAATAAATAAAGTTTTATTTATTTCAAGGGTTTGGGTTGAGGAGATATTTATTAAAACTTTTTTAATAAACATGAGGATTAATATTTAATCTTAATTAAATATTTTGAGTTGGGATTAGGGGTAGGAAATGATGGGATTAGCCTTTAATTAAAATTAAAGAAGGATTAGAAGATTTTGGAAGAAGTTAGTGGTCTTAAGGAAATTGGCCAAGTTTTTGGCAAAAAATAAATTTTTTATTTATTTTGGATTTTTTGGTCAATTTATTAATTCAATAATTAATAAATAAGGAAATAATGTTTAAATAAGAAAATAAAAAATACTTTATTTTCTAAAGGTTTTTAGGTGTCTGCAAAAAGTACTTAAATGGATTTTGTATTTCTATATGCCCAAGTACATATCTATCCACCTTATAGACCATGCTAGAGGACAAAATTTAGTATTAGATAGTGGTGTACAATAACTTGGATCTTTCAAACATAATATAAAAGTAGTGTAAGAATATTTTTTTATAAATAGAATATCTAAGTAAATTGTGAGGATAAGGGAAAATCAATTTTTATATTAAAATATATGTATATCATGATTCTATTCTACAATGACAAAGTGACACACCAATGTCATTAGATATGTAAAATCAAATATTCACTATTTAAGTATATGAAATAATATCATACTATTTTCATGTCTATCTAGATAAGCCTTAACTCAATATATTAGATTTTTTTTTTTTGAGATCATAATTTCAAGATGAAGATTCATTCTCATTCTCTAATGACTATGTTGTATGTATATCATGGTTATATGAAATGTTTGAAGAATTATCAGCCTACCTATATTCTGTGGATAATGAAATTGGTCATCTAAGGCCATGGGATTATGAAATATCATATTTACAGGTGAGTAACTAGGATGGTGATTTATACTAGGAACATGTTCACATCCATACACAGGATGACAATTACTACATCATGTGTGATATAGGGAATAGAAAAAAGGAGAGAGAGGATGATGATATTCTACTTGATAATCTTACCTCAAAAAAATGTATAGTATCACTATTGGTCCTTCTACTATGTAAATAGTACATAATCAGATAAAGGTTTGATGCTAATAGTCGTTGAGAACTAATGGATTTTATATTATATAATATAACACCTATCATTCTTCATAATATGTATTAATAAGAGGGATATGTACACACACACACACACACATTCATAGACATCCATTTTTCTTCTTTTATGCAATCATCTTTTATTTTCATCTACATTATTACACTTAGTAAAAAGTGGTATCATGAGATTTTTATATCTACATAATTTTAGGGATGGTCACCTTTGTATGCTCCAAAAAACTACCTATGCCACTAATTAGACATGAAATAATGTAATAAGACATGAGGGAATTTTAAAGATTTTGGAAATGTTAAGATTAAATTATGAGACCTTATAAGTTTAGGTGGAACAATGATGAACATATAAAGACCCATTTAGTAGGAGAATCTTTAACTCAAGATTTAAGTGATCAATCTTAGATGTGCTATCCAAAGGATAGAAATAGAGAGTTAATTTAATCTGTGGTATCATAAATATTTTCATGTATCTACCAATAATTACTTTCGAGACTTGAGAGTTCTACTAGCCATCATTTATAGGTTAATAATATATGTTATACCTTGTACACCACATGTTAATTTAGTGAAGATTTTAATGTATAATTCTAGTAACAACTATTATTCACATACATACATACATACATACATACATACATGCATACATGCATGCATGTATGCATATGTGCATATATGCATATGTATGTACATACATAGATACATATATGCTATTGATTTTTTATGTATGAAATTAAAATGTGACACAATTATATCTTAAAATATTATTCTATGTTTCTTTGATTTAATAAAATAAATATTCAATTAAAACATAATGATGAGTATTTATGCCTAATGTAATATAATACTAATAGAGCCACCAACCTATATAAATTTCTTAGCAAATAATGATTATTTTTATACCTCTATGAAATATGATCTAATATAAATTTTCATTAGTATTTTAAGAAATTTAAAGTGATGCATAATCTATAAATGTTGAACTATATGTCAATGTGGTCTAATTAAACTACTTATCTTAAGCATCTATCTAAATGAGGAAAGTGATAATGTAATGTATAGAGGTTTATAAAATGTTGGTATGGTAGAGATCTAAGAGGTTCTAATAAAAGGAGACCAATCTCTTAATTTATCAAAATGATAATATAAAATTAATCCAACACAATGATACTATAAATATTTTAATTTTCATCTCGACGGCGCCTAACAAGCTCATCAAAAGATTAAGTATTTTTCTTTGAAGACACATGGAAAATACCATAATATATAACAGTAGCAAGTTAATATATGTGAAATGGATTAGAAAAAATCTAAATATAATGAATCACAATAACACAAATTACATGTTTTATCCTAAGTAGAAGTAGCTAAATCAAAAAATAAGTGAAAGTATTCCTTCGGTGATCAATGAACTATAAGTGATAGATTTTATATCTAATTGATTTAAGATATTATAAATTAAAATAGTTGTAATATCAATCATAAAAAAACATGTATGATAATCAACATGACCAATATACTATATGAATAAAGATACATAAAGATGAAATATATTTATATTATCAAATTTGGCAATCATAGATCCATGTCTAAGAGTAATATGTCATGTAAAAATGTGTCATGAATAAAGAGATTTAAGAATACACATTCATTAATGTAATCTCATCACAAGATACAATATAAATAACACCTAAACATGTGAAAAATAGTGCATCTTAAGGTAAATTGAATAACATTACTAGGTGTAACAAGAAAATGAGTAATCAATATAACATTGTTATTGCATAAACCATCATATCCAGATATTTCTAATTGGTAAAGTAAAAAAGTAAGACCAAACCACCATTAGAGTTTTCAAAAATAGAATGATCATCATATATGATATTGGAATAAGAATGACTATCTATCTATCTATCTATCTATCTATCTATCTATATAGAAAAGGGAATTATGGAAGGGATATAATTGTGAAGGAATATATAAATGGTTCAAGTCCCTAATATATTAAACTTTCATATGATATCAATATAAATAAAAAATAAAAAATTATAATACCAAACAATATAGGGATCAATACAGGGTCTATTCACTAAGATACAATAAAATAACTATATAGAATATTTTATCAGGAGAAATAAATTAACTAGTCTTATTTGTAAACATCACTTTAGTTGAAAAGATATAGGAGATT
This sequence comes from Cupressus sempervirens, assembly GCA_028749045.1. Lineage (NCBI taxonomy): Eukaryota > Viridiplantae > Streptophyta > Pinopsida > Cupressales > Cupressaceae > Cupressus > Cupressus sempervirens. The sequence continues at coordinate 844,885,302 of CM053789.1, read as the reverse complement.
TTAATGAAACAAAATTATTTGAATCATCTTGGTTATTTTTGTTTAACCTTGGATTATCTATTTATTGCAATGAACTAAAAATCACAAATTTATAATCCATCACAATTTGAGTGTGTCATATAGCTTTAGGCATGCAATTGTGGTAATAAATATATATCTATCTATTTTAAAAGTACAATAATTTGAGATGGTTTTGTACTACTAAATGATGCTAGAATTTTGTATGCTAGGAAGAAAATTGATATAACTTTCTAAACTATGCAACAATAAAAATCTTTATTTATCCAATGTTCATTAGATGTTTGTAGACATTATAAAATAGAGTAAGTTTTAATATTTAATAATATGATTACATTTATTGATATTTATTATTAGATATATTAGTTTAATTACTATGGCCCCTGATCTTGATTAGGTTATGTTGAACTTTGACAGGTCTTCCTTGTGTAATCTCTAGTTCGGTAGGTGGGGGTAGCCTTTGAGAGACTCAATATAGGATATTCTCTAGTGGCCTATTCTATAGAACTTGGTATTTAAACTGCATACATGGTGCAAGTACTTACAATATATACCATTTTTTAGAGTTACCAACAAGGGGAATTTTGAAAAAGGTGGTCATTCAAGGGGGTTCCACATAACTAACATCTTAAAGGAACATTTTGAGTTTAAAGGAGGTAGTGAAAAATGTATGGAACATTAGTAATTTAATCAATAAAATAAGAAAATGATTGAGTTTGGTCTATGAAGTGTAATTTTTTCACAATTATCATGAAGGTAATGATATTGAAGATAGGTTGGCTAATGTAGGTAGGTTTTAGAAGGTTTTAAAATGTGGGAAGACATCTTCTCTACCAATGAAGAAGCATGCAAAGTGATCATGCAAGATTCTAGTAAAATCTTGCATTATAATGATGTCACTAGTATTAATTGTGGGTTCATTTCCCACATTCTTTTTTGGGGTTTGAGTGTACTTTTTTTTTTTATAGGTTATTTAGCTTTATCATAAAGATTAAGGATTGGTATACTATTTATTTTTCTCTAAGTTATTTTAGTAGTGTTGAAGTTTGTAAGTGTTGTAGGAAGATTTATAATAAGAGGAAGAACATGGGGCTCATTATTTTCAAGTTGAGCTAAACAAGTTAGGGGAATAGCAAAATTATCTGAAACTATGGGAAGGTCTTGAGAATGGAGGTATCACTAAGCACATTACCATTATGTAGGGGTTCAACGAAGAGTTCTCTCTCGAGATTTTGGAATCTTAGTATATGTGGAAGGTTATAATCAGTGTTGCTTCCTTCATGATGACTTAGAAATCAATCTTAGCTATCACAAGTTTAAATATGTAAGGTGTGAGGATTTTTTTGACTATGAAGATGTCATTTAATGAGGCTCTTAAGAATTTTTGAACCCAAGGTAGAAAATTCTCAAACTACATTATGGTTTCAAGAAATAAACTATTAAGGGTGTGTGGTCAAAAGTGATGAATGTGCTCATTTAGCTTATCACTTGTGAAGATAGGTATAAGAATTTTCACTCCCACCTATTTTTCTATGCTTAACCAATTTTGAAGGAATGATTATTTTTGTTTTCTATTCCATATTTATTCCTCTCTATCTCTTTTTGTAGAAAATGTACAATGAAAGGTTATCTTCCCAAAAAAACAAAGGCATTTTTATAGACTTTATGATTTTTATAGGAATCAAGTACCTCAGACTTCCCATCATTTAGTCACTATGTTGAACAACCAAGTTTTTCTAGCCATATCTCCCAAATATCTCTTCTATGTCTATTATTTGTATCCCCCACCCCCCACCTCCCACCTCCACCCCCATAAAGATAAGAATAAGAAAGAGGACCCCACTAAGAACTAGGAAGAAATTATTGAGCTTTCAAGGGACTTTGAAAATGGCTCATGTTTGGCTACTAAGACTAAATAGACCTCAAAGAACTTGTCCCGTCTTTTGTCTCCCTTATCCTCTATTTTTTTTCCTATATTTCACCCTTCCTATGTCATTTATTTAAGCTATCTTGGTGACCAAAAAGTATCTTGGGAATACTCACTACAACCTATTCCTCAAATAAAAGATGACACTATGGATTTGAAAACTCTAACCTTACATTTGGTAAAGTTGGGCATATGTCATAATAGATTAAAGGAAGTGGTGAGATGGTTACTATTTCAAAATGCATATAACCCATGAGAAAATAAGTAAACAAGAGGCCATAATTGAATTAGAGAGCAAGGCTAAAGATTAGATGATGGATCAGAGGGATAAGGCCTAATGAGAAGTAACAAAGTGTTGGGTGATAAATTGTGCAATTGGTAGCACCTTAAGGAGTAGGTGGTGGATATTTGGAATATAGTTCCTTGGAAAGAAGAAAAAGATGAAAATTTTAAGATCTTGATGTATAAGAAAAATGCTCAAGATTAGATGAGGGACCAAATGAATAATTTGGTTTCTCAACATAGTTCTATGCATGCAAAGATTTTGGTTGAAATTAGTTGTTTGTAGCTCTAGTTGTAAGAAAGGCTAGAAATGGAAAGCATAGGGAGGACACCCAATGTAAGGAGGATGGAAATTTGCAAGCTTCTTTGGGGTTGAGTAAGAATATGTCGTTTTCATCTATTAAGCATTTTGTTCTAGAGCACCTTAAGGAGCTATATAATTAGTGACCCATTCTTCTAGTCTCTTTGCCTTAGGGTGGTCTGTGTTGCATGCTCAGTAGTTGGTTTCTGATGGTTTTGGGTTTTACCTATTGGTGGTAATTACTAGTTTAGTGTCGATAGTGCGGTTATTTTTTGGTTGTTTCTTATTGGTTCAATTAGTTTGATGTTGTTGGCCTTTTTGGTTGTAGCTTGGTCTATTTTTTCACCTTTTCGATGGATGTTCTGATTTTTGTTTTCGATCTCCTAGCTTATTTTGTTTTGCTATGTTTTTGTCTTGATAGTTTTGTAATTTTTATTCTAGTTTGTGAGTGTTAGTGCTCATGATGTGTCTTAAGAATTTGATGTAATTTTTTTAATAATGATTCTATCCCACTTTACTTATTTAAAATAGTTAAAATATTATCGAACAAAAAATTATTCCTTTTTTTGAATCTTTACAAAATAAACGAAATTTATTTTTTTCATATTATTTTATAAAATAACTGTACATATAAAATTTAATATATAATATTATTGATTTAAATTTTATTTTTCCTAAAATTAAAATTTAGTATGTTTATTATTTGAAGCTTGAAGCCAATTCGTTCAAATATAGAAGATTAATTTAAATATAAAGTAGTTTTTAACAAATATAGATAATAATAGTTTTAGATCAAATTTCTTTGAATGAACAACACAAAGTTCAATCCAATAAAAATGCACTAGAATTAGCCATTTCAACTTTACTACTTAGTATCTTTTAATTTATGAAGCTATCTACATGTAATGTTAATATCCATAAAAAGATGATGCAAGAAAACATAAACCCTACAAAAAGTATACATGTTCATGCATAAATACACAAAGAAAATACAAAGTAGGCAAATGAATGCATGAAGTCAAAATGTATAGATGGTGTAGAAAAATGATGTACGAAGGCATAAAGAATACACAATGTAGCCTTATATGATGTATGGAGACACAGAGCACAAATGATGTAAACACATAAAAAAACCATTATGCAATTTCCTTGATTAAGTTTTGAATTTCACAAATTTTAGGATTAGAGAAAGGAATTACAAAAGTTTCTTCCTTATTGTACTTGATTATACACTCTATAACTACAAAATCATTAGCACATATATAATTTCATATATAAAAATCAATGAAATGTATGTTTCAATGAATTAGGTTCAAGTTAATACCATGCTAAGCTCAAGAGTAGGAATTTGACCCCCTTGGTCTTGATGGTATGTATTAGGCATCCATCAAGGTGGTCTACTTATATACCCTTAAAGGTTGGAGGAAGGAGTAGAATAGGGTTCCCTCTTACCTAAACCTAGGCCCAAGGGAAGATCCTCTACCAACTTGGCCCTTTATCATATGGATTGGTATACCTAGTGGGCTTGAGCCTTCACCCTTATTACATTGTCACCTCTTTCTAATCATTACTTCCAAGATATCATCTTTGTAGGATGTAATGTAAGCCCATTCCACTGAAGGCTTTATCTAGTGCCCTTGTATGATGTAGCTGATGCCCATTCCATGGTAGTCCTTACCTAGTGCCCTTTTATGATGTAGCTCATGCCCATTCCACTCACTAGTAGAATTTTGGCAAATAAATGACTATGTTACTAAAAAATCTAGTCATAAAACTAAATATTTGAGTCACATGACTAAACGTGATCAAATTCTAGTAATATTTTACAATTTATAAGAATAAGTTACTAAATAAATGAGTAATTTGGTCATTAGGAAAAATCACTAGGTTAGACAAAGATAAGTGACTAACTAAATGATCAGATAAATGCCTAAACAATTGGTCACTTATAATTAGTCACCCAAAAAAATGACTAAATGAATGATTAATAATTTTTATCTTTCTTATTAATATATTTTGTAACCTTTTCTATAACTTTTACTACTCACCAATTGAGTTCTTGTCCTATCAATACATCATTATTAGTTAACTTCCTCAAACGTCCTGTAAGCTAATATTGAACTCAAAATCACTCCAATCTACACCCAAACTCCTCAAAGTTTATTTATAAATCCCTAACGAAAATAGAAACCCTCCATGCACTCAAAATAAAACTCAAGTATATCTCTACATATCAAAAATATTAATTATCAATTACTATTTTATAATCTCACCATATATTTTCTTTTAATTACATTAATGCCATGTAATAACCATATTTACAAAATATGACTTTATTTTATTATCATTATGTTTAAATTTTTTAGTTTTAATTAGTAAATAGAGAGAACCAATTTTTAAAAAATATTAAAATTTAAAATGAAAGTATTTAATGATAAAATTAAAAATTATTTATGATTTAAATTAGATTTATACCAAACGTGTTTATTAATAAGGGAGGAGGAGCTGAATTTTAGATTGTAATAGTCCAAATTATTTTAAAACAATGGGTAGTCAATCTTTTTCCATATTTTTTATTATATGATATATTTTGAATAATAATTTTACTATTTCTTCATCCCTTTTATGTATGCACCATTTTACTCCCATCATATCACTTTTTAACTATTGCTATTTAGATTTAATTATGATAAAAACCCAATAAATTTCTTTTTACAGTCTATGTTTAAGTGTAGTATGTTAGTTACATACATCTAATCAATTTTTATTATGTGGTAGAAAGGTAGTATTTAAATAGATATTTATAAATTAAACAAGAAGTTTGGGTTTTCAATCATTAATAATGATATTTTGAGATAAGTTTCAAAATATAATTATTATAAGATTTATTTTTAAATTTAGTGTTATAATTTATTCTTTTAAATTACTTTTAACATAAGTGCTATTAGTAGATCACATCATGATGATATTTAGAGATAGCTAGAGACATAAAATTTCCTAGCACTTACATTTAATTAAGTTTATTAAAAATTAAAATAATACATATAAGAAGAACTTTTATTAATGGACAAAGAATATTAATCTAAAAAGTTATCCATATTGAATATTAATAAAAATAAATAAAAGAGAAGAAAGTTCTTACAACCCAAACCGATAATATGTCTTAGGATATGTATTTTAATAAATATAGTTTATAATTTTAAAAGTATATTTGATTGATTTTTTTTCTTCAATTCAATAAAGATGTCTATATCAAATATATTTTAAAGTTAAAGAGTTTAATAAATATTTTTCAAAGCAATATAACTTTTCGAATTCATAAAATGCACATTTATAATTCTAAAGGGAGACACAAATCTCTAGACTTGCATGGAGATTCATAGGAAAAAATAAGGGTTCTCTTTCACCATCATGTATTTTCTATTAATGAAGCTTGTTGTAAGAGTAGAAAATGTCAAAAGAAGCTTTATATGGCCCTCCATTTAGAAAATGTTAAAAATATTTAAGTAAAAAATATGAAGTTATTTCTAATTTTAATGTTACATACATTTTTATTTAAATTTGATGTAATTGGGTATTTTTAGATAAGTAAACTTTCTTTTAAAGTCTAAATTTCAAAATTTGCTTTATTCAACATGAACTAGTGTGATATCGTTAGTGGGCAACAAACTAAGATTATCAATTATATACTATAGTTCACATATTTTATCAATTACTAATTATTAAATGTAATTAACAAAATTAAAATTATATATTTACATTTGTTTTGTAAAGATGGGAAGAAGAAGTATATTATACAATAGAAAAATTTTAATTAAAATTTCTCAAAATGGAGTAACAATCACCCAAATTCTTGAATGTCTCCATAAAGAGAGCCATCTCCTAAGTCTAATAGCTAGAAATAATAAAATACATTGTCCTTGCCACCTTGAGAAAAGAAAAATAGAGGCATACATCATATTTACTAGGCCCTAAATCTATAGCAAATTATCACACTAATTCCCATTGACTAGACCCAACTTCTAGGGAAGCTTGTTGTAGCAAAGTGATTTGTAAAGGAGTCTCCCCAGTAGTGAATATGATGATCATATAAAAGTTATAAAGCAGTAAAACAATCAAGGACATCCAATAGTTTCAAAATTCACATTGTCCATAAGTAGTTCATATTTTTGGTAAAGTAATATCAAATTCATCACAACTTATCCCAACTCTAGTAGTGGAAAAGAACCATTTGATAAAAGTTTGACTTATCAAGTAACTATCCAATTGCAAGCTCAACATTATTTAGGAAAAAAAAATCTCACGCAAAAAGAAAATTTAAAATAATGAAGAGAAAAAGGTTGCATGTAAGATTTAGAAACTACCTACAACATCTTAGGGGAAGGATATCCATGCAAATTTCAAGAAATTATAAGTCACGTTAATGTAGAGTGTGCTAGAAATACTAGAAGCCAACCAATACAAATTATAGACCACACAACACAATCAATATAGACAGAAGACAAGTCAATGATCTTGAGAGGAGTTGCAAATAAAATCAATGCGTATTAAAATGTGTGTGAAGGTAATGTTTGTTGGGGAAGATTGAAGGAAGGGATGCCTTTTAAAAGGTGATATCCTTATAAGTAAAAGTCACATTGTCACCAGAATTATTCAAAAATAGTAAACACAATAATGTTCCCAATGGTGAGAAGTTTTCAGAACAATTTTTTTAAAAATGAGGGAAAAAAAGTTTGTGGTCAAATCTCATGGAATTTGGGGCTACATGTCATGGAACAATATCATAGAAGATATAATTGCAAAGGAGGAATTGGAGTGCATGATGACCTATGTGGATAACCCAAGGGAAAAGTGTAATGTCTAATATCATAAAATGTATTATATTGAAACATCATTTGTCAAGGTGAAATCTTGTAAGTTTGGTTCAAGTGTGCATGTTTCGTTGATTTACCTTAAAGAAACTCACATATTGTTTATTACTTTTTCTTAATTTTCAAAAGAAACTACATACAAAATTATTAGAGTTAATTAGTTTTGAGGTAATTAATAATATAAACTATCATTTCTAAGTAAATAGTAACAATATCTGACTAATATAATCAAATCTATATACAATGAAATTAATTTAATAGATATAATAGAATTATTTGTGATATGTACAATATTTATAACGTTATATTCTTAATGATATTATATACAATGTGATATGATTATACCTACATATTTTTTTCTAAATATAATTAATTATTTATTTATTATGTCAAGTAGATCATATCTAAGATGAATATTTGTCTACCATTATAGTTTTATAAAATATTATTTATCTGTAATTATGTTAAGTAGATCCCTAGGTGAAATGCTTTAGGTGCAGAGCAGTGATTCAATTTCAATATCTCAAATCTGACCTACATGGACTACATTGTGCGAATTCATGGATTAAGAGTAGGGAATCTCATCGACATGGGCTTCAACACAATAATGGGTAAGCTAAAACTACTAAACACTATGGAGACTGTTAAAATTGATTTTGTATGTAGGAGGTCAATAATGGAGTGCAATATTAGAGTTAGTGAGAGCCAAGAGGCATGGAAGTCAGTAGGGATTTTTCCTAGGTGGATTGTAATTGAAGATGATGAAAATAGCATCATCATTACTCTTTATAGGAGAACATCCAAGATTGTTCAAGTTTCCTCAATCCACTTGAATAAATGCATTGGATTATAATGGTAATACTACAGTTTACTAAACCATGAATTCAAAGCATTAGTAGGCACGATTTCCTTACCATTACCCTCAACCCACCAGAATGTTCGAGATCAGCATTGATTTGAATTTTTTTGTGCATAGGGGGCCACAATTTCATCCCACACTATAGAACCTATGCTGACCTAGGGCATCACGTCATTGTGAGGTCTTAAAAGGAGTTGATTTAAAACCCACACTGCGCACAATTGTAGAAAGATAAAAATACAAGTGGGAGAAAAGGGTTTAGGAAAAATGTTGTAACTCTATTTATAACATTTGCAGTTTCACAATTTGATGGAAGACTATAAGAAAACAATATTCACTGAATCTATTTGCGGGCTCAATGAATGTTACGATTGTAGTGTACAAAATGCAATTTGGTTGCATACTCCTACCTCTACCAAAATAAGAGATTTCAACATCTAGAACATGAAGCATATACAAGGTATGTGAACTGTTTGACAAAATGACTATTTGGAAGCATATACCATGAAATTGTTTCCCAATGAAAACATGTGGGATAATGGGGTAACCAAGCCAAGTAGCATAAAAAAGACATCAGGTTATACTTTATATGACAATCTTGATGCTAGCAAGTGTTTGTTCTTTGATGGGTTCACTTTGGACTGGAGAAATTGCTCCATTCTTCTGCAAAGCTAATGATGAAAGGAAGATTTCAGGACTCTGTATGGGGAAGGTAGTGAAAATAGTTTGATAATTGTGGCTAAGAAATTAAGATAGCTTTCTAAGTTGGGGGAAAAATAGGTTGATGATTACATTGTATTTTTGGAGAAATGCATCCAAACATTCTACCTTTGAAGAGAGTCCTGACAGTTTATTTTTGAATTGGAAAGTTTGAAGTATAGATATTGATTAGGACCAGATTCAAGTGCTCCTTGTCTCTTTGAATCTAACAATCCATCTAATTTCTACTCATTGTGAACATGACTTTGATATTTATAGGGTTCCACATTATGATCAAGTGTTTGGGAATCCAATCTCTAATTTCTTTTCTTGATAGTTCTAATTCATGGAAGCAGAGGACATCTGTCTCCCGAATCTCGATCTGCTCCTCTATTATGAGACATTTGGCCTAGAATAATAGATTATATATACACAAATGAAACAATGTAAAAAAAATTTTCTCCATCTCTTTGTATGCAAGTTAATTTTAGTTTAAACAAATTTGATGTGTCATAATAGATGGGTTTCAATTTGAAAGTTTTACTTCTGGGCATAAAAATATTGTGCACAGTTCTTTTAAGTAAAGATTATTTATCTGTAGACACTTTGGCCTCTAAAATATTATTTTATATTGTTTTGAGTCTTCAACCAAACAATAATCCTATATTGAATTAATAGTTGTTGATGACAGTGATGATCTTATGAAAAAAGCTATGCAAAAAATCTCTTTGGTGCCAGCATTGATGAAATTTTTGAAGTAGCAAATTTTGGTTTAGGAATGAAAGACTAGAAAAAAAAAAGGTGTGTTCTAATCCAAATACATCCACTTACATCTAATGTGCTTGATTATGTGAATAAAACTGAATCTTCAGGCAAATAAAGTCTATAAAACTTATTTATCTTTCTGAGTGGACAAATGTCTGAGCATAGATTTTGTGAGGTCTATTCCAACAAGGACTTATATTTCTTTCTTGTTTTACATTTATCAAATTTTCTAATCAAATTCTATGTGTTATAGAGTAAAAAGAGTGGACACAGAAGGGGAGAAGGGCCCAAGTTAACTCCCAAAGCAACAAGAAAACTAGGTGAAGAAAATATTCTTTATGTCATAGGTCATTATGATCAGGTACAGATTGCATTGATTTTCTTTTGAGATCATTCATGTCATAATATTTATAAATAGTAAATATTAAATATGCTGGGAGTTACTCATGAATTTTGTAGTGACTTGATCAGAATCTTAGTTTGTTGTCACAAACTAAGTAGCAATGGAAATTAATTAGATAATCATATTCATTCTTTTGTGTACACTTGACAGTGAGCACATCATAACCAAATTTTTCTTTTTTCCATATTAGAGAATTTTGGCATTACATTCTGAAGATCTGTGCTTGAATAATATACATAACTATTAGCTCAAATAGAAAAGACATTTTTGAAGTTTTCTAATGGTTTCTATTTGGCTTGATTTTACATTTTTTTATCAAATGCATGTTAAATCTTATATTCTTAAAATTCATTATTGCAAGTTGCTTTCTTGAAAATTGGAAGAAGTGTCCCCACTTATTGCAAATGCCATACATTAAATAATATATTCTTTTGGACCTAGTACATGTGCATGTAATTACTAGATCAACTTCAATTTCATTTTAAAATCTGTTTTTAATAATATTAATTTCAATTAGACATTTGAAGAACAAGGACTATGTGCAGCACTAGTCCCTGTCTTTGGTAGGTGGCGGGTTCGACGAGAGGTGTGTGAGCTTGAGGAAGAAGTAGTTAGAGTTACCATCAATGAACACCTTTAGGAACCTATGTTGTGTATCATTGAGGAAAGGTGCTAGATTCAAAGTAGTGGTTCCACTTGAACAAGATGTAGAAGAATTGGTAGAGTAATTGGATACTATTATACTGATGTCTGCATAGCAATGGTCTTGATTTTATTCTTACCTCAATTTTTGTTGAAGGCCACTGTTCCATCTTTATTAAACTAAACTTGAACTTGGGATGAGCAAGAAAACTAGACAAGTTCTCATTAAGTCTCAAGACATTGAGTACACAAAAATAGTTATTGGTAGGAAAATAATGACCAAAGCAACTGCTACTAATATACAATAAATAGAAAGCAGAATAATTTTGACTATGTAATGCCCCGCCAAGGGATCCAAAGAATTAACCTAGAATTTCACTAAGTTTGGTAACATTTTTTTTTTTAAAATTACATGAAAGTAAATACCACATATAACTTATTCACAATAATGGAAGCAATAGCAATGTCCATCTAAAAATAAACATAATATACTTAAAAGATTACATTCTTTAAAGTTCCCTTAACGTGAATTACATACATGTTTCCATCTAGTACAACATCCACATGAAATAATAATGATAAGTCCAATGTTTATACATTACATTTCCAAATACTCAATCATCCTCTGTACATGTCACAGGGTATGAGAAGCTCAAAGAATATACATATGTAGAATAAGGTACATCATTCTATTATAATCCATGATACATCAAAGTAAAGATAATCACATGATACACATGATACATCATCATAGAAGTCATATACATCCATCATAAAGATCAAACAAAATAAACTAAGTGCATGGTTCCTCCCAACCGTTAATAGCATCATTAGACCATCGTGGGCCCTAGCCATCCCTCCGTGTGTAACATCCCAAATCACTGAAGAGATCATCAACATTAACATAGTAGGAATGTCACTCCTAATAAATACAACATCATATGTTGAAGTAATCTAACATGAAAATATAAGCATAAGATAAAATCATCTAACATATGCTAATCATCAATGAAAGGATACATATCCACCATCACGAAAGATGCTTCAGCCACGATGTCTCAATGAATCTCAAATGATAAGAGTGGAAAATACACTACCACCTGACTGCATGGTACCTAAGTGGTCCACTCCCACCGTGCTGAGGAGATAATCTCAAGTCCCAAACAGGCTATCAAAATCACATAGCACAAGTCTCTAAAGTCCAAGAATCCTAAAAGTATACTAACTCAAAGGTTCCAATCACAAAACAGACATCTACTTCCCAGAGGCACACAATGACATGTAGGAACCTACTATGCAAGCAGGAAAGTGTCATCACATTTATATCATACAAGTTACCCTGGCAGTTAGCTAAAATCAACAGGTCCATACAGATCTCATGTGGCCACTGGTATCCTCTCATACTGACAAGGCATACTATGGAATGCAAGGTCGCAACCATGCGTTCTCACTACTCCCATCCTAGCCTATACAAGCACTCAAGGCATGGGCGAGAACCAAAACTCTTCTCTTTTTAGGTTCATTCAGTTAGTATTAAGTGTGAATGTTATCACTTATTAATCCAACTTACAATGAGTTACCTTGGTAGCCTCTTAGGGCCCCAGCCCCCATTGCAAGCCGTTTCCCGACACTACATGCAGATATCCTACTCTAATGCTCATGGTATCATAAATCATCAAAATCACCAAAGAAAATCCATAATAAAATCATCAAATATCCCCAATAAGAATCATCAAATATCCATGATAAAATCTTCAAATATGCATAAAGCATCAAATCTCCATGAGCAACATCCATAGAAAATCATGACCACAACAACTCTCTATTGGCAACTGAAGTATCACTGATAATCAAAGTATCCATTGGTTCTCAATAACCAAAAATATGTCTCAATCATACTGATCGAAGACTCCAAAAATGGTTGAGTCAAACATGTCACAACATGACATTATTAAGAATAAATCCACATTTCAGTCCCATCATGGTGACTAGAATATAACCAAGGATAACTGATCGATGACCAAAAATAATGGTTAAGTCAAGGGTCTTAAACATAAAAATCTCAACTTTAACAATCAGTAATCGCAACCAATACATAGAGCATTCCATCACATAATCATGGTTGGATTTATAAAGATTGAGATAAAACATCATCATGACCCCACAATCACATAACCCCCAAGCCTCTGGTAGACATCCTATACTGGTCAACACTAGTCAACCCAAAACCCAAAACATTAGCATAAGGAATACATAATGTAAACACATGTTTTGGTTTTGCTAAGTTTTCAAATTTGAATTTAAATACAAAAATCTCAGTTTACATTTCCAAGTTAAAAGAATAAATGGAAGAACATTTGTACATTTTTCCATGTATTGTTTTTGGATGGATAAAAGTTTTCCTCTAAAATCCAATTTCCAATTATAATATTTTATTAAAATCGTTCCCACCAACTTTAACTAAATTTCATATACTTTATATATTTTATAATTTATAACTATTAATTAAATCTTAATAGTTAAATTATAAAATTATAAAATTATTCATCATTATAAAAGATGAATTCTTAAGTCTTTTATCAAATAATTTTAAATCTTTTTAATAAAATATTTACATATTACATATTACATATATACATATATATATATATATATATCTAAATATATATATATATACATATATAATATATAGATATTTATTATTAACGCATTTTATAAAAAAAATCGAATAACATTGATATTATTTATTATCGCATTTTATATTAAAAAATGAAATATAAAAATCGAATTATAATATACTAACACTAGCCGAAAATCAAATAACATTAAACATATAACATTCGGCTGTCTTTTTTTTAAAGAAATGATATCGTCCGCTTGTTATGATGTGGTGCCAAGTGGCTAGGTACTCTGCTGTCGTAGAGTACTGTGGTGACAGTGGGTACAAAGTACCCCTGTCATCACAGTACCGGCAACAGTAGGTACTCTGCCAACCCAAGCGGCCTGAACACAATATTATATATATATTTTTGTTTCAATCGCTACGCGATTGTCATTTGCGAAAATCGTTTCCGCCCACGGTATGATATCTGATTTTTAACACATAGAAATATATATATATATATATATATATATATATATATAATATATATACATATGTATGTATGTATATATATATATATATATATGTGTGTGTGTGTGTGTATGTATATATATATATAAAGGTATATGTATATATATATATACATACATACATATATATATATATATATATATATATATATGTATGTATGTATGTATATATATATATATATGTATGTATGTATGTATGTAAATATATATAATATACAGAATTATAAATATCACAGTATACACACACACGCACGCACACACACACATATATGTACGTACAAGAAAAATGACAATTTATGAATACAAGCTTCCATTTTTAAAATTTCTCTATGAAACTTGATTTTCAAAATTTCTAATAATTAATCTAATGGGTTTAGCTATGAATTTTCAACCCTAGCCCCATGTCATTTCCAGATCTAAGCATATAGAATCCTCATATAAATTTTAATTGCCCAAATTAAAAATGCATAATGAGATATGAGATTCTTCAGAAGACATATGGAAGACACGATGAAGACAGGAATGCATGATGTAGAAATAGCATAAGTTAAATCACAAGAATCTACCCGGATTCTGATGCTAATTCTCTCTTCCTCTGAAAACTCACAGAGCAAGCTCCCTTCTTCAGAATTCTCGAGTCCTCCAATGCTCCAATTGTTCTCCATGCTATCCATGCTATGTCTAAGCTTTTAGGAATGCTTGAATATAAAGAGCTCTCAAGAAACCTCTAAAATGCTTTTAGAAATAGCTGGAAGGTGTCACCAACTAAGCATGGGTCTTTTCCAACCTTTTTGATGAGCCATAGGGTTGTAGACACCATGTGCTTAATTGATGCACTAACCCCCATGTTGTTGACACATGAGAAATAGAGAAATGCGTTAATTCCCATGCAAGCTTATAACTCCAATTTACTTTTTAAATAATTTCCATTTAAATATTTATAACTTCCATTTTAATTTTTATAACTTTTATTTTAATTTTTATAACTTTTATTATTATTATTTGTTTATTAATTTATTAGTATTTTATAATTATTATTTATTTTAATTCCTAATTTTCTTTTATTTAATTATTTTCTTTCAATTAATTCTCCTTTAATTAATTATAATCAAAATATCAAAGATCATGATATTTAATTTTCTCAAATAATTAATTTATTAATTAAATCTATTTGTTGAGACTTAATTAATAGAAAATTCACCATAGACCTCCAAGATAAAATATGAAAACCCATCATAGGACAATTCATACAAAATCAGTCTAAAGGATTAAAAATCATGAAATATGTCATTCGACACATTCAGTGGGTACTCAACTCTGATACTTGTCCTAACTCACTAGGACAAATGGTTTTAGGATTTGGGATTTGGACTTGAGAATTTATCTCCCCTCTCTTATCATTGAGATAGTATAATAGGGTACGCTCATCCTGGCAATTCAGGGAAATCGATACCCGGTACCTGCAACCTGCAGAAAAACCATGCATGTACATACAATATATATATATTGCTAAGCTAAACAGGCAATGGCAGGAAGTGGTGCATCATGTAGATCTCGACTAAGCAGGTGACTACGACTCCCTTCCTTAACCATATCAAAAATGCCATACAATAAGAAAACACGCATGCCATACACATGCAAGTATGGGGTAAGTATCCACAATAAAACACATGAGATAATAAACCATCTAACTAATCATCAACAATAACTAAAAACAATATAATGATCATCATACATACATGAAATGTAAAGTCTAAATGATCTCATCATATAACAACTGAATCCATAACATAATGTCTGATAGTGTCAAAACAATACCACTAATCCATTAACATAAAGCTAGTCTATCATAGTCTGATAATAATACCAATAATATGTCTAGATGTGAATGAGGGTAGGCACTACAGACTACCCATAAAATAAACAAATAATAAATAAAGAGGCATAGATATCATAAAATAGCTATTAGAAAACATTACCAAAATCAGCATTAACTAGGAAAATTACCATACATGATCTTAATAGATCCTTGAAAACACATGCTAACTAGAAGGTGAGTATGAAAGGCAAAACTAAAGTTAGACAAATGAAAGCTGATCATGAAAGTCAAAAGTAAAACTGGATAGAGGAAATCTAATTATCCAATACATGAATTTTCCTTCTCAAATCAGGATACATAAGCCACTCTATTAATATACCCATATCTATTGGGCATATTTAGACATGTTGAAAAGATACTAGATAATCCCAAAATTTTTGTAGTTGAAGATTTGTTGATGAAAATATGTAGAAGAGAGTTGTAATTACTTGAAAAAGTATATGTAGAAATTTAATTTAGGATTTCTTTTAGATTGGAAACAATGGAAACTATTAGGAAAAAATTATCCTCTTTGAATGTTGTTTAAGGTATAAAATCTTTTCCCACTAAATATTTCAGCAAACAATAGAAATTTGAAATAGGTGAAATCAAGCAATAACAAGAAAGCTAGCTAGTAATGATTTATATATATATATATATATATATAGATGGAATGTACATATACAATCCTCTTCCAAATATAAAATATTGCCTCTTCTATGATGTATAAAAGTATCTCCCATAGAGAGCTTGCCTAGGGTGCATGCCCAATAAAGCATGGCAAAATAAATATTTACCATTCTTGTAAGCTTGTATGTCTTTCAAAGCCTTCATGATCTATGGACTATATTTCAAAAATCCTTCTTACTAGATAGTACATATTATGATAGGATTTAGACTCTAGCTACTCTTTCTTGAAATCATGTAGATAACTAATCCTATAAGCTACATTTTACTAGAAGTCTTAAGCTAGTCCTTGCCTTTGGTGGGCTTGGATGAACAGATGAATGAGAGGAGCACAAGAGTACAAGAGAACTTGGCAAGGTTAGCATATTCATTGTAGATATAGTGACATATATTAGCATGGAAGAATAGACAAGAACAATAGAATATGTAATATGAACTAGTATTGATAGGTTGATGCCATATAGAGGTGTTTTATCAAGATTTGAGAACAACAAGAATATGCAACATAAACTAGTATTAGCAGGTTCATGTCATATAAATGCATTTTATCAAGATTTGTGACCAGCAAGAATATACAACACAAACTAGTATTGGTAGGTTCATGGATATAGAAGTGTTTTAATATAATTTGTGACCAGCGCCTGTGATTACACTATCTCAGATCGATTTGTCCATTTAGGAATCTTTATATCCATGAGAAAGCCTCTATCTATGATAAAAATGTTAGATATTTAAAGAGAGTGTATTATTGCTTATAGATAAAGGGGATTTATGTAATTTCCCCAAACAAAACACATTGGATTTCAAGGAACAACTATTTAAATTCTATATTCTTATTACAAATTACAATGGTCATTGTGACATGTTCTTACAATTGCATTCATTTATCTGATATACCTTGAATAGATAATATTATTTTCCTAATATGAATGTTTTTTTTAAATTTAATGTGCCTAACAACCCTTCTAATGATATTAATAGACCAACTCTCAGTGATGACATTGGAATGAAGTTTCTTGATCAATCCATGTCATGGATTCGGCCAAATGGGAATCCAATATAGATCATGTACATTCAAAACTCTACTATGTTGACTAGCTCCTCTATTCACTATTGTTGATGATTGTATCTTGTTATTCCTTTTCTATTTACAATTTTCCCCCAATATTACTTAGTGTAGTTGTGTTTGTATGTTTGCTATGGACTCAATAATAGTATAACATATGTATCTATCGTACAATTTTTTTGAGATGTATGTCCTAAAATTGTGGCTAGAGAGTAATTGTTTGTAGAGTAAAGCTGGACTGAATTTTGTGTAATTGAAGAAACGTCCACTACATATCCTCCTACCCTTATAGACGTAGAGTTATGTTTTTTTTGTAGAGATACTATTTCTGCCATTATTCCAATTGACTTCCCTAAGATCACTGGATATATTTTTATTGTATATAATTGAATTATAGTCAAAGTGTATTATCTCTATGCATCATTCCATATGCTAAGCCATCATTAAATACTTACTTCCAACCATACACTTCGCTTATAAGTATAGTTCGTGTCCAAGAATGTGTTAATTACAAAGTCTTTGGAGGCTAAGCATTCATCCACTCTCACTTTATATAATAAGCCTGTGAGTTCTTATTGTTACTGCTGGTTGGATTCTTGTTTACTACGGATTCCTCTTTTATTTGATATATATATCTATATTGACATGTTTGCAGACCTGGTCACTACTTTTCTCCTCCTTTTGATTGTTTGTTCTCCTTGGAACTTGTGGCTATATATTATTTGCTAACAGTCCTAGATTCTCTCAGATTTCAATGTGTAGAATATATTTCTATTGAACCATGTGTTGTTGGAAAATGTGATGGGGTTTAGTAGTTTGTAGATAGACAATGTAGTGTAGATTGCCAACATACTATAGGTTATGAACCAAAGGTATAAATTTGATAGTCTTAATAAAGTTATGATAAAACAATGAACCAAATGACATTTGGAGTTGATATGAAAGAAGTGAATCAGTAGGCATTATAATTTTTTTGTGAGATTAAAAGTAGACAATCTAAGCTGTATAGACCTTAAAGGTCAGAAGCCTATCATAATTTGGATACAATTTTAGTCTAAAACATACTTTACTGATTTGTTATGGTTATTGATATTTTAAGTTGATTAAATCATTGAGTCAGCCTAGCGATTGAAGGTCAAAAAATCTTGAGAAGAAAGATATTTTTCATTCATCAGCTATAGATGTGTATCTACTGTAAATATTGAATCCGTTTGATAGATTTCATAAATTAGTCGATTCCATTGCAGTTTCCAGCTGAGTCACGTGCTTCATAACAATAATCCAAACCTTGCTTGTGGATATTTAAATATGCATAAATTTGATGGTGCTAATACACTAGAGTTTGAATTAATTTGATCCAAAAAGGAAAATTTCCATCTAGTACCTATTACAACCCATGATAGGACTACATTAATAAGAAATTTCATTAAACACATATTCAAACTAGTGAAGTAATGATTTTTTAAACACTATTGGCATTCCTAGAGATAAATCCTATTTTTTAGAGAATAGTAATACTGATCTCTCTCTATGAGACATGTTAGCATTTATTACTACATCCAATCAGTATATGTTGACTAGACTGGATATTGCAACAATAATAAGCTAGTATATAAGGGTAATTCATTAGCATACAAGGTCTTGTCATTAGCATGCACACTCCTCGCTCAATGGCATATTGAAAATTATTTTCCTTGCAAATCTTCCACTTGTTCATATATACAAAATAATCTAATGGTTTCCTTGGAGTATATGTGCTCAATCATTTATCAATTGTGTTCACATCTTGATGCTTTTTATGTTTGGGCCAAAAAATGCATAACTATCTTTTGAAGGTTAGTCACCCTACCATAAAACATTTTAACCAATGCATTGGGAATGAAAAAGGAGTGATTTTTTTTCAATTTTTATTCTTCATGTCTTAAACATTTATAAGTACAACTATCATTGACATGTACCTTAGGTGAATCTTGTCCAATTTTCCTTTCATATATCTTAGGTACAAGGCCCCAGTGTGTAATTTATTTCTCTAAATGAGAATCCACTTATATTTATTTTATGGTTATTTGTAGTAAATATTAAAACTTATTAATAATATCCTCATCAATCATAGTACTTGAGTAGAATTGGAATGTTGGATTTGGGGAATACCTTGTTGATGCTTCTATCACTAGTCAGTGATTTTCCATACAGGATGACATGTCTTTGAACACCATCTAGATAGTTGCAGTGGCCTCTCTTCTCTTTCACACCTTCACACACATAACTCATCACTAGCTTCTCCTCATTAGCAACATGAATAGGATTCATTTTATGGAAGAATTTTTCAGTAAGGATACAAAATAAGTAAGATTTAGCAAGAGAACATTAAAAAAAAAAAAATTTGCCTAAAACTTTTAATATAGGCTCTTTTTGTTGAAAATCAAGTGTTCTCGGTTTTCATCAGAAGCCAAATAAGTATTACTTTATGGCTGAGATATTTGATCATTTGGCACCTCTATATGTTAAAAAGTGAGTATTTCAATTGATTGTACTTCATAGTTTTTTATAGATGTGATATTTTTATTTAATGCAAAGGCCTATTTTCTTGACATAAATTGCATTATCATTTGTATCTATTTTCTGAGAAGTTAGCACAAGACTAATCCGGTGGATATTTTTAGTGAAAATTGAAGTGTCTTATTTCTCTCCAAAATTTGCACCATTAGAAAGATCTCGGCATCCTGATTTCAATGCAACTTGAACGGACAAAAACAGAGTCTGGATGTAGAAGTTACACTCGGTCAAAGTTTTGGTCAACAAGTAGACTAGAGGGCTAGATAAGCGAAAAAATAAGACCATCTCAAAAGTGGTCAACAATGGATTTCAAAATGAAGAGACCGATGAGAGCTTTCCAAGGGTGTTTGTTTCATCAAAAACAGAGCTCATATGAAGAAGTTATGACTATTTGAATTTTGGAGGCAAAAGTTTAAAATGGTGATGTTAGCGTGACATCACAAAATCATAAAGAGAGGGAAAACATTCAAATTCAAATTAAAATGGTTACTTAATTCGAATTAAAAGAATGAGATAATGGGAGTTGAACTCCTAACCATTGGCCTCCTAAAATTAAGGCCAAGCAATGGGCTATTTATGGTACATGCAATATTAGGGGAAGAGTTGTTATCTATGCACAACAAATCCGCCCAATCTTATCTAAATAAGGGTATTTTTTGAAAACAAACCCTTAATTTTGGTATGAGATCATAACCAAATAATGGTAAAAGGGGCAAATTCGAAAATATGTAATCAAAATAGGGGATTATGTTTGTTAATTGGTTTAGCCCATTTTTGGCTAAATTTGATGTATAAAATGGGGGTAGTAGGCTTTGGAAAAGCATTCAGGTGGTGAGAATAGGAGCATGTTTAAGAGATTTTTGAAGACTATTCTACATGTCGAGGGCATGTTATGCTGATATGTTTAAGGGAATAAGTCTTGGTGCATAATTTGTAATTGATTTCAGGAGATTAATCGGATTGGTCGTACTCTATTGGAGCCGACCCGGAGACGTAGTCACGTTTGTGGCGAACTCCGAAATCAAACTTTGTTTGCACTCTCTATCTTCTTCTCTCTCGATTCTGTTTATTTTACCTTAAATTCTTTAGTTTTAATGCATAATTTCAGTTATGTATAAATGAATTAAGACTTCCGCTGAGTTGTGTTTTCATTTAAGCATTCAATACAGCAATTAGTCTAGATCCATCAATTAGATCAAGTGGTATCAGAGCCCAGTTGACTATTATTGCAGTTGTTTTTTTGAATGATAACAAGATCCAGGATTTAGAAGGGCAAAGGCAAGCTTGAAGAATTTAATCCTGAGATTGGGAAGTGAAGAACATTTTTGAAGATGTCTATTTCTTGAATGGAGGTTCCTGATGAGATCAGTGAGCAGGAATTTCGAAGAGCATTCCTTGAGATGAAGGCTAAGGTGGACATTCTTTTTCAAGAGAGACAAGAGCAGAAAGAACGTGAAGACAAGAAAGGGAAACATCATGGTGATGGTGATATGAAACCAGATCCACCCTCTTCTTCTTCTCCTCCCTCTTCTCCTTCTTCTCCATCTTCTCCTCATTCTACTTCTTCTAATCCTTTCAAGAGTGGGTATAAGCCTAAGATCAAACTAGATGTAAAATTTGACTTGCCTAAGTATTGTGGTGAACTTAATGCTGAAAAATTGGATGATTGGATTCAACAAGTAGAAGTCTACTGTAGAGTCCAAAACTTATTAGATGATTTTGATAGGATTCAATTAGCTACTCTTCGGTTAGGAAGAAGTTTCACGGCATGGTAGAGTCAGTTTAACTTGGGCAGAGTTTGTTAATGCTCTTAAGAAGCAGTTTTATCCCCTAGGACATATGCAACAATTAATGATGGACTGGCAAATGTTTAGGCAAGGGAAAGGGAAAATTGTCCAAGAGTACACCCATGAATTTAGGAAAAGGGCTATTGCTTTGAATGTTCCTTTGTACACCCAGGATACTTTGTTGAAGTACATAGGAGGTCTTCATTCCTACCTTAGACATTCTATTTTGGTATTAAACCCTTGTAATTTGGATGAAGTGTCAGTTCAAGCTACACACTTAGAGTCAAGGGGTAAAGGATCTTTTATTGATAAGTTTGATAATGATGTAAAGAAATCTTCTAAGAATGCAGAGATAGAGAAAGGAAAGAAGGTAGCTATAGTTAAGAAGGATGAGAAACTTTCTTGCACTCATTGTGATAGGAAGGGTCATGATAAAGAACATTGTTGGCAGTTGCATCCTGAACTGAAGCCTAAGTGGGCTCAAAGACATAATCAGAAATAGAAAGGTAAGGAGAAAGCTGCAAATGTTGTTATGGATCTTGGTTCAAATTTAGATGATGAGACTAAGATAACAGCTATGGGTTTGAAAGGTAAAGCTCCTATTTTCAGTGTTTCTGTTGCTAGTTGTGCTTCTACTTCTACAGTAAATGATTTCTCTGAAGATAAGAAAAGGAATGAGCTATTTCATTTAAGGGTTGTTGCTAAGAACACTAAAATTGATGCACTCATAGATAGTGGTTCTCAAGTGAACTTGATTTCTGAACATATTGTAAGGAACTTGGGATTGAAAACTACATAACATAAGAAACCTTATCCACTAGGCTGGATTTGTGAAAATGATAAGTTGCAAGTAACAAGACAATGCACCTTAAGATTCACAATCACTAGTAAATTTGTGGATGAAGTGCAGTTTGATGTGGTTCCATTGGATATTTGTGGGATAGTGCTTGGTAGCCCTTATCTTTATGACAGAAAAGCAATTTTCTATAGGGAAAAGAATCATTATCACTTATTTAAAGATGGCATTCAGTATATTGTACATTCTCATAGGATTAAGACTGATCATTCTTTTGCAAACAGGGCAATTAAAGAGGGTAATTAATGCAAGTAAAGAGTTAACTCTTATGTCTGTCAGTACAGGTGGTTCTACACTTGAACTTGGAGTAGCTAACTAGGGTCAGATGTTGCAGGATGCACCCATAGTACATCATGAGGGAATGATGATTGAAAGCATTGATGGTTCCTTGGGTAAAGATGTTCCTGTTGTTAAGGATCGATATGTTGTTGACTTATTCTCTTTCATTTCTGCATTATTGTTCAGCTTGATGCTAGTCAATGTTTGTTGGTTAGTGGCTACAACAACTGATGTAGATGCTTATGGAAGTGATAGAATAATGTTTATGATCAACAATGTTGTTGCAGTCTTCATTGTACTTGTGAGTCAGGTATTCAGATGTACAGATGATACAGGACAAGTGGGGAGGCCAAGTCCTCACTTTATGTTAGAGTAAATGTCACTTTTGGAGGTCCAAAAGTTCTTCAGTGGGGAGGCTTGATCCGGTGGATATTTTTAGTGAAAATTGAAGTGTCTTATTTCTCTCCAAAATTTGCACCATCAAAAAGATCTCGGCATCCTGATTTCAATGCAACTTGAACGGACAAAAATAGAGTCCGGATGTAGAAGTTACACTCGGTCAAAGTTTTGGTCAACAAGTAGACCAGAGGGCTAGATAAGGGAAAAAATTAGACCATCTCAAAAGTGGTCAACAATGGATTTCAAAATGAAGAGCCTGATGAGAGCTTTCCAAGGCTGTTTGTTTCATCAAAAACAGAGCTCATATGAAGAAGTTATGACTATTTGAATTTTGGAGGCAAAAGTTTAAAATGGTGATGTTAGCATGACATCACAAAATCATAAAGAGAGGGAAAACATTCAAATTCAAATTAAAATGTTTACTTAATTCAAATTAAAAGAATGAGATAATGGGAGTTGAACTCCTAACCATTGGCCTCCTAAAATTAAGGCCAACCAATGGGCTATTTATGGTACATGTAATATTAGGGGAAGAGTTGTTATCTATGCATAACAAATCCACCCAATCTTATCTAAATAAGGGTATTTGTTGAAAACAAACCCTTAATTTTGGTATGAGATCATTACCAAATAATGGTAAAAGGGGCAAATTCGAAAATATGTAATCAAAATAGGGGATTATGTTTGTTAATTGTTTTAGCCCATTTTTGGCTAAATTTGATGTATAAAATGGGGGTAGTAGGCTTTGGAAAAGCATTCAGGTGGTGAGAACAGGAGAATGTTTAAGAGATTTTTGAAGACTATTCTACATGTCGAGGGCATGTTATGCTGATATGTTTAAGGGAATAAGTCTTGGTGCATAATTTGTAATTGATTTCTAGAGATTAATTGGATTGGTCGTACTCTATTGGAGCCGACCCGGAGACGTAATCATGTTTGTGGTGAACTCCGAAATCAAACTTTGTTTGCACTCTCTATCTTCTTCTGTCTCAATTCTGTTTATTTCACCTTAAATTCTTTAGTTTTAATGCATAATTTCAGTTATGTATAAATGAATTAAGACTTCCGCTGAGTTGTGTTTTCATTTAAGCATTCAATACAGCAATTAGTCTAGATCCATCAATCAGATCAAAGACACAATACTTGTATGTGGCCAAAGTGCTACAAATTATATTTTATAAGAGTCAATCACTACAATAATTTAGAGAAGTGTAATTGACATGAAATATAATTTTAAAATGCTTGAACAAAAAAATTTAAAATCGTTGAATTCTTTTTAATAAAGATTTAGAATATTGTTTTTCAAAATAGCTAAAATTTGTGTTCTTTGAGAAGAGTATATCATGTTACAACGACCATGATCATGGTAGATGTAATGTTGGAAAGACAAATTTGTCAATTTTTTGCATTATTCTTTAAAGGGTACTAGCTCAATGGAAGAGTACCTACTTTATAAGTAGGAGGATGGTGGATCAATTCCATCATGCCCTAATATGACTTAATTAATGATTAAATAAAATACCAAATATATTACCAAATATACTACCATATATACTACCAAATATATTACCAAATAAACTACCAAATAGACTACCATATATACTATAAAAAAAACTACCAAGTATACTACAAAATCAACTACCAAATATAATACCATATATACTATCCAAAAAACTAACAAATAAACTACCAAGAAACAAAAATAAATGACTAAATCAATGACCTAATCAATGATTAAAATAGTTTAGTCATAAATTTGGTTGGGATATAAATGTCTGGCAATAAACTACCATTGGTCACATGATCAAAATTAGTCACATATCTAAAATTTTAAGTAGTTTATTTAGTAATATATTGTTGTTTTTGTACTAGTGACTGTAGGCCTTACCTAGTGCCCTTGTATGATGTAGCATAGTCCATTCCACCACAAGCCTTACCTTATCTTGTGAATAAATGATCTAGTAATATATATATATATATATATATATATATATATATATATATATAGCATTCCATCCATATACCAAAACAAGCATCATTTATCATTTCATATGATTTTCGTACATACCTTTCCTCAACTTTGTTTCTATAGCCAATCTTTGTTCATTTATGTGGTTTTATATAGTTAATTCTTTATTGTTTGATTCATCTTATTTACTTCAAGTATTTGTATGAAGTTTTAGTATTTTAGATCTCTTCATTTCAAGGGCAATGTCCGCTTTTCAGAACCACTCTAGTTTTTTCATCAGCATTACCTTCTTTATGCATGTGTATATCATTAGTAGCACCTTCCTTTATTTTTCACACTATATAAAATTCACACATCTCTCACTTTGGAAATTTTCTTTTAGGAGTCAATTACAAGATAAGTAATTATGTCTACACTCTTTGAAATGCCATGTAAGAGCTTGACACTTAGTCAACCTTGTGCACATTCAATGGAGGAGAAATTTCAGATTTGAAATTCATTTATTATCTACTTATTTTTCTTGACCATACATTATATTGATGCCACATATTTCACCATAGTTTAACCATGCTAGAAATGTATTCTGACTCTATCAACAAAGGTTCTTAAATTTTTTCTAATTGTAATTTATTTTGCCTATGATCATAGTAATGTGAAAAATCAACTTCACAAACTTAAAAATTTTCTCAATCCAAGATGATGTCGAGTGACAATTTTTCTCAAGACAAGAAAGTGTCAAGTGAGAAGAAGATGGTGTCAAGTGATCTTGGCATCCTAAGAAGCTAAGTTAGCTTGGTAGAAAAGGGAGGTGGAGCTCAATAGGCTTAATACTGAACCAAAACAAAGACTAAGTGGGCTTGGTCAAAAAAGGAACCAATTGAACTTGGTAAGGATGATAGATAGAAGCTTGGTGGACTTGGTAGAGACAACAAGCCTTAAACAAATTGAGTTGATAGAGGAAGAGCTTAGTTAAGGAGTAAATTGAATAAGTTATTTATATACTGAGAATCTTAGATTTTCCACCATTAAAACAAAGAGAAGGTAACAAAGAAACTTGCAAATATGAACTTCTCAAATACTGATCACCAAAAATAACAAATAGAAAGGATATAACCATGAACCAGCACAATTGCATCAATTAGTATGCCTTCTTGCTTGCTTTCTATTCAACTAGGTTAAACTATTACAAAATCTAGGAGCATTTGGCTTGAACTAGACACTACTAAATACTTCAACTAATAAAACTAATATTAAACTTATAGAACTAAAGGCTACATACAATAATGCCTAGAGAAATCATTGCTAAATAGGACAAACAAGAAAAAAGTTATAGAATGATAGCATGATTCAAAAATGTGCAGTTGCATACAGTGAAACTAAACCTTCCTATTTCCCTTTGACTTCCTATCTCTAATCTAATCTCTTCTTCCTCTCCTCCTTCTTAATTGAATGAATAACCTTCATCCCTTTTGTCATCCTTCAAAATGTTTTCCCTCACTTTTGGATTTCAAAGTTGGTTAACTAAGTTAAAGAGTATTAGGTGGGTAGGTGGGTGTTTGGCTCCATGGGCTACCAACTATTGTCCTTTTAATTTTTCCAACACTCCCCTTTTTTCCCCAACCAAAAAAAGAAAGGATCACTCCTTACCTAGGTTCACTCCTTACCTAGGTTAACTACACCAAGAATCCTTCTTAGATGCACAAAAGTTAATATGCCAAAAGGCTTAGTAAATATGTCTACTAGCTGCTACTTAGAATTACAAAATTCCATCTTTATGTCTCCATTCTCCACTAACTCTCTGATGAAGTGCTACCTAATTCCTATAAATTGGTCAGATGAAAAGTAAATCAAATTGAATAGTTCAGAAAAAAAAATTGGTGTTAGTTTTTAACATAAATTGACTGCATAACAATGTGCATAACATTTCACTACAACCTTCATATCCTATCACAGAACCAACTTATGATGAATGCTATGATGTGCATTATAGTGGTGGATGCATTAATTTACTATTGTAAATTAATTCCACAATTATGAATACAATTTAACATCTTCGATTCAATTTTATGTGTAACCTTTTTTTGAATATTTTAGAGCATGTTGAACATCACGGAGAAGGAGTGGATCATCTTCCAAGTGTTTGTCATGCTGACATGGGGGTGGATCAAAATGTTAATGTACTTGATGTGGCATTTTCAAATAAGAAAAATGTATGTTATGTTGTACTACTTAATTAAATACTTGTAACTATTAAAAAAGGAAAAATAGTATACCAATATTTTAACCCATTTACTTATTGTTACAACAAAGCCCCCTTTAGTGCAGTTGCCTCCTGCTCCTCCAAAGAGGAGGAGATATCATAATTTGACATTACATGTGCCACAAGAGGAGGACAATGAGGAAGATATTGATACTCCTATCATCCTTTTCCTTAATAGAGCTAAGAAAAACAAAAAGAACAAAAATGATTTTAAAAAAATGCTCTTTGATAAACCTTGTTTCATGAACTTTGTTGGATAATGAAATAACTTTTTTTTAAAGTAATTATCTATGAATTTTGCATATTAATATCGATTTTTATTTTCATGTTAATGAATATTTCTATGTTTTAATGAAGTCTTGATTAGTATTGTGTATTGATGAATTTTAAATCATGTTAATGACTATTATGTGATTATATTGATTGAATGTTAGAGTTCATAAATTGATGAATGAATGAATGAAGTATGTAATTAGATGAGAATGGCTAATTTATATTGATGTTAGGGGGAGGGTGTGAGGTTAGATGAGCTTCTACCTTTACATGGTTGGCTTTGTTAAGTAAAGAATATTAAAGTATTCTCCGAACCAAGTGAAGCTCAAACTATCATACCAAGGAATCTTAAACCCAATCCATATACCTCTCATCTTCTCATCCTAGTAAGTCATATTTTCTACCACATTTTGCATATTCAATATTCAATTATTCACAATCTTGATAATGGCAGCCTCCATCTTGTCAGTAAGTTGTTCCTATCATATCCTTTTATTTTAAAAAATGTGTCTATTTCTCTCCTAGCATATGGTGTTGTAGTCCACATGCCACCATACAAACAATTCTTATTTCAAATAGGCCAAGCTTGAAGCATGCTTAGGATTGACCTTGGTATTGCTGAGTTCCATCCAATTTTTTCATATAACCAACTCCAACATTGGCAAGAGTATTTACAAGTTAATAATATGCGGTCCTCATTTTCTTCATCCTCTTCAAAAAAAGGGCACCTTCTTGGACCTACATATCCTTTTTCTCTGAATGTATTAGCTAAAAGTGTTTTTATTTTTAGTGCTAGACATGAGAACAATCTTTCCTTAGGTAAGTACTTTTTATCCCAATATAATCACAATTAGATGTTTTTCTTTGGTCTTAAATTTTTTCTAATTAGATAATTAAATTATAGCCATCCTTAGTGTTATAGTTTCCATTCTTCAATCCATCCAAAACTAGTTTATCGTGCCTTGGATGAAATGTGATATTTTTTAGATCCTAAGATTATGATCAACTCCTCTTTTTCTCTGTATAGAATATTGATGTTTTCTAGAGACTTCCATCTCAATACTTTTGCAATTCCCTCATCCACTACCTCAATGTAATTTTTGATATTTTTTCCCCCACCTTGCTTCGAAGATGGTCTTAGAGATTTCAAACTTAGCTTATGTATTCTATTTCTCCATTATCAAAATTTTGCATCATTGATGTAACAACAAGGCTTGCTTCCTTACTTCCTAGTTCTTTCTAGATGCTTACTAGATCACTTCTATGACCTTGGCTCACCAACTTAGAATCAATCCTAGATCCTTTTCTTTCACCTTTCTACCATCACATGCATAAAAATATTCTTGAGAATATTCACTAAAATTATGGCATACAAAGATTCATGTTGAGATTGGTGTAGGAGCACAACTAGAAAACCTCCATTGTTTGGCTTGTACTTGAATCTAGCCAAATCAAGAGCATAGATTATTTTATTTTGGACCTTAGAAGGTAATTTATAATTTTATCTAGGTTACTTATTCATTAGACCTAAGGTCACACTAATAGCCTTTGTTAGTTGTTTTTACATTTCATAATGTTAGGAGTTAGGGAGATTGAATCTTTAAGGTGTCTTAGATGTTAAAGTTGTTGATGGTTGTAGAGATGCTATCATGGCCTTAAAATGATTTGGATCCTTGAAACATGGAGGTTAGAGGTCCTAGAAACAAGGGTGGAGGCATAAGTACAAAGATGCCAAATGTTGCTAAAAAGTTGTCATGACAACATTTGTAATTATTGCGAATGTTGCATGCAACATGGGAAATTTTGGATTTCCTAAGTTATTGAATGTTATTCTTCACTAAAAACTCCTATAATGATGGCTATATCATCATATTTCAGCCAAGACTCAAATATAGAAAGGAGAGAAGTTAATGTGTATCATTTTGGTGTGAGGAATAAAATTTTGGAGTATGTTACAAGAACATTTGAACATTTTGTGTGAACAGTACAACATTCATCCATTAAGTGTATTGAGACAATGGTTGGAAAATGTTCTATAGTGCATTAGAAGACATTTTAATTTTATAAGTTAAGAGTTTAGATTAGGTTTAGTGTCCTTAGTAAATTATTTTATGTTGGTGATAGTCTACTAGTCTCAGTAAGGTAGACCTAGGAAAAATGGCTCCCACATGATATTCAACCATGATAACTCTAAATACGTGGTTGAATCTTCAATTTAGGCCTCTATAAATGTTTTATATAAAGCTAGGAGTCTAGGTGAGTCATAATACTATTTTAAATTTGAAGCTCTAGTTGAGCTAGGAAGGTTCCACTAGTGGTTTGACAGTGTTGAATCAATGATTACATGCATGGGATAGAAAAACTGTACAAAAAAAGTATATTTTTAGGAAGGGTATAGTCCTATCTTAACATATCTTAGAGGTTAAGGTCTTACCAAACCATTTAGGTAAGTTTCTAAACAAGTTTGTGGTCTAGTCCTATTTTCCCTATCAAAAAGGAATCACTTGTATAGACTATTTGGGGTTTCAAGACTTAAAAAATATTTTAGAGAATCCAAATTGGTGTTCAAATCTAGATTTTATTTACTAGGTTGTTTGGAGAGTTTTGCAAGAAAGATGAATTAATAGATTCCAACAGCTAATTGAACTAGTCCTAGAAAGGCTTCTTTGAGGAAAAATCTTGAAATTGTTAAGGAACAGGTCTAAAGATCTTTCCAAATGGCCAAAAATAGAAGAAAATGGAGTAATCTCATGATGTTGGATGACAAAATATAGTTAGAGAGAAAGTTTCACTTGGATCTTTTGAAGTGAGTGTGGAGAAGAGTACTAAAA
Source organism: Cupressus sempervirens (assembly GCA_028749045.1). Taxonomy (NCBI): domain Eukaryota; kingdom Viridiplantae; phylum Streptophyta; class Pinopsida; order Cupressales; family Cupressaceae; genus Cupressus; species Cupressus sempervirens. The sequence continues at coordinate 844,854,582 of CM053789.1, read as the reverse complement.
AGATAGTGTTAGTCTTATGAGGATAAGCACAAAGGATCGAACTCTTGGAGAGGAGTTTGGATTGGTGTTAGTTAATCACCTAAGTTAATCAAGGACCTAGGTTGATAGGTTCCTAGAAGAGACAAGCTAGGTCTCTTGAGGAGTAGTGAAAGCAACCCTTAGAAGATTCATGGAACATCGTAAAATTATGACCTTTACTATGTATGTCTTGGTTTATACAAAAAAGTTGAATTCTTAACCTTGCTTCACTTCCCTATTACGTCGTTAATCTCATTGAGTGATGGAAGAGAACACTATTTTGAAATAGTAATGACTAGCATAACAAAGAATAAGGTTTAAAACTTCTATTTTTCTTCCAATGCATCATCATCTTATACAAAATCCTTTCAATTTCAGCAACCATGTCAAACTCAAAACACAAGTTAGGCTATTACGTCCTAATTCAAAATTATATTGAGTGTCATATTTTCCATATATTATTCTCTACATACATGTGCTCAACAATAGTGGGTCTTTCACTAAAAATACATTAAGTTATTTGTTAGATAGGGGCCTTTCTTGTCAAGCCTAACCACCATATTATTATTTTCTTTCCTCATAAAATAAGTTGTTTTCCTAAAGCCTATAGTTTTCACCTTTATTTCATAGTCTAGCAAGAACTACTTTCTATTCACTTTTGTCAAGGATTGACTATTAAACCCAAAGCATTCCTACATATAGGTTTTATTGATGACTGATAAAGAATTATTATCTATTCTTCTCGCATTCATTGTTTCAAATTTTTAATTACTAGCTATAGCATAAATAGTATCAACATCAACAAACGCATTGGATATATGAACAAATTAAATGGTATCAATGTCCCCTTTTCAATATATAAACAACTCAATTTCAAAATTAATATTTTTCTCTATAGGGCATGCCAACACACTTTTACTACAAAAAACATGTGTTGGTGCAAAAAACTTGACAACCATATTAGTTTTCTTTCTTTAAGACAAAGACAATTATCTTTCTTCTCCTATGTAGCTGAAATGCATTGGATGAAGTTGTGAAAGAGAAATATTTATAGAAGAGTTGAGCTAACAAAAGAATTGGGCTCTCTCATTTTTTTTATTGGTGTTGAAATTCATGCAATATAATAGTGTCAAAATTTTGTAGAGAGAAAATTGTGTATACATAAAATCACTGAGAATGGATATATTACTTATAGAGAGATATAAAAATTTCAATCTTAGAAGGTGCAACAAAAACTTTGTTTAGATGAATTCATTACTATGTTTGATGTGGTTCACTTTCAATGCATGTTGATATAGAGAGCGATGGTAAGAGATTTCCAAATAATCAACTAGATAAGGAATACAAAGAGTGGTTGAAAGTGATGCATGAGAGTTATGATGAAGAGGCATGACGTTGTAATGAGAAGGTAGTTTTGATTTTGGGATTTCACAAAAAGGTTGGATGCATTTAAGATGCATGTAAGTATCAAATTTTGGTCCTTTCTATTTTCTTCCATAGATTTCACAAATTCTGGCATTTTTTGAAGGAAAAATTATATAATTTGATGGATTAGTACTTGTTACATATCCTTGCATGCGCAAAATGTCTATTTGATTAATCACACTTTAAAAGTTCTTGTATTGATTCCATCTTTCATTATTTAATTTTGTTTGTGGTATTTTCACCCATATACAAAAGTATTATTATCATATAGATAAAATACCCTGAAGGACTACAAGTTGGACAATTCCATTAAGAAAATTAACCTATATAATTATCAGTATGTTGTAACATAGGTCTAGTGCAATAGCATTGAGGAAAATAATCACCTTTTCATGTTCAAAACTAGAATTTTTTATTTATTCCTTTATCTTTTAGGATTCCTCAAGGTATTGAGGGGTCATGTATCTACTCCTACACCATATTCAATGAAATTGATAATGGATAAAAAACATTAATATGCATTTAAAGCTTAAACAATAGAGAAATGCCATTGAATCTACTTCTAACCTAAATTCTAGTCTATGTGATGTAAAGTTGGAAGGGTTCATGAGAGCCATATAGAAATTTCTCCTTTTGTGATTTACTTACCTAAGAAATTTTAAAGGATAGTAAAATATGGTATCAACATTGTAATGCTTCTTGCCTCTATAATTGAATTGCTCTCAAGTTTTTATCCTTTCAATTCAACTTTCAGCTTTTCACCATTTCTATATAAATGAAATATTTTGGGATTTCTCTTTTAGCTCAATGTGAATCTAAAACCCCTTATCACAATGGTACACAAGTTAATTTGTTTTGGTCTTTACCTTAAACAAGGGATTTTGAAATTCCAAAATATTTTCTAATTCTAGTGTGGCTTGTGATTCTCTGGATTGATTGGCAACTGATAACTATATATAAAGAATTTCTACTAGCTATAAGCATGGATAGATAATCCTATTCATCAAGTGAATTTGGATTTTTTTTTTTTTTTGTTTGATGCTCTTATAGGATGTAGTGCATTCTCACTAAATGCAATTCTAAAACTTTGTGAAGGCTCGAAAATTCCTATTGTCACTACAGACCATATTTTGGTGTGTTGGATTCTACCAATGGATTTAGATGAAGATAATTTTAACATTTACATTATTTTAAAAGTACACATTATCATAATTTGGTTTCCAAACATATTAAATTGTCTTTTGTAAATCATGGAAAAGATGTAAACATCGCTTATGGTTCTTGGTTTTGCCTTCTAGACTAAATGATATGCTTAATATATGTTCAAATAATTATGGTTGTAATCCTTGCATATGCTATAGTTTCCTTTTAACATGCTTGGAATGTGAGTGCACTTTAACTATTGCACTTTCAATGTAAGTTCTTTTATTGTTATTCTTTTTAGTTACTAATCTTTGCAAACATCTTTCTTTTTATTCATGTGATAGTTATATTCATCATATGTAGAATATTTCATAAAGGTTTGAAAATAATTTTGGAGGATAGAATATTATTTGGATAAAGAGAAAGAACAAAATGCTTGTTTTCTTCAGTCCTATCTTCAGATACTTTCCAATTTTTCAAATAAAAATTTCTCCAAATTATCATGGTATAATTGTTAAACTATATGTTGACTAAACACATTGTTATCAAGTTCCTAATTGTCAAAGGAAGAATCGAAGCATTTTTATATTTTGATACTTATTTCTTTGTTCTATATTGTAGCTTTTGACATTGATATACCTTTCTTCTTGCATTTTCTTAGGATTATATACCAACTTTCTTCAAATAGCTTCTAATATATGGTGTCATTCTTGTTGTGCAAGCTTGTAGTGGTGCCTAGTTCTATAAACATTAATGGTAGTGAAGAAAAACATGGGTTGATTTCTGTTGATATAGTAGATTTTTCAATTGGATAGATAGCTATATTAGGCATAAGCTTTCATTATGGCTTATTGAGAGGAGTTTAAAACCTTATTTCAACATATATTGAATTAAAAAAATACATACAAAGAAATTTTCTATGATATTTTTTTCTCTTCTATATAGAATGGAAACATGTCTTGTAAAATTTAAATTATTTGAAGATAATAGGGTATCATGGGTGCATTTTTCTTTCTTTATGCTTCCTAGTCTAGTTGTGCTAGTAAATTCCACTTTTCGTATTTGGAATAGTTCAAAAGCATTTTATATCATAGGGTCACATTCTGAAAGGAAATTTATGGTTAGATATAATGAACCTCTTAAGAGAATTCTAATTGAAATGGACATAGAACTTGCTAGAAACTTGAATTTCCATAGTCTTTTGATAGAAGAAGACATGTCAAAAAAAGTTTATTATGCAATATTTATCATGGCTAAAAAATGTCTTGTGTTTAAGAAAGGGTGTAAAAAGACCCATTCTCTATACCAAGAAAGTCTTTTTGAATCTATGAATGTTGACTATCAAGAGAGATTCTCTCTTTTAGATGCAAGCTATATTCCTTTTTGGGAATTGAAGGATCGCTTCACACATTCCCTAAATTTAGTTTAGAAAAAGAATGGTGTGGAAGTTGGATCAAATACAAGTTAGAGATTATTATATCAAAACTAAGTCAATTTATGTTCACAATCATCAGGGAAGAGTGTGAGTTAATCAAAATCACTAACAATTTAGAAAAAGATGATAATCTAGGAAATAGAAAATTTGTAACGGTGTCTACTTGTTGTCGGTTATTCTTAGGATTTTTGAAGTCCTTGGACCTTTATATGAACTCTAGTGTTCAGACTTCTCTTCTATTTTCAATAGAAAATGGTAGGAATGGGTTTCCATAGGATCTCTCCCACTCCTTCATGCAATTATGTTTCAACAATATTATGCAATATTTTGAAATGAGTGCCCCACTATCAAATTTATTGACCAATCAATGAAAGAGTAAATCTTTGACTTCATATGCTTTTGTTACTTATGGAATGAAGGAAACACCTATGACAAGATCTATTCTCAAGTTTTTATACGTGTGTAGTTTTCACCCACAGATAGTTTTAATTTGTTTCCTTTCAGCTGATTTGAAAAATTAGCTACATAAATATTTTTTTTTTTTTTTTGAGGGGTAAACGCTTTGACTTGGAGCTATGAACCAGTGAGGCCACAAATAGGGGACCTCATTCACATGAGAATTGAACCTTGATGTCAAGGATAACAACACAACAACTTAACCATCACAACATGCCACTATTGGCAAGCTACACAAACATTTTTCTATTACTTAAGGATCTAATTTAATTTTGTTTGTAGACACATTAATTGTTGGAATTACAATAGGAAAGATAAAATTTAAGAGGATGTGGGGGTTGAATTAGTGCTTTAAACTTTAACCCATAAAACATTCACCACACATCCATCTCATAATTTAATGAGTAAAATGATATATAATGTAAAGCCTATACATTGAAAGCATGTAAACAAGTAAGAATTCACACATATATGATACAAGATATGATTATCCAAAAACCCTCCAATGAGAAGGTAAAACTAGGGTCGAGATGACACCCACAAATCTTCACTACTACAGTAATAAAGTGTATCCAATGAAGGTTACAATGTTTGATCATGAACATGATCTACCATATGAAATGTCTACCCTATTAAAGGCTTACAAAGACTATCAGGTCTTACCCTATTAAAGGATTTCAAAAGCTTGTTAGAAGTGTTCCTAATTAAAGGACTTCAACTCATAATTAAGTAAGCACATTGTTAGAGGATTTCAATACTGCTTGTTAAGACTACTTTGTTAAGAGATTTGACTGATTCACTTGTTAGAATGTCTTAGCAATGATCCTACAATTAGCACTCTATTGCTTGATGCCAGATCACATCTATACTGATGTATTTTTTATCCTTCTTGATCAGATGTCTCTTTTCTATTCACTGTTTCCTTACTCAATTTTCCTTTAACTAATTCTATAATATATCTTAGATCATAATACCTTAGTCACCATGAATACCATATTTGTGCATGCAAACTAGCCTTCTCACTCATAGTCTATAGATTATAACATTTAGTTTTTTGTCCTCCTTAAGAATACGTAGGTGACTTAGGATTAGGTATGAATCAATGGTTGTGATTTATTCATATTGCCACTTAAACCTTCCCTTCATCTAATTGGATGCATACAACACATAGGGAATCACATATAAGATTTTTCCTTATGAAAAAAATCATAATTCAATCCTTAAGTTATCCCAAAAAAGGTTTACATATTATTTTGTGCCAATACAAACAACTATGCCAAAACTATGTTTCTCAACATTTGAAGTCCCTGGTGCTCAACACTAACTATGAGTTCAATATTGTCACTTGACATCTGAATGACTTGGCATGTACTGCCTACTCAGCACTTGAATCACTCAACATATACTATCTACTTGGCACTTGAATGACTTGACATATGAGTGACTCAGAACTCATTATTTGCTTGACATGCTCTAACTTTTATGTTGTGCTCAGTATATGTTACTTGTTCAGCACTAGCTAATTAAATGACTTAAGTGTATAGGCACTCACTTATCAAAACCAATCTGAGATTAATAATCTACCTCTCTGACATGAGTGTCAAAAACACTTGGTCATAAATTAAAAATCTTATTCCTATGGGCATAACATAGATATATGTTTGGCTTCTATAGAAAATTGCAAAATATCAAAATTTTGCAACATGACTTATACCTAAACATTTTATAACTCCCCTTGAGTTGTTGATTCGATTCTATACTATACTTTGTTAGCAGTTGACACTCTTTCTCTATTCCTTATTGAACTAATTTTTGCATTTTTTTTATTCTCTTATACTTATCTTTATTTCTTACTCTACCTTTTCTATTTCTTGCTCCTCCTTTTTGTATAGATATCTCATTTCTCTACACATTTGGTCTCCCTCAATGCTCTTACTCTGCATTTTTGACACTAATATCAATGGGTTATATGCTTATAGTGTACTTTTCATAAAAATATTTATGGACCTTAAGTATAATCCTAAGAGCTACATCCCAGTTATAACAACCTACCTCCAAAAACTTAATTTGGATGGCCAACTTGGTAGCAAGGTGTACTAAGCCATATAATGTAGAAATATTGGAGTCTTTCCTCATAAGTCTTTCAACATAGCCTAGCTCCTTGTGTAAAATCTCCATATGAGGAATGAATGTAGACTAGATGCTAATCAATTTAGCCTTGACGTTGGCTTCATCTACTTGCAATGTTACTTATTGACTTTGGGATTGCATGAGGCTCCTAAAATGTTTCTCACTTTGAGATGGAGACTTGGGAAATAGAGCACCGAATGATCACATTTGGCTTTCCAAACTCATGATGTGATTA